>PQWD01008310.1:0-391394 GCA_019425675.1 Leucinodes orbonalis | reverse complement strand
TTCTAATTTAATGTATTGTACACATTGATTCGGCTTGCTGAAAATATCAGTTGTATTCAATACTAAGATCAATCGACCTGAGAATCAATCAATCGTTTGAAGACTTGCGGTTTATGGCTTGTTAACTTCGGTTAGAGATGGCTGTGACGGCTCAATTGAGCTGTAATAAATTACGTTATTAGTGCACTATTCTATTCAACAAACTATTTCTTGAGCGACCTAGATAATGGCTCCAATGTAAGGAAAATAAATTTCAAAACATACGAGTATCATATTACTGATTTTATGTTCTCAGTAGCAAATTGAAGACAAATATTATCAATGTAGTGTAGTGACGGCCGTAGAGCGATAGATCTGTCAGATGTGATATTTTGGTTATATCACATATGACCTAGCGTCCACCAAAAGAGACCGTTTGCGATGGTGACACTTTCCATCAGGTGACCCTCGTTTGCCTTCTTTACTCATAAAAAGAAGGCTGCTAAGGGACTAAATACTAGGTGGAGAAAGGGTAGCAGCGTTTTCTTATTAATCTTTATTTTTATAGTGTTATCCCGCCCGCCAAACGTGGTGAATATGAAAAACGGGGCACCATTTTGCGCCCGATATTCAAGATATGTTTTGGAATTTTCAGAATCATATGAACGTTATCCGACGCTCTTGCGGTAAAGGAAAACATCGTGAGGAAACCTGCGCAGCCTGCTAAGAAATTCAAATGTTGTGCGTGAAGTCGGCAAATCCGCACTGGTCCGTGTGGATGACTAAGGCCTATGTAACTGTTTTTATATTGTTCTATAGGCAGCATTCCACTGCCATCTCTCTGATTGTATGCGGCCGAGGATGGATCATGCTTGACTAGAAACAGCCTATTCACCCTTTACGAGTAGGCTTGTGCCCTTCGATGGGGTCGTTTATGAGCTGATGATTATGATTCCAGATCTATGAAAACTATCGTTACTTGTGACCATGCACGGTGCAGATGGAACTCATAGATTTATCTGCGTGGGTATCCTAACCTCATATATACCTCTTACCATACTAGATATCTTATCTTGCTTCTTATAAAGTTGGATTGTATCACTATTAATGATTTTGAGTCTTTTGAACCCATCGGCATTGCATTCTACTGCTAGAGATAGGTGACCCTCATTTTGCGCCAGATATCTGGATCCTCTGCACCGGAATATCTGGCCTAAAAAGGGGGTCACCTCAAAATTTACAGCATCAGCCTATAACATCTTTACAGGAACAGGCAAGCCACATAGCTTGACTATGGGTAGTTTGGAGCGTAACCCAAATGCAAGATTTGATTTTACTAATGAACATTATTATAAAGAAGATAAAAGATTCAATCAGTCCAAGTTACGAATTATAACAATTGAAAAACAACATGGTGTCCAGTATATGCGTACATCTAAAGGACCGGAGTCATCAATAATACCATCATTAGTCTGTCTCTCCATTAAACCCTTACGGATGTAAGTGATTATCATTAATTCCGTTCTATTGTCTCTGCTGTGTGACTAGGTACGGGCGCATTAAAAATGCACGCCGCGGTGGCCACAGCAAAACAGATAGGGCTTGCACGATATGTGCTACTTTCACTTTCGTACTGAATCATACCAGTTACGTCAGGCGAACAGGACTTTGTTATACGCGCGACTTATTGTGCAATATTTAAGTGGGTCCTCTTGCTAGCTTATAAAAATAGCATGAATCACCACCGCGACCTAAATACTAAAGCCTTTTTTTCTACACAAATGGATGGAATGTGGTGCCTCTTAGATAGATGATGAAGGTCGTCTATTCACATTTTTAGGGGACAGATGTGTTTTGTGTTATATAATTCTATCTTCTTTAGGTTCTTACACACTAGGTATTTAGCAAGTCTTAATTTGAGCTTACCTTAAGCTATGTTCCTTTAAAAGCCACTATTATATTAACAACTAGCTGTTCTCCGTGATATAACCCGCTTTATACTTAAGATCGTTCGTTAAGTCAGTTCACGCGACACGCGGCTGCCGAACAACATTACTTTATTTTTCTAAATAAAATGGTTTTCTCGAAAATAAAAGTGGCCTAAGCTTTTTCTTATTACATCAGCTACCTGCTAAAAAAGTCCCGTAAAAATCTGTGCAGCCATTTCAAAGATTACCCGGAACAATCAGACATACAGACAACATTAAAAAAAAATTGTTTAGTTTTTTGCAGGTACTGCATATATATTAACATGCATTTAATAAAAAACGGTTATTTCAATAATACAAACATTACTTACTTTAACAGGATGTGTCAGTCCTCTGCAGGACTCGGAGCATCCTCACCGATAGGGTTTTGCCATACTTAATCTCTCAGCCAGATATGCCGACCACTAGCAAAATACCAAGTTTTGGGTTGGCATCTTATGAATCAGTGGCCAACCCAAAACGTATTCGATGTCTATAATAAGTTTCGCCGACGTTATTGTAAAAGAAAGCCGCCCAGAAATGCAGTTAAATACAGAGGAGGCGCCTCGTCGGATAGATTTATTCACCGATCCCATCTTATTTACGTGATGTAACCAGGGCGTATTCGTAAAGCCTTAATGCTGTATAGCAATTTTGATTTATTAATGAGATAAATGTATTGAAGAATTTTTGTTACAAAACAGTCTTTCTAAAAAGACTCGTAAATCAAAACGGGAAAATAAAGGGCCGGGACATTTGTGATCGTTTTAGGAGCAAAGAAAGGTGAAAGAATTGTGAATGAGCCATTATGGTGATTATTTAGTAACACTTTGCAATCGCTTTTAAATGCAGTGGTAAGTACGGTTTTATGTTAGGTACTTTGATATAGGAGGGCAAGAGAAAATTGACGAATGTATATAGAATTAACGAATAAAGACGTTTTGTCTTCAAGAAGTGTTTTTATTAGTACAATCCCAAGCCAACATCCGGGACTTCTAATAAATAAATGTATCTTGGTTAACTTTTCGTAGTGATATTATTTTAAAGTATTTTTTTGTGAGATTGAAATAGATCACGCATATAAATACATATCTTGATTGATAGAGTTTACTCATACTTATTAGCTACTTACTCCATTTTATGCCTAATCAGTAACATCCCTTTACTTCAATAAAACCAACCACTTTAGAAAATCCATTGGTTGTGCTTGGTGGCCTTGGTGCAAAAGATTACGGCGGTGCGTTGGTTAAACTCTGCCAGACGATGTAGCTGACGTCAGACCTGAATGAACTTTCTTGTCACTTACATCTACATTGAATTTTAAATACAGATAATTAGTATTGGATACTTTAACGACAGTTTTCTCAGAAGAAACCATTTACATAGCCTTTCACAAAGAGTTTCTTAAACACTAAAAGCATTTCAAGTACATTAAAATAGAATCTAAGTACCTATATGAATTAACACTAAACACTATCGAAAATATCATGCTTAAATCAGTTAATGCAGACTTTACCTAGAAAAATATGAACCTTTCTATTGACAGTGAACTTACATTCTGCTTTGCATAACTTTCGCTTTAAATAGTCTTATTTGTCAGTTCCTTGGCCTTGCCTTTTCTGTGGATGTTATTTAAAAAGGTGTTAATGGAGATGTAGGTATCTCAACGCTTATTAATGACTTATTTTTTGATCACATCTAAAAGATACAAAATATAAAAATCCGACACAATATTATAATGTATTTAAAGCCGGAACCCCTGCCTCTGCCCCTGCTTCGCACAGGTGCAACGGTGATATTCATAATAGGCACGCTCCCGCCTCCCGGTCAGCCGGTACCGCTACGTACCGCATTTTTTAAATCTGTGATATCTCCGAAAATAATTATTTACATAATATGCTGTAAAGGGTATAGATCTATATTAACTCAACAATGTATTTAAGGTATTTCATTGAATAAGGATTAATGGGACGACTTTGTTTTATACTATTTACGACGACCCATTTGGGTTCGATCCCCGGGCAGTACAAACATTTGTTTGCATCAACATGTGTTTGTATTAGTCTGGGTGTATTCTAGGTATAATATGTAATGTATTTACAAAAAAAAGTATATTTATCCGTTGTTTAGTACCCAACCTACAGGCTTCACACTCAACTTGGGGCTAGGTGGTGCTGTGCTGTGTGAATGTCAGTTGATATTATTTAATATTATGTAGTGATAACCAACAAAACATTAACTATAAAACACGATGTACACTACAAAATATAAAAGGGAACGGAAAACAGGCATAAGCCACGATATTAAAATTTAACTATGCCAACAAGTAGAAGCTCCAAATTAACCATAACATAAATATAAACTCATAAAATTGAATATTAACAAAGAGTATTCTTTAACGCGGTTAAAACAAAAATCATACCTATCTCATTGCTGTAACGAGGCTGTCATATATTTAAAATATTGGTCATACATCATCCAGCACGTAGGATGTCATTGTCTATACATTGGATAAAACTTAGACAATGGTATCAGTGAGAAAGATGCTTATTAAAAAAATCTCACCGGCCGACGAGCAAGGTAATATTTGTATTTGGTACGACTTTCTCAGGTGCTGGCCAAAACATCACTTTCGTAACAATTAGCGTCGTAATATGAAAGAGCTCTTGTTTGTGCCTAATAAATTAGCCGCGAGGAAAGTGGGGTTATGCTGAGTCCCCATTGGTATTATTCTAAACTATTTTTCGATCAAGTACAATCAACGCACCAAGTTAAATAGGATTTTCTGTTGTTCAGACTCCCAAAAAATACACAGTTTTCTAATATTAAGGGAAAATCTGTTCGTTTATTTTTTTTAATTATAATATTATGAATCAAATTGAAAATACCTTCTAATACGAGTTTTCTGTGTAATGTGTAAGAATGCATATGGTTTGTGAAGATTGGTGGATCTTTCTTTAATTTTTTTTATCTTACCAAGTGTACGGGACGGTCAAGATGCTCGCCGGACCATGACGTTGATTTAGTTGGTCTAACAACTGATAGACAGTTATTGTTCTCCATCAAAATTGCACTGCACCCGACACCCGAAACAACATAAATGTTAGGCATCTTATACCCGGTATAATATAAGTGCAAAACAATTTCAGTATTACAGGAAGATATCTGGCATAGCAGTGGTACCAACCTATATGACTCAGTACCGAGTCTACCACCTAGTGACTACACCAATACCTTTAAGTACTTATTTTAAATAATATTATTATTAATACTCGAATCTGAATTTGCTATATTTGATTAATTTTAAAACCTACCACTGTGTGAAAGTAGTGTAGGTATCTTAGTAAATAATGTTATAAAAATATTTACATAAATATTGTACGCCCCAACCTCCCTTATTCACTGTAGCAACAATACAGAGCAGTTTCTCACAACTTCACGTAAACGTACATTATTATAAACAATGGTCTACTCAAATCCAATGGCGCCGGTTCATCTGCACACAATGACAAGAGATCATTTCGCGGCACCATACACGCATTCTTGGATGGGCGAAAGCAATACAAACAATTTTATACGTGAAAATGCGTTTAATTGAATAGAATCGCCGATTTGTTAAGTGAAATTCAAGATGAGGCAAGCTTTATCTAACAATGCTGCGAACAAGCATTGTTCCAATTTCTGGAAATGAATTATGAGTGTGCCTACATTGTGTTTTGTACTGGAGCAATGTTAGTATTTAGAAGCTCCAACATGATTAATGCCGTAATTTTGTACGTGTACTTTAGTGAAAACGAAAGTTTTTATGAGCATAGTAACGAATGCAGATAATGTGCGAGTATCTTGCGAGCCACCTGTTCCTAAACTGAGTAAAGCATTATTTATTTTTATTGTAATATAAAGCCTGTACTTAAATTGTTACACTCAGATTCGTTAAAAGAATGGTAATGTATCTATAATAACTAATAGATTTGTGTATATGTCACTGGAAAGTAATAAATAAATTTCTGAATATCTTATAACATTCACACAGTGCGATCTAGCCCCATATTAAGCGAGGAGCTTGTAGTTGGGGTACTAAATATCCTGATAAACATACTTATTTTTTTTGTAAATACACAATATTATACTTAGATAAAATACAATAAGAACCGCATTGCCCTGGTTATGATTGCATTGATAGAGATATATGATCGAAACTCGATTGCTTTTTTTACGCACCAAATATGTGGTGATGAAAAGATAAGAGAGTATCGATAGTCTTTTGGTACATGACGTAATTCCAATGGTATCGATAGACTATCGATATTTTCCATAGTCGTTTAATTTTTGAAACTCTTGTTTTTATTAAAACATAGTAAATTATTGGTACCCCATAACTTCTCTATACAGCGGTAATGTTGTATAAACTAGAATACTAATACTATAGAGAAATAAGGAACTATTAATAGCATTTAACTAAAATCTATGTGCGTTGTTAATCTTTATATAAATTTTTACTGAATAAAATATTTTATGGCTACATAATACATAACACGACATCTCTTGTACAATAAATGAGAGATATTTCCTGGTATTACTGATTATTGTTCATTACATATAAATTATTGCTGAAGGCATGGAGCGAGATAAAAGTGGATCGATTTAAAAGTCAACTATGTTTATGCAGTCGTTAAGCTCAGCCGATTGTAGACTTTTTAGGATTTCCTGCCAGAGTCCGCTCTCACTTTCTTTGGCATTGCTAAGACACGAGCTTACTATTATTTAGTAGGTATTATACTCGTACATAGTAAAAGTTTTGTTGTAAGATTGTGCAATGTCGCTTAGATATTGCTTCATTCAAGAGATAAATATTAAAAGTGCAGGATTTATTATTGATGTGGGAGTAAGTACATTGTTTGTTGTCCTAATTGTGCTTGTAATCAAAAATAGATCTTAAATTAGTTGATTAGATCATCATAAATTTGAATAATTCTTTTTTGTCATTTTAATTTTACTACACGTATAACTTTGTGTGACCATTATAACATTAATAACGATAAGTTTAAGTTGAAATATAAAACATGGTTTTAAAATCGAGTTATGTTGAGTGAGAGCAAAGAGTAAGATATAATTGAATTAATTGTTACAATTGAAAATTATTTTTGAAGAAGATTTTATAAGCATGATATCTATGGGTTTTAGATTTAAATAACTTTTTAGTTGACTCTGAGAATATTTTAAGACAGACAATAAGGAGTCCCAACATCATTTGGGATCCAATCAAAACTCCACGGAGGTTACATGGACTGCTAAGATGAATTACGACACATAACCTTATTGAAAATCATTGGGAGAGCCCTTAGTTCATCAGTAGGCGAGCAATATTAAATACATGTATTAATGACAGGCAGTATTTAACTACATCACATTTGGGTTTTGATATTTTTCAAAATGGGTGGTTACCAAAGACCTCGAAGTTACAAGATGGAAAATTGAAAATTTTGGGAAACTGGACCAAAAAAAATAGCAACATATAGCATTCCGTAGTACACTCACATAATATAAAAAAACTATTCAAAGACCTATAGTCCTGCGTTAAAAATAGGTACGAAAATCCATTAAACTTTTGAAACCTAGTCATTGTTCGGCCATGTAAATTATTAAAATTTAAATAGCAACTTCAGCTTGTCCCACATGTCCTGTAACAGTTCATCAACCAGCACTGTGGTGATGATATACTTATGAAATATGTAATTGCAACATTCCCGGCACGTCCTCGTTGAATCATCGGAACCACGGCCCATACTAAGCCACTGACGTATGAAGTTACATAAAAATGTTGAGTTCGGGTCATTGCCGTGAGCAGGGTTGGCTACTTCTGCTAAAAACGTTTTTGGTGAAGAGAAAAGAATGGAAGCGAAAGTCTTTAATGCTCTTTTATGGGAGGAAGGATTGCAAACGAAATCACTATTAATAATCATTTCGTAACATACAACTTTCGCAGCCAAACCTACGGATGTTAGAATAACGAATATCTACATTAAATTACATACTTGAAAAAATATACGCCTGCCAATCTATATCACTATAGGTAACAAAAACAAAAATATTAAATTATTGTTTAGTATTTTATTAAATAATACAAATTGTTCTCATATATTGCCATATTAACACTCTTTTAAACAAAAAAAAAATTCTGGAAGCATCAACCAATTTTAGCAACCCTACAAATGGGTAGTAGTAGTATAGTACTGTGACATTCAAAGTTCCGGGAGGCGTTGTTTTGTCACCCATCCGTTGTTTATCAGCGAAGATGCAGTAAAAGTAAAAGTGAATCAATGCAAATGATTGCGAAATAAGTCTTATAATTTTACAGCTTAACTGTTTCACCGGGATTTAATTTAGGTCCCGTATACAATGTTCACTACTGTACTCACTCATAGTAATTAATATTTCCCTTATACAGTCTGTTGATATGTGAGGTCTGTAACACAGTCATTACACTTACGGAGATACGAGTGTTTGTTGGTGAACCGGCAGCTCCTTTCCCAACTTATTTTTTACATGTTACCGGACAAGTGGCAGTCCCAAATGGCTCTGGCTTTTCCCTATAACTCGATTTAAATAAAAAAAAACATAATAAAAACCTCCAGAGAGTATCACTGGATTTTAGATTATGCCTAATTGCAATTAGTATATCCGATGAAGGCAGACATATGACAAGCAGAAATTCCAATATGAATACAATACACGACTTTCTCTGCTCCTCGTTACATTGACACATTTACAATAATAATTATAATACTCTATAACACTAAGCTGTTATGTAAATTACCAGTTGAGCTGTAGTGACTAAGCTGACCGGCGGAAACACTGGGTTCTGTTTATGAAAGCGGCACGGTTTATTACAATACGGATACAATAGCTCTAACTCTAAAAGTTCTTTTGTTTTACTGTCTTGCAGGATTCCGATGATTGATGTTAGAGGTACTACTATTCACTGTCAGTTTACGTAAAAGAACTCAATTTTTTTTCGCGTAATTATTAAGTCTGTTATCATATGCCTGGATATGTATTTGTATAGTACTCTACAAATAAATAAATTTTCATTTCAAAGTTGAATAAATAAGTATTATGAAAGTTCTAATGAAATTTATTCGCAAACTAAATTGTAGGAGGGCCTAAAAAACCTTTTTTATTTTTAAACAGATGAGCAACTGTCTGCCATCTCACTTGATAGGAAATCAAGATGAAGATGGCGCATGCTCATCCTCTAAATACCTATTTACACTCGCTTTGAAAATTATCAGAAAACAGATCGGGCACGGATCTAAGGTATTCTAGAACGAGACTCAACATTGATCTTTACTTAAATTGAGTTATTTATCATATAGAGCGCTATCCCTTTCATACTCTACTTAAGTGAAGATTAACGCCTGTGCCCCATTTTAGAATAAATTAAAAAAAATGTATTTATTCAATTTAGGTCCATAAAGAACACTTATTAATGACAAATCTAGCTACCACTGGTTTGGAATAATATTTTAAGTGGTCAATATAAATAAACACTTGTTTAAATAACAACATTATAATTTTGTTTTATTTACCTAATACGAGTACATTAAAAGAGGTTACACGACACTTGTTACAACATCGATAATGGCAGTGCACAACCATGCGGGCTGGTGAAATTTTAGAAAAGGACAATCGGTATTTACTAACAGTAATTACCATAAAGCCTTCAGGGTGTTATGTAATGTTTTAACACATAATGTGGTTCTAGGAAAAAACAGTAGAGTTTGTACGTTTGTCTACATAATGACCTTGGCATCGCAACTAGACAATATTATATGTAATTTCATTAGGTATTTAAAAAAATGTATGTACGTTTTGTTTGTATCGATTTTGGGTGAGGCGCTGATACCTTAATATCCTAAATATAGTGTACATATCAGAAAGTTACTTTGGTGATGTATGTACGTTAATAAAGTTTTGTTATTACATAAAATCTATCCTGAGATAGACCAATAGAGTGAGAGATCATCGAGGCTATCAACATACCAACTCAAACTCTCCTTTTAAAGGGTGAGATAGGCAGTGTTATTACTGGATACGGTGACATCTTTGTCACAAGTTTAAAACGAAACTTATTAGAGGTTTGCTTTGAATACCAGCTTTTATACGAATACTGAGCGAAGGTATAGACTGTTGCCTTCCGATCTTGAGGGCGCAGGTTCAAATCCACGTTCAAATCGTACCAAAGTCTTTACGAATTTCGATATTATATGTACGTTTATCTAACGCTGTTACGGTGAAGGAAATCATCGTATGGAAACCTGCGCACGCCTATAGGCCTATAATAAGGCCTATACACCCTATACGGGTATGCTCGTGCCCACGGTGGAGACGATAATGATCTTATATGATACGAATACTATAAGGGCTCCATAGTATTTTAGTTATTACTTATAATTATACTGTTTTCTTTCTACTGTTAATGTTTTGTTTCTCACTTCAGTATGAATATTACTAGATAGCCACATTATAGCAGTCCGTTACTGGCGAGTTAAGATGGTGAAACTTATCAAAGAATGCTTACTCATATTAAGGAAAGTTATTTTAAACATGTTTCTGATGCTAGACGTCACATAATACATAATAATTGTTGAAATTGTATTACATATGAAGTGTAATGTTGAAATAACTTGCAGGTAAAACCCACATGTGGTTATACTTTTAAATTAAATGATAGTTGAAATGAAGAAGTTAATTTGCTTGACCGGGAATGTTTATTAACATACCTAGTACATACTATGTACTTTATGACTAGAAATAAGTATAATCTGGATATGTACTAACGATGTACTTATACAGTTGGGATTGGTTGGCAACACTAAAAAGACAAAGGAATAAATTATTAATTTATAACCTAATTATTACATGACTTTTTGTTGTTAGTCGCTGATGGCCCATAACGGTAAAAGCATATAGCACTTGAATTATAAAAATTTAAACGTCCTGAGGGCAACTCCTATTGGTACTTGAACCTCGGTTTAGATTACCTTGTACATGCTTGGGGAGAAAAGCGACCCGTTACGTATAGCTAAAACCAATAGGAACTGGCAAAATATAATGAATAAGGTGTGCATATTGCATAAGATAATAAGCCGGATGACACCACAAAGCGCTAACAACGCATCGTGTATCACTTAATTCGGATCAGTCATGGCGGACGGCACACGTCTAGATGAAAGTATTACTTACCAAATTCGTGCACCTTGCGAACACAATGGGCAATTTATTCGATTTCACTCTTTTCACAATTTCATATTTCGGGCGAGCGGGCGCGTGCCGAGGTCGCACCTTCTGATGTGGGATTTACGAGATTCTTATACGATTTGTTATTTACAATAATATAACTCTTTCACGTAAATATAGAATGTTTGGCGCATGGACCGACAGGATTTTTAGGGAGTTGGGGGGTCTTACGCTACTTTTCCCTGGCAGACGCAATGTCTTAAATTTCACGGTAGATGAGATATGAATTTGTATTTGTTTTGCAATACCGCAAGATGAATTTTCCTTGTATTTGTAATGAATTCTTATATTAAATACCTAATACTACCCGGGAAAAGTAGCGTAATACCCCCCCTCCCAATCACCCAAAAAACCTGTCGGTCTTGCGAATACCCTGTATACTTTTATCTGAAGATGACGTAGGCCGTGCGGTGATGGCTGACTGTAATACAATTGTCACTACCGCTTTTCTTGTTGCAGGTGTTTGAAGAGACGGTTACGGAACCACATCATTTTTCAGAGAACGGCTACCAGCGTTCTCTCATAAATCCTTACTTTTTATAGTATCTGTTAGACGTGTCGTAGCCACCTACAAAGCCTGGCAAATATGGCAATACCCTCCACTACCGTGGAGTGGGACCTAAGCCTTTCAGTTGACTGGCATGAACACGCATTTTATAGTAAGTAGTAAGGTACAAAAGAGACCGAGTCAAATTTCGAATATAATATAATAATGATGCTTTTACAAGTACTATAGCTGTGTGCTGTATACTGTGGAAAGCAGATGAGACAAAAGAGGATCAGGAGACTTACATTAATTGTATGCAGTTGTAACTTAACTGTATCCCACTTAAGCATTACTGTAGGCGAAGTAGTCATTTGTCAACAGAGCGCCGTCTGCTATGTGCGGATTTATTCAATAAATAAAAAGAAATAAACAAGAGCAGAAAAATGTTGTTTATATTTTCTTCTTCTTTTACCTAATTTACTTGCAATTTGTTGGGTGACGGCAAGATGGCGCTGCGGCTAGCGTTTTCGATTTACAATCATGCAAATCGAGCATTTAAAAAAAACTACATATATCGCAATGGTCAGTCATTCGATCGGTGAACTTACCATCGTGACCCAATGAAAATCGCTTGATGACAACGACTAACATTCCAAGATAGGCTGTGACAACGGCGTAATAAGCCTACCGAAGTACAATTATACAATATTAATGGTTTTAAATGAACTAACTAATGACATATTCATATTCGAATTTTAGATTGAAGTATAATTAATTAATAAATAAGTACTTTTTTCGTAAATAACATATAATTCATAGAAACACTCAAACCCGGAACCCTTGGTGCATTAGCCGACGTCTCAACCATTACACCAATTGGCATTGTGCCGCCAAAAACAAATATAAATATGAAGACCCCAGACTAATTTTTCAATTTCCATTCAATTGGAAACCACAGATTTGAAAGTATTGTCTATTCGGTTTCTAAAAATCTATTTACCATAGCTTACGATCATTACATGACTTGCCGGGGAACCACAATCACTAGAATTAATTCGAACATTACTAAAAGGCATGAAGCGGTGAGCAGTGATTAAACACACTGATGATTTAGTTTCTCTTTCCAAATATATAAAACAGTTAACGCATCACGAGTATGTGTTCGGAGATCTCCTTCAAATTAAATTTTCATTAACAACACGTAGTTACATTTTCACAGATCATATTTTTAATATATATGGGCTGTGAAATTGATAATTATGATTAAATATTGACGATTTATATCCCATCTAACTTCCCGTCATGTAAGTTGTTGTCGACAAACAGTAAAATTACTATTTTACTAGCCTTAATTGTTCTTCTTACGTTTTGCTTACATTTTGCGCTTTATAATCGTATTTGTAATAACAATACGTTATCCCTCAAGTTTGCAATTGTAAAATATAAATTCCCACATATAATATAACTCTTTTTCCAAGCATGCATCGAGCAAGCAGGCATGAACCAAATAAGCTGACATGCAACATGCAAGCATGCATACAGAATATTAACTTATTCGACACCACTGCATCTTCCGATGATTGTGTCAGCCTTAGCTCCGGCGGCGTGACATGCTCCTTAGCTCGTCGAACGCGCTACGCTCCTCTGCGCCTACTCGGGTTATTAGGGTATAGCGGACAAGATTACGCGGAATCAGCAATTTGCTCCTTTTTTTCCATAAAATCGTTTGTAATTCTTTGAAGCGATTCGTTTCTTATGCTGATAAGATTTTGGATCATTTAATGTCAGATATGCTTAACAAAAGTTTAAAAGTAGGCGATTTAAGCGATTAAAGCGCTTTAAGCGATTTCGCTGTAACACCAAAATAATGTTATGCCAATATATTTTAGGGTTGTTTATAGAGTATATTCTTAAATTAGTACTTTGAATTCCTAAACCATATTACGACGATGGCCAAATAATAATAGGTGAAACAGTATTTTCATTTCTTTCGTTTACGTTTAGGTCAATCTGGTTCGCCAATGAAATATTAGGTCATTTTTAGGTGAACCGAGAGCCACCATTATACTCGTTTGCCACTCACTTGCCATCTGGGGATGTAGACTCAACTTTTCACAAATTATTAACATAATGCCAGTTCCAACATTCATAGAAAGATTGTTAGGACAGAGTATTAAATCTGAAATGATAATATATCAAATATATCGTCAAACCTTTGGCTGTAGAAAGAGACGAGTTCTGGAGTGGACACATCGCCTTGGAAGGACGTCCTCTAGCTCCATAAATAACGATTGCGAAAGATCGGTGTTTTATACTTTATCTTTAAAATCTAAGCAATAACATTGCTGCTTCTTTTGGAGGTTGTTCCCCACCCAACGAAAGAAATAAATAATAAAACACTTCTTGAATTTTTAACCTTTCCTCAACTCATCTCACCAGGGTTTTGCAAAATGCAGAAAATAATATATTTAGGAGTATATAATTAAAGACCCACCGATGCTCTCGAAAAAGTCTGTGTGGAACATAATCAGTGTGAAAAATTTTCATATATAAAAAGTGATTCTAATGAAAAACCATATTAAACATGTAAAATATAGCTCTTGTGCTATATTATATATAATAGTGGTTATTATTTATTGATGATTATTTGACCTGTAAAAGTATATAGTTTTAAATCATCCGTTTGTATTTTCTTGACAGTCCGCATTCTGCTAATAGATACTCGTTAACAATTCATTAATACCAGTACATTAATTTGGCGTAGCATTGTGTGACAAGCTACGAGATATACGAGTAAGTGATGCCCGTAGCAGCACTATCAACTATAGGATGTTTCTATTATTAAGTGTGTCACGTTTTTTGTTATCTATTATCAATTATAAAAAATAAATAAAATAACTATCATCATCATCAGCTCATTAAACGTCCACCGAGGGCACGAGCCTATCCGTATAGGTGATTAGGCCTTAGTCGTCCACGCTGCCCAATGCGAATTGGACGACTTCACACACAACCTTCGAATCTCTTCGCAGGCGTGCATGAAGGTTTCCTCACGATGTTTCCTTCACCGTAAGAGCGTCGGATAACGTACATATATTTTCGAAATTCGAAAATACATTGGTACGTTGGGATTTGAACCTCAGCCCTCCCGGTAGGAAGCGACAGTCCACACCACTGAGCCACCGACGCTCTAAAAATAACTATATTGGTCATAAATCACTCGTCTACCAATGGGATCAGTTGCATCTGTGATCACGAAAATGGATTACAGTGCAGTTGATAACTTCTCTCTCCCTTTCTCTGCTGGATATATGTTTTGCCCCATTTTACACTCATTACGAGCAACTTTAACAACGTTTGAAAATATTCTAGATATCCAGAAATAGTAATGATAGCTTATTTAGAGTAGAATAGATCACTATACTAGTCTATTTTATTGAGCTTTGTTATGTTTAAACTATTAGCCAATTGAGTGCCAAAAAAACAGTAAAGACGAACCTACAACGTTTAGATCACTGCATACGTCATTTGATTAATCATATCACCATAAAACACCGCCTCACCTGCATGAGTGAAATTGTGTAACAGAAGATGACGTCCCACGCCCGTAATAACGTCACCGAAGGATTTCAAAATCGGTATCCTCTTGTCGATCCGGGATAGAGCGCGTGGCTGCGGCACTTTCACGCGTATAAAACGCAGCCGGCGGCGCGGGCGGCCCCAGTGCGCTGAGACACCAGCTGCCGGTATGCGCGCGCGTCCAAAGAAAAACGAAAGTGACAGGTGAACGACATTTGACTGTGACACTGTGTGATAGTGAAATCTGCTGAGCAAGGAGCTGTGACATCCCGTGATAACAACAAGACCTGGAAACGCCCGAGGTACCCGGCCTTTTGTGTATGTGCGTTGGATGCTGAAGTGTCGTGAATGAAATACGGTGATAGGTCCCTCGAAAATCCCTTGCGATATCCGATGTGATTTGTACGATTATTGATGTTAAAAAAAATCGGTTCAGAAATATCTGGTAAGGATAAAATTGTGAACGACATGCTTTCTCTTTGCCAAATTTTACATCTGTTAAATTTTCAGTAAATTGAGAAAGCCTTAATCGAACGATCGTACTGTTTTTATGTTTCCATTCGAAGTTGGTGTGAATTAAAAGTTATTATTGTTGTTGCATCGTATTAGCCTTGAAACAATCTGAAAGTCGTCATTTAAAATCTGAAAAATAGATTTTATATGCATGAAGTATTTATTGTGCTGTGTAATTGATGCATCATGAACCAACCACACCAACCATTTGGGTTATACATTAACTGAATAAAAATAATTAAGTGACAATAAGATAAATTACCTTTGATCATGAGATTAAGCGGTGGTTCGGGAATAAATAAGGCTTTGCATATGAAATGAAATAGGTACCTATTAAAATCTTTTTATTTTTTTTATTAGATTTCAAATATTGTTTAACTCTTAATATCTCAATAGATGTAAAGTCACTGTCCAGCTGTAGTAGAAAGTTGCATAATTTTACTTTCACTTATATATATCCGCCAAAATAATCTTTCGCATACGATCGCGGATGTTACTAAAACTCATTCACATGCATACAATTTTTAATACACGCAGCTGACGCTTTTTTAAATACCAAGTAATTAATGTTCTTGTCCAAATTTGCACTCTATCTCGATTGTAAGAGTTAGACATCTCTAGAAACGTCATGTGGTGTGCAGTGTGGAAAGTGGGGCATGCGTCACAGAGCTCGCATTTTATAGGTGTACGAGGGGTTTCTCGTTTACGTTAATATGTGAAATGCTAGTAAATAGGTTGTAATAAACTCCGCTTGTCCGATACTAAAACATATGTCTCAAAGAGTTATAGGTGCCAAAGCACTGAAAGAAACATATCAAACGGTGGTATTTGAGTTGTGGAAACATTAGCCGCCTCGTGTAGCATGTTTAATAATGTTGACAAAGTTAATATTGCAATATTCAACTTTTGAATGATAGGCATGTTCCTCTGTGGAACAAAAAGGTAAATATTAAATAAATTGTCAAGTCATTGAGCGACTACAGCTTTCCTCTGTTACAGAAACCAGGGAAACATGAAATGTTAGATAAATTCTCAGACCATTTGAACATACAGTATCCAAATATTAAGGGCCTTAGACTGACGGTTGTTTGTGGCATCACCTGCGCTAGCATTCACTATCTTCACTTGGAATTATTTCATGCACATAAATGAAAGCTTTTATTCAACCATTTAGGCGCACGCGTTGTGTGGCTAACACAATCATTCGTGCTCACGACATGGTTTAAAAACCATGTGAGTTTAATAAGCATTACTCAGTGGAAATGGTAATTGGTGATGAGATATAATAAATTTTGAAATAATTGGTAGATACTTTTTTTACGTTAAGGATAATATAGGCTACAAAAGCTTTAAGTCAATTATAGAATAACTGAACTGTTACTGATGTCATCTTACAAACAAATCGTTAGTTATTTCAGATTAATAGTGTTCAGGAATCGGCCAATTTTATTATGTAACGAACATTTTATCTTATTACTTACTTATTTTACTTTTCAATGTTAAGTAAAGGTACAGTTTTTGATGTCGAATCTAAGGCTAAATGATTTTCACATCGACTGTTTTGATCGATTGGTAGTCGTTAGTATGCGAGCATAAATAAAAAACAAATATTAAATATCCACTGTCATAATAAAAAAATAATTAATATTAAACTTAATCAAATTCCATATGACCAAATAATGCAAAGAACTCATCTATTAGTTTATACTTATTACGAGTATTAGGTATAACTTATCACACAATGAATAAATTATCGAATGTGGCAATGTTTTTTCAGCAATCGATCCTTAATCCAAATCAATTAAGACATCCTGATAAAATTATGAATCTCGCTTAACTAATCAAACATACCACATTTAAAGTTGAAAACATACCATTAAGGCTTTTCGTTTGCGGAGATAGTTTTGGCTACATGCATAGCGAGAATGCATTTCTTAAACAACCAGTTAAAAATCTAGTCCATGTTCTTTTTTTTTTAATTTGAAGTAGGTCGACAAACACTCTGTTGCGTATTATTATGTTAACAATTTCATGTTATCGTCGACTTTACGAGTAGGTGCATGTTTTTTGTGTTTATCTTCGCGGATATGGTAATTGCGAACTTGCGTTTACCAGAAGCGAATGTTGCGCCATCGAGCACAGCCAGTAGGACTATTGTATTGTTCAGATGCGTGTTTTGTAACTTGTGTCACGGTGCTCGCTCATCACCAGGGATTGTCTGCGACCGATTGAGCAACAATGGCCACCTTAGTCGTCACACACTAGTTGCAAAAGGACTTATTAGGGTTAAGGATTATTTGAATAAGTAGCTTCATGGATACATAAATTATGTTACTCACTTGTAGCTTAACACACGTTTCTATTGCCTGTCAATATTGATTTAGGATGGGGATCATTTTGAAAACCTTTGTCAAGGTGGGATTTTCCATCAATTTCAAGAGTACGTACTCACTTTAGGTTATTAGCGGAAATTTTATAACAAACAACAAATAGGAAGTGTTAGCTTTATTTTTTGTGTATTTTTAAAAAATCTTTTCTAATATTTAAGCATTGAATAACGACATCTCGTAACGCGTAAAAAATATATATACTATTACGTATGGATTCTAACTAACTAAGTGACTTCTATTCTAACTAACTTCTAAGGTCTAATATTAAACATATATTTTAGTGATCAGTGGGAGCGTCGGTGGCTCAATAGTGCGGACTGTCGCCTTCCTACCGGGAGGACTGAGGTTCAAATCCCGACACGTACCAATGTGTTTTCGAATTTTCGAAAATATATATATATATGTACGTTATCCGACGCTCTTACGGTGAAGGAAAACATCGTGAGGAAACCTTCATGCACGCCTGCGAAGAGATTCGAAGGTTGTGTGTGAAGTCGTCCAATCAGCACTGGGCCCGCGTGGACGACTAAGGCCTAATCACCCTATACGGGTAGGCTCGTGCCCCTCGGTGGGGACGTTTAATGAGCTGATGATGATGATGATTTCAGTGATTATTTCCCTCATCAATAAAATTTTTAAATTAAACAATACTTGTCTTATACATATACAAGTTCTGTGAAAGAAGAAAAACAAGTAAGTTTTGTTTGATAAACACATACAAAATGTTCCGATTCGTATTATTATGATACCATAAAAAACATTTAAAACACTTTCGTTAACTCGCGCAGTAGGAAACGAATGCTTAACTTATCAATAATTGTCACTTTCTCCCTCAATACGAATCCCATGTTTACCGGTTAATTCTCGAATGTAACGGAAACACACTGGAGAAAGCGCTAATGAGCATGGCCAGTTTTAATTTCCGTCAAGACGACTCGAGAGCACCCAAAACTATGTAGATGAGTATGAACGACATGAAGTTGCGTTATGGATCCATCAACTAGCCGAGTACGTGCCACACCATACTTACAACATGTCTGTCTATGGATTTAATGGGCCGCACCACGAGGCCTAATGCAAATTGTATGGCGTTAAAACTACCATTTAGGCTATTAGATAGGACCAAAGTTAAAGATAATATTTTCGTTTTAAAAAGTCTTGTCACTATATGATTTTCATATACTGACAAGTATATGAAAATCACAACATTTTCTACCAGTTCCTATCATACCTTATCTATTTCCAAATCTCAGCTCTCTTTATGCTGAAGGTTAGGGCAATTTGCTTATAAATAATAAAATCTTAATTCACGTATTATTAATGTCTGTTATACTTGTCTGGAATTCATAAAAAATAAATCTAATAATAATGCTATTTTAAATTTACATTTGATCGCAATTCCTGAAGAAAATAAATTAAGTTTTAGGTTTCAAATTAATTTGACATACATCGATCAAAACAAAATACATAAATGTATCTATGATAGTTAAAATAAATATAATTTGCTTCGTAAGAACTACAGTGTTAATATTTTCCGGATTCAAATAAAAGAATTCGGGTTGGTTACGTTACCAATTATTGTTTCTTCTACCAACCAGTTCAATGGAGCACCTTAAATATAACCTAATTTCATAAGTCAAAAACTAGAGAAGTCAAGAACTAAATGAAGATCGTTTTCCCTTTATCGAGTATTGCATCTACTAGTATCAAGTGAGATGCAAGCCAGCGTGTCGGCTAGTGGAAAGCAAGTCAGTGTGTCAGCTCTCGGGTCCCGCGAGCCGCTCCTTCGCAACTCTTCATTTATCCAAACGGGCTTGGGTGTCCAACTCATAAATATTAAGGACGATAAACAAAATAGACATGCGATTTTAGAATACTGTGCGAATAGGATGTTTGTTTTTGTAAATACCAGTGAGTTTTAGGAGTATGAATTACGATTGGCATCTACACGAATTTTGGGGTAAAAGCTAGGTTGCTTGAATCCTTGAGCTTTTGAAATAAAAAGTACAAACGATAAGAAAAAACAAATCTCTCATAGGCTAGTAGTTACCTAGTTATTCTATCATCCAGTAATCCTTAATTTGACACAAATCGGTAATTTTAATTTATTCATTTTACCGCAGATATAAGCAGCTATGTAAGTGTATAAATAAACGTAAGTACATTTTTTAAAGATTGGTTAAGAAAAGTTTGTCCACCTGGAGACTTTAGGTCAGTATGTTAAAATGTTTAACAATACTTGCATACTTTATTTAACAATGGCGTTATTAGTCGGAAGGCATATATTTCTTTGAAGAATTTCGATCGTATGTATTGATAATATAGATATTGTACATCAGTGCGATTCGACATGCGATTGTCCGAATAGATTCATTGTGTGTCCGAATAGGTTTAAAATTTATTGCAAAGTAATGATGTCTCATTATGTAAATATATGGATAGTGGACATTTCTCGAATTCCTTTTTGTAAGGTTTCTATTTAATACCTCTATTATTTGACTTTTAAGTGAATTAGCAAATTCTTTATCACATGTCTTTAAGATGACGGTATAAAAATAAAATCGATTTCATCATTGAGGAGCTTCGGACCCCAATTATTTACCTACTTTGCAGATAACACTGTTGAGTCTTGAGTCCACAAAGTTGTATGCTAGGAATCAATATTTACACCCTATGTAAGTTTAAGATTTATTTAAAAGAAAATGCCAACATAAATTACGAATGCATAATAAAGACTACACCATCTTATTTACGCGCCAACATCAGCTGTGGCATCAATCAGATTGCTATGTTATAAATAAAACTAGGCCATCGTGGCAGCCACAACCTGTTGTAAAAGTTGCGGTCAAAAAACTAGATCTACTGAGGAAGGGTGTGATCCGACTCGGTGGAAGCCGGTAGGGCCGGTTGGGCGTAAACATCGCCGCTTAATTGCGTTTGCGCATGCATTGGGTACAATAGGGTTGCCAGTGATCGATTTTAATCCAACAGAAATGGAGCATGGAATATGTACAATATTAATCATTGCTACTAGACTTTAATAACCCTAGATCTACGCGGTTAGATTGTGATAAGATGCTGAAACTATTTGTCAATCCACTTGAGGATTTAAGTGCTTAAAGCTGTCTTATCACCTATAACCAATATTTTAACTTTGTATTAGTTATATTACATTAAGTATCGAGTAGAAACTTTGAAATGCTAGTTCTTCACTTCCATAGTTATTGTAAGTCTGTGTAAGAGAAGAAATAAATATATCTTGTTAATACTATTATTCCGTCTTTTGCATTATAGTTAGGTTATTTTAGTGTCCTATGGACCAGTTTGTTATTTTGTGTTATGGAAAAATCATAAAAACAGAACAGTGTATCAAATTCTTATAATAAAATACATAAAAGTTTTCATTATCCGAAATGAAAGAATCTAATGCTAAAAATATTTTGGGATATGGCATTTGACACGATATCGTCACGAAAAAAATGTCACTATCAAACATAAAAATGTATGTTTATTGAGTGGCATTAACCACAGTCGTGGTAAATGAGTTGATGTAACGTGTTTTTTACCGTCGTCGGATGAAACTTTCAAGGAATGCGGTTACGCGAACAGTGGTCAGTTCAGCTTTCCTCCGATTGTTTTGATCGATTTGATGCTCAAGGCGATCACTGGACGCTCATCTTTAGAACATACGTGGTATTAGAAACAGTTAATAGTTATTATTTCGTATCTGTTCTATAACACCTTTAATTTCGCAAATGGATATCTCCAAATTCAATTGCCAATTGCAAATGGGTCTATCCATAAATTTTTATTACTAATGTTTCGGTGTAATTGATGTTAATGGTGCTTTGATTTCACTAAACCCGTTATGTTGCTGTTAACTTTAAAATATAGAATTATCAAGTATATGGTACGGACGTCTACTTAGAAAATTGATGTACTATGGGAATTTCTCCTAATGTGAGAATTCTAAAATACCATACCCATGCCTTATTTTAATTTTGAGAAATTACCTACGATTAAATCCAAGTGTTCACGATGTTGTAAATAAAGATAAATTAAATCATAAAATTAGGCAGTTGTTTTTACAATTTGTATTTAAAGAAGAATTTGACATACACAAAAGAAACTAAAACAAGAAATATGAAAGAAGAAAAATTAAAAGAATAAGAGGTCGTAACGGCGAAAACACCTGGTAATAAAATTAGTATTAGGATAGAAACCATTTTTTACCTTTAACCATTTATCTTAAAACGTAAATTATCGTATGGTTTGGCATAGAATGATAGTACATATATATTATTTTTATTTACTAATTTTCTTGACGATAAATCTATTTTAATAATTGGCATATTAATAAATTAGGTTAGTACACTCCATACATGGAAGTAAGCATGAATAGCTTGAGATGTCATATATAATTTTATTTATTAATTTTTTGTAAACAGTTGAAAAACCATCATTTACATGGCTATTTAGAAATATGTAAAATGTGGCTCCTAAAGTAGCGTACACAAGGATTAAGAGCAGGCTAGCTGTTATTCCTTGTGTACGCTACTTTAGGAGGACATATCACACATATACCTCAGTGCGTAGCATGTGGGTGCGGGTGCGCGGGCAGCATTGATAAATCAATCTTGTTATACAGTATTAAATCAGTAGAAAGTCAATAGTCACCTGCAGGCTGCACTGGCATTGCACTGCACCCGCATAGCTCCGCCGATATCCCCCTTATGTCCAAAGCACGCGCCCCGCTCGCGGGGAAATTTGATGATTTCACTTTTGTTACTGTCGTTTCAGATACACTTTTCAAAGTTTCCCCCTTGATGGAACGGAGATTTGCTCTTACGGTAATGGGCTTCCTAGATACGAATGAAATACATCGCTCGTTAACTTACATTTAATACATACAAGGATAGCAAATTGTACACTTGACTGTGAATTTCCCTTGTTGCAAACTTAATACGGGTTGCAATGTGACCTTTATGGGCAAAAGTTACTTACAAAATAAAACTTATTAGTTTTTTTAATCAGCTTTGCTTTACTCTTAAAGAAGATAAGAACTGTCATGATTACCTGTGTACTCGTATGGTCCAATTGTAATCTAAACTATTGTAACCGTTATTTAATATATATAGGGGCAGATGTAACTGTATTTTACTCTTTTAGTATTTGGGTGTCTATATCACTTAAATAAATAATTTATTAATAATATAAATAAATACTGTATTCCACGAGTAAACGAGTCACTAGGCTAGCGGATTTGGCTTAGGTGACGAGTTATCTGCAAAATATTTCATACGCGGATGAGTTGCCACCCTCTTCAAATTGTTAGGGGTCGATTCATCCGCAAGTGGTTTTACCAGAACCTACCACGGTGATCAAATGCTAGAAGCCGGGTACCAAATGATTGTTATTTGTGAGCAGGGTAAAAAATGGATAGGTGAGGAGCCGGTGGCTCATTGGTATTGACTGTTGCCTTCCGACCTGGAGGGTGCAGGTTCAAATCCCGCCACGTACCAATGTATTTTCAAAATTATATGTACGTTTATCCGACGCTCTTCCGGTGAAGGAAAATATCATGAGGAAACCTGCGCAAGCCTACGAAGAAATTCAAAGGTTGTGCGCGGAGTCAGCCAATCCAAACTCTGCCCGCGTGGCCGATGGAGGCCTATACACCCTATACGTGTAGGCTTGAGCCCTTCGGTGGGGACGTGTTATGAACTGATGATGGGGTGAAATAAGCTTATGTTGGCCCCTCAAGTTAAAGGTGTGGATAATCACATTGCATTATAATATTTCACATGTGCTTGAATAATTGCTTTTTAGAATGTGTATGATTTGGGTAAGTATTACGGTTGCAATTTGAAGAATCATAGTTGTATATTAATAACATGAAACGGAAAGTGCTAATTGGTAAGTAGACGTCAACGAGCGTATGTATGAATTTTTATGAGTTACTTTAACGTTAGTTGAGAGAAAGTATCTCATATTAAAGTGGTCCATTTATGATCTTAGGACGGAGTCTCGTTACGCCTTTGCAACTCCACTAACGATTGAAACCACACACATGGCTCTGGTCGACGTTTCTAACATTCGCTTTAAGATATTAGGTAATTTACTATTATATCCTAACAATAACTTATTTTACTTACATTTCATTAAATAAACTTCTCTCTTAATATGGTATCAGGTCTTTTTTATAAATTTAAAAGCAATTAAATTATTTCATATTTTAATGTCTTACCGATATTAAAGGATTTAAACTCGGATAGGTATTAATAGATTCATGAAACAGCTAAAACAATTCTACCCCTAAATAGTTGCCGGGACAAATGTTCAATGTGCTGCGGAAGGTTCGTCGGGACACAAGAGAATATTTTTTAGCCACTCATCAGATGACGGATCGCAATGACAGTTGCGTAATAACTTGTACGATGACTTATAACTTGCACGATCGTCAAATCAAGATACAAGTTAAAAATATGCTATGAGTCAATTTTTTTTAGAAGAATAATAAATGAAGCTTCAAAGCACTTAGTATGTACAATATTTCAGTATTTAGACTATAAATTTGTTTATTTCTTTAACGTTCGTGGATACTTAACGGACATCAATAAATCTACCAACATAAGAACCACTTAATAATCATTTATAAATTATTATCTGAATTTTCAATAGTTACCATTTAAACAACGAATCTTCCCCTGTAGCCTATGCGCGGGAGCTCAAACCATTATTGGAATGAAAATTGTCGACAGTGTAGGTTCATACTGCCAGTTAACAACGCGGAGCTCCGGTATCCGATAGTATCATGTCAAATATGTGCACGGAACCAGTTGGATTAAAGGCCCGTCGCCACGTAGATCTAGTGCATTATTTATTGAGCGTCGATTTCTCGCTGCGGGTTTAGTTTCACCATTTCATCTTGTGTTTGCGAGTATACACTACCATCTTAGGACAGTGCGTTTTTTTCGTCACTAGTTATCCAATGATATGCGTTTTGCTGAAATAATCAAGCACTAGAACCAATTACTACGTCGCTACATATGGGGGATGGATGAACCTGAAGTACAGTTAGGGTACAGGCAAATGCATGCGATCATTATTCCTGCCTCTACTTACGAATAATTCGAATTGATATTAATAAAAATAATATTAATGCCCTCCTTTTGCCCAAAAATCCGACTTATGCACTCTTCGTTAGGAGGCAGAATTAGTTAAACAGAAATAAATTGCCCATACGAGTTTAGGTCGTAACCCACCACGGTTTGGTCCGAAAAGCGGCCTTTTCTTTGACCTTTTGATCCTTGACTTGTACGATGCACTAGCCGCAATACCATCGAGCCCTCAATCAATTAAGAATCAATAAATACATGTAAAGTAGAGCGTCGGTGGCTCAGTGGTGTGGACTGTCGCCTTCCTACCGGAGGGCTGAGGTTCAAATCCCGACACGTACCAATGTATTTTCGAATTTCGAAAAATAATGTACGTTATCCGACGCTCTTACGGTGAAGGAAAACATCGTGAGGAAACCTTCATGCACGCCTGCGAAGAGATTCGAAGGTTGTGTGTGAAGTCGTCCAATCAGCACTGGGCCCGCGTGGACGACTAAGGCCTAATCACCCTATACGGGTAGGCTCGTGCCCCTCGGTGGGGACGTTTAATGAGCTGATGATGAAATACATGTAAATTTTTGTGATTGTTAAATTATAATACCAAAATATAAAACGCCTACTGAAATGTTGACTCGTTTTGATAATTAATTTACTATTTCCATTTGGTGTTAACTGTGTATATTCATGTTAATCATGGGATTGAGGTCACGGCTACCTATTAGACTGACGTTATCTCGTCCATCTATCAAACTGTGTTACTTTTAGGAACACTGAAATATGACAGTTGACACCACAGAGAATTGATCAAACTTCTTTCGATGCGATCATGGATACGATACAATGATCTATATTTCCTCTACGACATATGCTAATGTAAGAAACCGTTTGTGGTTATCACTTGAAACCACAACGTAAAGTCAAATCATGATATAATCATGAGATAAATATTTAAGTTTTGACAAATATTATAAAAGTAATCCAAAAACAAGACATATTTTTCAAATGCTTTTATCTCTAGACTCTATCCTAAACATCGAGGATCCTCAAAGTCGCAAAACAACCACCCTTTACACTTTTAGCAGATTTCATTGATAACTAACTAATATTTAATTTCCACTTCAAAATGCATGACAAAAACAGGTTAATATGTGCACTATCGCTAGCAAATGTATTCCTAATAAAGCCACAGACACTAAAATTAACCGCAACACAAATGCCTTTCACTTTCGTGTGTTTCCGTAGACGCCACGGGAAGGCGGCTTATCGCGAAAATAGCCCATTGTGCAAACCCCATTGTTGCAAGGACGATTTCACCGACAATGTTCGCCCACTGAGACAGATAACTTACTCCGGTAATAGAATTATTATGATTGTGACATCATAAAAGGAACAATGGCACAATTGTAATGTCTCAGTACGCGGATGCACTTTCAATGCGTAACCTGACCGGTGAATTAATATTGACGACGTAACGTTACGTTGTCAATATGCCAAAAAAATACATAGGTAGGTTTGTGACCTAGAAGATAGCGAAACATTGTTCATTGTTCCGAAAAGGCCGAGTAAATTATGTTAGATATGCAAATCACTACAAATTAATTGCATTGTTCACATAATTTATAGATTGGTTATTAGCCATGATGACTTTGTTTACCATTGACGTAACCTTTAATTTACGTTTCTTACATGTAAACTCGTTCGGCTGTTTAGCTGAGACTTAGATCTCGCAAATAGTAGATTTTCTATTGTTTAATGGTTGGATACTTAATTAAATATCTCATACAATGGAAAACATGAATCAATTAAGTAATACTAAGGTTTTCAAAATCAGACGCTTCGCTCTAAAACTCTTCAAACTTTAGAAAGAAGAAATATTGTAGTCAATGTTAATATAGTAAAAAATTCTTACCATAAATCTGGCGGTTCGGAAAATTGAATCTACCAAAATGATCCAGCATCAAACATGTGTAACAAGAGAAAGAATCTTAAATTCATTGTGATTTATAGACCTCGTTACTCAATGTGTGTAAGTAGCTCACGCGGCGAGTCATTTGTTAGAAATGTCCAAAACATCGGGAGTTGGTTTTCATTGGCGCCAATGAGGCAGGTATATTATTTCACGGCATACTGATGCCGGTATTTGGGCGCGGCATGCCGGAGCCATGTCCGGCTTCGAAAACATACTTTTTTTATTTGTAAAGTTTATGTGCGTAAATAATACCAGCGTCGTTAAATATACATACTAATGAATGACATGTATGAAAATAATTAATGTCCAATTACTAAACTAGCCGCTACTTACAGGCAACATTATTTAAGCATTTCTTTCTCTAGTTTACTCCAGCGGTCTCTGTAACTCAGCATGTTTTTGTTATTTGCATGCTCAAATAGCATTATGAATTTATTTGTGATTTCTATTTAAGAAATTGTTTCCTTATTAAACATTTGCAAGTATGCGATTGCTTTAGTTATTGCAAACATTAATTTACAAAAAGTATTCTCATGGGATTTCATAGAGCCAAAATATGGTCATTATATTTCACATCGTTGACTCCAACTTCGGTAAACAAGCTACCAACTGCAGTAATAAAACTTAATTTAGATTATCATTACTCTTTCTATATGAGTGTACATAAACAGTATATGTTTTCCTCACATGTAATTATCTTGTTTCAGGTTTTAAAATCCGAGCTACTACTGAATATATGACACTAAGATAATATTTTTGTAAGTAAACTATAGATTTATATACATGACTGATTTTAAAACCATACAATAAACATATATGGGTAGTCAGAGATAGAAAGGGTAAGCAATTGGTTAAAATTTATTGCCGGTCAATTAATGGCATTAAGATTTTCACTCATCATTATGCAATATTAAATCTCATGTAAGTACCCAAATTGTGCAATGTTAGCTCGTTAAGAGACGGAAACGCCATAGTTTGTGTTCACTCGATCATTCTCGGCGAAATGTATCGACTTTCTCTGTGTAATTGCCGAAACCTGCCGGTTGTTACGCAAGCTCTGTAAGAACATTTTGAGTGCGCGGGCGCGTACCGGTGAAAGTGCCCACTGAAGGATCATGATTGGCCAGTTTCGTTGTTTTGACTTGTGATATGACAAAGTGCACATGAAAGTGTTGTCACACTATGTAATGTCACTAACTGTCATGTTTGCCAACATGTTATGGAAATTAAGGAGGTGACGGACGGAATGTTTTGGATTCGAAAAAAGAGCATCGTGAGTTGTACTATGACAGGTGGATGGGTTTATTCTTATAAAAGTACAAACAACTAAAGCAAAGCGCAAACTTAGGTAAGCTAGGTTAACTAGAATCTAAAAAAAATAATGGATTCGAAGTTTCGTTAACCTTATGACAATCAAACCCTGTAACTACGTGCTTGTGACATTGAATTCCCGTTCTGGCAAACGATGCGTATTTGTTCAACATTGTGTAACGTAAAAAGCTTCACGGACTTTGACTTTGAAAACGGCTATCAAATTGGAATTACACAAGACCATGATCATCGTGTAATGAATGTCCACAAAAAAGGTCTGATGGTCGCCATTGAACTTGGCCCCGGGGTCTGAGTGAAAGCGACTGGCGCACTGATGATGGACCGCCGCCAAGTCATGGTCCTTAAATCGACATCCATTTTGTCTGCGCGCGCACCGTGTCTTTTATTTCGAAACAATCGTGGAGGCTACTATAGCTCCGCCTCGTGACTGACAGCAACTCAGCCGAAGACTTCACTATATTTACTTGTTGTAAAAGGTGGCATCCTAAACACGCTTTGCCTAATAATGTCACGAATCAAAGGGCCGTGCCAGCAGTTGCAATGATAATAGATATTATAGTACCTAGTCAGGAATAGGTATATAAGTTATGGAATCTTTGCTTGTTTTGCATCCTCCAGATTGGCAAATAAGGTTTTGGCGACATGCCAATTGCATTTAATCATTTAGTTATCTCACGAAGCGAAACGCTTATTAAATTGGGGCCTGCTAAGAGTATCTATCAAAGAGCTCTGAGTATTTATCAACATATAAAAACCATCCGTAACGTAGTAGTAAGGGTAAATACCAACTGTGCCAACCGGTCATACATTTATCTGATGTCACCGGTAGCATGGTCACTGTGGCACGAGTGCCGCATCAATTATCCCACGGCGTTGCGCAATACCGGGAGCGTCGGCCGCCCGTCCTTGGACTACTAACTTTCACCGTGCCTGCACACAAAGCCCTCACATTTCACGCTCCTCCAGTATGAAGATNATCCCCCACGTACCAATGTATTTTCAAAATTATATGTACGTTTATCCGACGCTCTTCCGGTGAAGGAAAATATCATGAGGAAACCTGCGCAAGCCTACGAAGAAATTCAAAGGTTGTGCGCGGAGTCAGCCAATCCAAACTCTGCCCGCGTGGCCGATGGAGGCCTATACACCCTATACGTGTAGGCTTGAGCCCTTCGGTGGGGACGTGTTATGAACTGATGATGGGGTGAAATAAGCTTATGTTGGCCCCTCAAGTTGTGGATAATCACATTGCATTATAATATTTCACATGTGCTTGAATAATTGCTTTTTAGAATGTGTATGATTTGGGTAGTTATTTACGGTTGCAATTTGAAGAATCATAGTTGTATATTAATAACATGAAACGGAAAGTGCTAATTGGTAAGTAGACGTCAACGAGCGTATGTATGAATTTTTATGAGTTACTTTAACGTTAGTTGAGAGAAAGTATCTCATATTAAAGTGGTCCATTTATGATCTTAGGACGGAGTCTCGTTACGCCTTTGCAACTCCACTAACGATTGAAACCACACACATGGCTCTGGTCGACGTTTCTAACATTCGCTTTAAGATATTAGGTAATTCACTATTATATCCTAACAATAACTTATTTTACTTACATTTCATTAAATAAACTTCTCTCTTAATATGGTATCAGGTCTTTTTTATAAATTTAAAAGCAATTAAATTATTTCATATTTTAATGTCTTACCGATATTAAAGGATTTAAACTCGGATAGGTATTAATAGATTCATGAAACAGCTAAAACAATTCTACCCCTAAATAGTTGCCGGGACAAATGTTCAATGTGCTGCGGAAGGTTCGTCGGGACACAAGAGAATATTTTTTAGCCACTCATCAGACGGATCGCAATGACAGTTGCGTAATAACTTGTACGATGACTTATAACTTGCACGATCGTCAAATTTTTTAGAAGAATAATATAAATGAAGCTTCAAAGCACTTAGTATGTACAATATTTCAGTATTTAGACTATAAATTTGTTTATTTCATTAACGTTCGTGGATACTTAACGGACATCAATAAATCTACCAACATAAGAACCACTTAATAATCATTTATAAATTATTCTCTGAATTTTCAATAGTTACCATTTAAACAACGAATCTTCCCCTGTAGCCTATGCGCGGGAGCTCAAGCCATTATTGGAATGAAAATTGTCGACAGTGTAGGTTCATACTGCCAGTTAACAACGCGGATCTCCGGTATCCGATAGTATCATGTCAAAATATGTGCACGGAACCAGTTGGATTAAAGGGCCCGTCGCCACGTAGATCTAGTGCATTATTTATTGAGCGTCGATTTCTGCGCGGGTTTAGGTTTCACCACTTTCATCTTGTGTTTGCGAGTATACACTACCATCTTAGGACAGTGCGTTTTTTTCGTCACTAGTTATCCAATGATATGCGTTTTGCTGAAATAATCAAGCACTAGAACCAATTACTACGTCGCTACATATGGGGGATGGATGAACCTGAAGTACAGTTAGGGTACAGGCAAATGCATGCGATCATTATTCCTGCCTCTACTTACGAATAATTCGAATTGATATTAATAAAAATAATTATTAATGCCCTCCTTTTGCCCAAAAATCCGACTTATTGCGCTCTTCGTTAGGAGGGCAGAATTAGTTAAACAGAAATAAATTGCCCATACGAGTTTAGGTCGTAACCCACCACGGTTTGGTCCGAAAAGCGGCCTTTTCTTTGACCTTTTGATCCTTGACTTGTACGATGCACTAGCCGCAATACCATCGAGCCCTCAATCAATTAAGAATCAATAAATACATGTAATTTTTGTGATTTAAATTATAATACCAAAATATAAAACTATAAACGCCTACTGAGATGTTGACTCGTTTTGATAATTAATTTACTATTTCCATTTGGTGTTAACTGTGTATATTCATGTTAATCATGGGATTGAGGTCACGGCTACCTATTAGACTGACGTTATCTCGTCCATCTATCAAACTGTGTTACTTTTAGGAACACTGAAATATGACAGTTGACACCACAGAGAATTGATCAAACTTCTTTCGATGCGATCATGGATACGATACAATGATCTATATTTCCTCTACGACATATGCTAATGTAAGAAACCGTTTGTGGTTATCACTTGAAACCACAACGTAAAGTCAAATCATGATATAATCATGAGATAAATATTTAAGTTTTGACAAATATTATAAAAGTAATCCAAAAACAAGACATATTTTTCAAATGCTTTTATCTCTAGACTCTATCCTAAACATCGAGGATCCTCAAAGTCACAAAACAACCACCCTTTACACTTTTAGCAGATTTCATTGATAACTAACTAATATTTAATTTCCACTTCAAAATGCATGACAAAAACAGGTTAATATGTGCACTATCGCTAGCAAATGTATTCCTAATAAAGCCACAGACACTAAAATTAACCGCAACACAAATGCCTTTCACTTTCGTGTGTTTCCGTAGACGCCACGGGAAGGCGGCTTATCGCGAAAATAGCCCATTGTGCAAACCCCATTGTTGCAAGGACGATTTCACCGACAATGTTCGCCCACTGAGACAGATAACTTACTCCGGTAATAGAATTATTATGATTGTGACATCATAAAAGGAACAATGGCACAATTGTAATGTCTCAGTACGCGGATGCACTTTCAATGCGTAACCTGACCGGTGAATTAATATTTACGACGTAACGTTACGTTGTCAATATGCCAAATAAAATACATAGGTAGAGCTTTGGTGACCTAGAAGATAGCGAAACATTGTTCATTGTTCCGAAAAGGCCGAGTAAATTATGTTAGATATGCAAATCACTACAAATTAATTGCATTGTTCACATAATTTATAGATTGGTTTATTAGCCATGATGACTTTGTTTTACCATTGACGTAACCTTTAATTTACGTTTCTTACATGTAAACTCGTTCGGCTGTTTAGCTGAGACTTAGATCTCGCAAATAGTAGATTTTCTATTGTTTAATGGTTGGATACTTAATTAAATATCTCATACAATGGAAAACATGAATCAATTAAGTAATACTAAGGTTTCCAAAATCAGAAGCTTCGCTCTAAAACTCTTCAAACTTTAGAAAGAAGAAATATTGTAGTCAATGTTAATATAGTAAAAAATTCTTACCATAAATCTGGCGGTTCGGAAAATTGAATCTACCAAAATGATCCAGCATCAAACATGTGTAACAAGAGAAAGAATCTTAAATTCATTGTGATTTATAGACCTCGTTACTCAATGTGTGTAAGTAGCTCACGCGGCGAGTCATTTGTTAGAAATGTCCAAAACATCGGGAGTTGGTTTTCATTGGCGCCAATGAGGTAGGTATATTATTTCACGGCATACTGATGCCGGTATTTGGGCGCGGCATGCCGGAGCCATGTCCGGCTTCGAAAACATACTTTTTTTATTTGTAAAGTTTATGTGCGTAAATAATACCAGCGTCGTTAAATATACATACTAATGAATGACATGTATGAAAATAATTAATGTCCAATTACTAAACTAGCCGCTACTTACAGGCAACAATTATTTAAGCATTTCTTTCTCTAGTTTACTCCAGCGGTCTCTGTAACTATCAGCATGTTTTTGTTATTTGCATGCTCAAATAGCATTATGAATTTATTTGTGATTTCTATTTAAGAAATTGTTTCCTTATTAAACATTTGCAAGTATGCGATTGCTTTAGTTATTGCAAACATTAATTTACAAAAAGTATTCTCATGGGATTTCATAGAGCCAAAAGTATGGTCATTATATTTTCACATCGTTGACTCCAACTTCGGTAAACAAGCTACCAACTGCAGTAATAAAACTTAATTTAGATTATCATTACTCTTTCTATATGAGTGTACATAAACAGTATATGTTTTCCTCACATGTAATTATCTTTGTTTCAGGTTTTAAAATCCGAGCTACTACTGAATATATGACACCAAGATAATATTTTTGTAAGTAAACTATAGATTTATATACATGACTGATTTTAAAACCATACAATAAACATATATGGGTAGTCAGAGATAGAAAGGGTAAGCAATTGGTTAAAATTTATTGCCGGCCAATTAATAGGGCATTAAGATTTTCACTCATCATTATGCAATATTAAATCTCATGTAAGTACCCAAATTGTGCAATGTTAGCTCGTTAAGAGACGGAAACGCCATAGTTTGTGTTCACTCGATCATTCTCGGCGAAATGTATCGACTTTCTCTGTGTAATTGCCGAAACCTGCCGGTTGTTACGCAAGCTCTGTAAGAACATTTTGAGTGCGCGGGCGCGTACCGGTGAAAGTGCCCACTGAAGGATCATGATTGGCCAGTTTCGTTGTTTTGACTTGTGATATGACAAAGTGCACATGAAAGTGTTGTCACACTATGTAATGTCACTAACTGTCATGTTTGCCAACATGTTATGGAAATTAAGGAGGTGACGGACGGAATGTTTTGGATTCGAAAATAGAGCATCGTGAGTTGTACTATGACAGGTGGATGGGTTTATTCTTATAAAAGTACAAACAACTAAAGCAAAGCGCAAACTTAGGTAAGCTAGGTTAACTAGAATCTAAAAAAAATAATGGATTCGAAGTTTCGTTAACCTTATGACAATCAAACCCTGTAACTACGTGCTTGTGACATTGAATTCCCGTTCTGGCAAACGATGCGTATTTGTTCAACATTGTGTAACGTAAAAAGCCTCACGGACTTTGACTTTGAAAACGGCTATCAAATTGGAATTACACAAGACCATGATCATCGTGTAATGAATGTCCACAAAAAAGGTCTGATGGTCGCCATTGAACTTGGCCCCGGGGTCTGAGTGAAAGCGACTGGCGCACTGATGATGGACCGCCGCCAAGTCATGGTCCTTAAATCGACATCCATTTTGTCTGCGCGCGCACCGTGTCTTTTATTTCGAAACAATCGTGGAGGCTACTATAGCTCCGCCTCGTGACTGACAGCAACTCAGCCGAAGACTTCACTATATTTACTTGTTGTAAAAGGTGGCATCCTAAACACGCTTTGCCCAATAATGTCACGAATCAAAGGGCCGTGCCAGCAGTTGCAATGATAATAGATATTATAGTACCTAGTCAGGAATAGGTATATAAGTTATGGAATCTTTGCTTGTTTTGCATCCTCCAGATTGGCAAATAAGGTTTTGGCGACATGCCAATTGCATTTAATCATTAGTTATCTCACGAAGCGAAACGCTTATTAAATTGGGGCCTGCAAAGAGTATCTATCAAAGAGCTCTGAGTATTTATCAAAATATAAAAACCATCCGAAACGTAGTATTAAGGGTAAATACCAACTGTGCCAACCGGTCATACATTTATCTGATGTCACCGGTAGCATGGTCACTGTGGCACGAGTGCCGCATCAATTATCCCACGGCGTTGCGCAATACCGGGAGCGTCGGCCGCCCGTCCTTGGACTACTAACTTTCACCGTGCCTGCACACAAAGCCCTCACATTTCACGCTCCTCCAGTATGAAGATTTCACGCAATGATAAACCCATCACGTTACCATTGGCTTCTTTTAACCGAGTCGTGCTATTGACATAATTTCTATGAACATTTCCTTGAAACATTTAACACGTATGTACGCTAAGAGCACTTTGGAATGGTATATGAATAATCGCTTTCAGTAAGCGAATGTGATTGAAATTACTTCAACCTTGATTTTGTCGTTTCATTAGGTATATAATTAATGCTTCCTGCTATTTTTAAATAACATTAAGCTTTTTTTATTAAATGGTATATCTAATATTTATCCAAAACATTTCATGTAAAATGTTGTCAATCCGACCACATAAGCTTTGTAGAGCCAAGCTTAACTATACTACCAAGTTTAGCTAAACTTACAATTACAATTTAATTAACTAATTTACAATTATTATTTATTTATTAATTTATTCAATGTACACGACCTCACTCTACCGACACAACTTTAACAAATTCTACATTTTGTGTCGCTGTTTATGTTTTAGAAAGATTAAGCAAAATGAACATTTATAAATAAGCCTGCGAGCAAATGACTAGCCTAGAATAAAATAGATCACCCATTGCCATTGAATTTAAAGAAAAGTGATTTATTGATTGTTAAGTCACATAAATTCAACAGACACAATAGATGTTCTATTGTGTCTAGAAATTCGGCGCTTAATAGGTTTAACTTATCATTTGCCATATTCATTATGCACCATAGGAATTCCTTCGCTATCTTATCCAACCTCCACCAACTTCAAGTTGTCAGTGATAAATCAATCCCGTACTTAGCAAAACACCAGATGCAAATTATCACCACGAGTGCCTATTAAATATTGCAAAGTCTACATCTTTAATACTAGTAGGCTAATAAAACCACATGAAAAACGTAAACGTAAACATTCAGTGCGCACTACCAAGTATGCGTTAACAAGTGGCACATGCCGCCATTGACGACCCGATCACGCCGCATAATGACATTAGAGGCCGCTCACAGCCTGCATTTACATGTTGCTCTTAAAACACGTAATTTTATGCAGAAACGACCGGCGAGAACACATTACTGTGCGAACGACACACATACGTGTGCCGCGTTTGTGATATAACAAGGTTCGTTAGGAAGCGCCGGAAGTAATCGTAGATTTTAAGTATTATAATGACACTTCAGTTTCCTCGAGTTCATACAAACAGCATCTTTGTATGAATTTAGATCCATTTAAGAGACACTGCAGTAAAATCAATGGCAATCACGTTTCGTAAAAACAAGTAAAGAAATTTAGCAAATTACAGAAAATTTTCCGTGTTTCACATTCATTCATGATAATAAAATGTATTACTGAGTGAGTAACTACAAGTTCTACGGTTTAACAATATTTTATATAATTATCTTCTACGCCAATTATTAATTTTAATTGAAAATTGTAATAAATACAAAAGTATTTTGGATTTATTGTAACCTTCGTTTATCCACAAGGATAAATTTATTCATACTTCGAAATTATGTCTCCCGTAAGTTACAAATACTCAAACGGGGCTTACGGGCTACGGCCCAATCTCCCCATAGCTATGTCATCCGGGAAGGCCTGTTCTCTGCAGTAGGCCGTTATAGGCTGCTGATGATGACTCAAATTATTCTTTAACAATGCGTGTCTATTTATAAGATTGAAGGAGTACTTAATTGTGAGATGCAGCGTGCATGCCAGTCTATTCATAGTGCAAGTCGCAGGCTTTCCCTATGTAATATGATAAGTATTTAGTCCAATGAACTTCTGGTAGCTACAAATCAGGTTGCTAGTTAAAGTGAACGTTGCGAATATCTAGACGTAGTTAAGCGTAATTTAATTACTTATTACTTGCGTGTGAATGATGAATGATGACCTTATAAACGCCGCATTGAAGAGCTGCAGATATGCCTTAAGTGAGATATCCAATAAGATATATTATTTTCGAAGACTTTTTTCTCTGGATATATATAACAAAAGTTGAATTCGGATTGAATCACAAACTTGAGTTATAATAATGAAAGAAAACATTATTTATATTATTTGGTGATATTAATATATTCGCAGAATATATCTCAATAGTTAAAAATAACATTTAAACAAACGGCGTTACACAAGAGCCTGTTGCCCAAGCTAATAATACACAAGCTGTGAAATTCACTAAGTTGTGATAAGTAAGTATAAGGTGATTCAAGCTGTTTAAATGGTTTTATATAAAAATGTGAATTAAATCTTCAAGCTTCTAAACAAATACCTACTGCAGTAAGAATTTGAATCCAAAGATATTGTTACAAGCTTTCAACATCGAGTTTATTAGCACACATGATTAAAAGCTATCACCGAAGTTGGCTCTCTCCCTAGGTACTGAATCCGATTGGAAATGCTAGGAAAGTGTGGGTGGGCCACTATACTACTATGTTGCTTATCTTTATTTATCTTCGTTCGGCATCTTTATTATGTCAGCCACTTCACATTTGATTAAGCCGTAATGAATTCCACTGTTCGTTTTATGGTTCTATGTTCCCATTTTGTGTGATACTTTACCGTTCGATACATAATTATACGCATAATGAGTGACGTTTTGGAACCTTTACCCACATTCGCCTAAGCAATATTCGAGGCTTTTTAATGTCTGATCTCGCTTGTTCAATTGCTCACGATATATAAATATTCTATTCTATTTTAATAAGAGTCTTTTTGTATTTGAAAGAGTTTGTGCGTATTGTTGAAAGTCATCATAATCATCAGCCTATAATGGTCCACCGCGGGGCACAAGCCTTCCCGCACAGCATAGCTATTGGGAGATTGGGCCACAACCCACCACGCGGGCCTAATGGGTGTTAACTTAACGAAGACAATCCTAAGATTGCAGCCGGAACCGACGGCTTAACGTGGTTGGAAGTCCTACTATACATTTTCGCCTTACACATTTTATACGTTTTAAGCTAAAGTACTGGAGATATATTTAATTAATTGCTATGGTATGAAAGAGGCTCAAATACACTCTATGTAATACATGTGGTAGAAAAGTATGTAATATCTGGGATACGAAAAATTATCTTTAAAAATCAACTAAAATACTTTTTTCACTTAGATTGTATTACAAAGGTAAATGCAAATGTAAATATAATCTCGCGATGCAACTGTGTGTGTAACGATGCACATTGTAATATTTATAAGAGCAAGTATAGTTTTTTTCCCATCGTCGCCTAGGAGTATGCAGATACGGCGATTTTCACTGAAACCAGGGCGATTTCTATAAGACGGATACAGGCTAGTGCATAAGCCGACGGACTTATTGAGACCAGAAGAACTCGGGGAATTAGACAGGAACTTGACTACGTAGAAGTTTATAACTAATAGCTATCACTATGAGATACTTCTTGGGTGACAGATGGGGGTTAACCTTCTCACATGTACCGTTATATTGAACCTTATAATACCTAGCATAGGCGTAAGTTGTTGAGTCAATTTAAGTGGAAATTGTAATCTTATTTACCTTATATAACATAAGTTAGTACTTATAATAATTACTATAGGAAATACTATTTCACTAGGTAGTGGGAGTAGTAGTAGGAGTCGTCTAGGTAGGTACCACCGCAGTGCCAGATATCATCCCGTGAAACAGGAGTGTTATGCACTTTTGTGTTTCGGAATGAGGGCACAGTAGCTAGTGAAATTACCGGGTATAAGAGACCTAACATCTGTTATCTCGGGTGACGGGCGCAGTGCGACTTTGATGGAGGATAATAACTGTCTATCAGTTGTTGGTCTCCTTAAATGCCGCTCTGTCATGGTTTGGCGTATCACTTACCATCAGGTCAGCGTCCAGACCGTCCTGTACCCTTATAACATAAAAAAAAATTAGTGCATTTAAAAGAAAATAAATAATTTTCGGCACACATCTGTAAATGTTGCAACTATGTTGATTTTCGTGTTACTAACTTGTGACGATACCACGGTAAGCCTTCACTCATCATCAACATCTGAATGTTGAGTGACTGCTTACCGTGGTATCACCGCCTATTTCGCCTGACGTCCGTAAACGATGAACCAAAATCTTAAATACTGTTGCGGCAGAAATTAATGCAATAAGGTTCCCCATACAGATGAACTTATTTGATAGATATTAAATAAGGTCCACTTACTTTCACTACAAACTCAACAGGCATATATGAATATACATTTCATTGTTGATTTAGCAGCAATATGATAGTGTCAAGATTAATAAGATATTTTTCCGCTCGATACGTATATTTCAGATATGACCGCAAAACGGTTGGTCTGTCCCTATTGTGGTCAGAGCTACTTATTGGAACGCATAATTTATCCGTCCTATCAGATTACAAAGTGTTAGTGTGAATGTCTGTCCGTTTGTCACGCACAGTTGATTTTACAGTCTATTTTTATTGGTACACTTACGAAGAAAGCTGAAATAGCTATAATAAAAATTATCTATTCAGACATTGTGGACAACTGTCACATTCTTCTGCATATTGCTTTCTTTTACTGAAAATTGTGTTTTAACACAATTGAGTCGTTTCAAAATATTTTAAAAGGTTTTTTATTATTACATGCTCCATTAAAGTTTTACTTTCTAAAGATTTTAGAATAAAAAATGTATATTTATATAGTCATAAGGAATCATGCTAATAATGAAAATAAAACAAGAAATAAAATAAACGTTTTGTGTTCTAAGTTTAAACGATTAGTGAGAGCCATATCATTTGGCTTCAAGTATTGTCAAAAGAAAATATTTCATAAATGTTTAAGTAGCTAACAGTACTTACATTTTGCCAATGTATATCGGAAAACATAACTTCCAAAACGGAAGCACCATATCCATTACTTATAACTAAATAATAACACTCGGAATCGTAAATCTATAATTACAACTTCAATTATATTATATTACACCTGGTGAGTAACAGGCGCAATTAACATTTAATTTATAAGGCTAGAAACGATACCTACGCAACTTTTCCGATCCTCCGTCATAAATAGCAATTTATGGTCCGACGTGGAATTTCCAAGAAGTGCAATAAATCACACTTACTTTCATTTAACTATTGCTATTTAAAGATACATAATTTATTGAGAGATGCATTGACATTAGTACCCGAACCATTATCTTTTATTTTAAATTGTAAAATAAATAAAGAGAAGTAATTAGTAATAGTTGTGCGTAACGTTCTAAAAAAAATATTAAATTAATATAAATTTTTTATTTCATTCTATTCACGATATAATATAGATTTTCAAATTTATACGTTTTGTTAAAGTATTAAAACAATAAAAGTCTGTTATTTAAAAAAAATGTGGCAATGAAATAGTAGCTGTAGAAGAGTTTTATGCAAGACATAAACATTCTCTAGCATTGAAACGTAGATTTTATTTTTGTTGCTTTATTCAACAAAGGTCGAGACAAAGAAAAATTTTTCCTACACCATTGCCATTAAAAAATATAATTACATATTGTAGAAGTACGTATAGTTTATTTTATATGTATATAACGACACTGTCACGATCCGGTAGAATTCAAAGGGTTTTTTTTATGTCAGATTAAAACGTGATCGAAGTATTTGTGATTGATCACTTGTTAGGAAAAGTTGACGAGGCGGACACGCCTTAAATCCGTCGCGTGGAAAGCTGCCACCTAGTATATAACCGTTCGTAAGTGAAAATTATAAGACACGGAACATGCTTCTTCCTGTGGCCCTTATTAAAGAACTGAACCTGAAAGCTGTGGTCTATTTTTAATGTTAGTGTCTGACTAAATGTAAACGATATTATGATAGCCGTATCTTCAGCTGGATAATCATAGATTACATAACTAGATACACATGCATTTGCTCACATATACACAAAGATAATACACTAACACAATTCATCGCTTCAAACAATCTCTTTCAGGCATCCTTTGGATAAAGGCCAAATTAGGAAAGAAAATGCTTGTACTCTAGCTTAACCAGTTAATAACTTAGGCAAAACCTAAAACAAACATGAATACGGCAGAAATAAATTCAAAGGGTGCTTTAATAAAAATACACATAGTTACAAAAATATATATGTACCTATATTTTAACATAAATTAACATCTCAGACATATTAACAATTTACTATTTTTATGATACATAGATATAATTATGATAAATGAAACAAAACAGAATAAAAAAAATCCAAACAAATATTTCAAAACACGATTTGAGAAGGAAGGGGAATTCAATACAATTAAAGCAGGATTACTTATAATAATAATTTAATTATACCTGTCGTTTACGAAGGTCATCCTAAGCAATAATAACACTAACTACATTAACCTTATGTAAAATATTTATTTATTTGTAACATTTTGTAAAAAAATCCTCTATTTTTATTACCTATACGGTACTTTGCAAATAATAGTGGGAAACTTAACTTATGATTACTAATTAGTCCACTCTCTCAGATTTAATATTAAAACCATACCAAAGGCTACAAGACCGTTTAAAATCTCTGACGAATAATATTGAATATATTCAAATCCTGCTAATATTACAAATGAAAAAAAGCTACAAGAATAAAATGAGATAGCTTTAATTAGTAAGCCCCCTTCAGTTCAAATTATTATAAATGACTTTATCATTGAAATATTATCGTGCTAGTTGAGAATAAACTTAAACATATTCATATCTACCTATCGCTTCGGCAGTGACTAACGCGTTGATATCTAATATACCAGCGCTCAGAGACGACCTTTGACATCAAAATAATTTGAGATGGAGCGGAAGATATGAATGAAAATACTTTTACCTATCAAATGGGATCTTTAACTGCGTATGACACCTCTAGACGTGTTATGTCGCCCACGTTTATTACCTCTTAGTGGGAATAAAGTTTTAATGTCTTGTCATCTTCTAAGTAACCCATACAGCTAAGATCCTCATTATGTAGATTTCCTATGATTAAACAGTAAGAACCTAGTTCAGTTTTTACAACGCTTCGATATTGCCAACATACCGACTGAATACAAAAGGCTAGAACACAAAAAAAAACTAAAAATTGCGTAAAATACTATATAACAAACACAAAAAGCACTAGGTTGTTGCAAAAATTAAGCAAATGCTTTTCGATTCATCATGTTTAGGTTAATTTCAGTGATCTCAATTAGTTGAATACGGCCTGACAAAACTTGATGGGTGACCCGACCCGGTTAAATTTGTATCTGTCCTAATAAATCGGTCCAGTGGTAGTCAGAGATATATCTGAGGCATTTACTTCGAGGTGAGGAGATGCCTATGCTGCGGCCGACATGTGAGATCACTTACAATGATAATGTTCTCGTTTAATGAGAACAACTTTATATCAGTGTTACTGGGAACATTCTTCGCATTGACTTACTTACTCAGATCTATATATCTATAAGCAGCATAAATTCTTAATATAAAACTTTACTTTTACCTTTTATTATGCTTTACCTACATTTTGCTTTTTAAGATATAAATAAATAATGTGTAGAAAATCTTTTAGTGATTTTTTTTCGGATTTAAAAGAAGAGCAATTATTCCATAAATATTATCATCTTTCTTCGTTCGTTGCAAAAAAGGAGCTATTTAAGATTTATAAATCAACGTGCCTTAATATTTGCAAGTATAATTTGCGAGAGCGTATAAACGCTCCGATGTCCATGTAATAGATAAAAGCAATTCATCGGTAACTGACACTTTCTGTTACCGAATTTTAAATGGCAACATTACGCAACAGACGAAAGATCGGCTAATTTATACCGCGACGGGATTGCGCCCGCACCGCGACATTTGCACGCCGCTAACGAAAGTTACCGGATTTTGTGCACTTCCAATGCCAAGTGCGGCGAAGAAAGCGAGGTGCTCAGCTTACACTGCGAAGCATCTTTACTACAGTCATCTCTCTCTCGCTGCTTAGGTATCCACATGTTAAAGAGGGACCACGTGTGCTTAAAAGAGAAAGTGGGCCACGTTACGTTTCTCGGTACCATTAACACGGGCATTGAACGTAAACGCAAACGGATAGCATCTTGGTGGGTCCTCACTGATGGGAATTCGATTTTATTATTACACATTTTAAGTAGCTTTTAGCGTAAATTCAAAGAGGGAGATTTCATGTACGAACTTTTAACCATTCAGGGCGGTTAACCATTGATGCCGAGATGCAGAATTCGGAGAGCAACGAACTGCAGCACGCAGAGAAAGTGTTGTGGCGTAACCTTGAGCCTGTGTCGCTCCTCATTGGATCACCTAATCGATACGTCACTGCACTGCGCAAGTGCTCACCCACGCCTGTAATCAATTACATTAACTATACCAACTCTGTAATAGTTACGCATAGACGTGTTGTGCCTAATAGCGCTGCTTTTTAAGTGTCTTGCTGATTATAACTAGGTAAATTATTACTATGACAGAGCATACTTTCCAAATGAGTGATAGCAAAACTTATAATAGTATGAAAACCCTAACCAATTATTTATAACGAGGACGTTAGCCTAAAATTCGTAAAATGAGGAATTCGAAAAAGAGTTTCATCCTTTTGCCGAGGTGTCAAGGCCAACATAAAACGTGACTGGGAAGCCAATGAGCACAATTTGGCACAGTTAGCATAAGCCAAGTATTCGGCGTTTGAGATCAATCGGCCACATTACCGATATGCGATTTCTTCTTGTTTTCGTATTAGTAACCAGTGCCTGCGTCGAAGTACCGCTACTCGATTAGTTTTGGTTAGAAATAAAGTAGTCGTTTATAAAAAAAACAAATATTTTACCGTATCTAATTTTTTTTTATTATATATACTGTTCATATCCTGGGGGATATCATACATAAGGACGTCCGCTAGGTTCCGTGATCTCTAATATTCCTTTCATTAAGTATAACCTGTAGGAAAATTATATAATTTCATCAAAATATATTAAAACATAGTATGTCATAGCTACTTCCATATCTAAGGACCGAGTCTCCTATATGCATATTATAAGTTTCAAGGGAGGCTTAGTCCGGTAATGGAGTGGATCACATTTAACTTGGAAGTTTATGTTCAGTTTTGTTAATAAAATATTTATAATAAATCGAACTACGTTTTATGTAATCTTGAATCAAATTATAAATTTTGATTCTCTATGCTTAGTTGCAATCAAAACCTAACATCGCAGCAGTATATTATATGATTAAAAGTGTTAAATGGAAAGAGTTAAATTATACTAGATAGAGCAACAATATCTGCTATTATCAATTGATGATGACAAGCCTGCATTGTATCTTGGGAAACTTATTGATCCGCAAAGGGCAGTGCATTCATCAAGTGAGAACAATAATATCGTTCTTCATAAGAAACGAAAGCCAGTAAAACACATCTAATGTATATGTCACTCCGGGTAATCAAACCAGTGCAGATCATATCGCGGAAACTAACATGGAACAATCGTTTTCTATTTTCACAATTTGAAAGTTATAAGTGAAATTAAATTGTTGCATAAACAAATTCAGATATTATATTTAAAAGTAATAATTATATTATTGTCTTATGAACTTAGTAATTTATCTCTATAAAATAGTAAGCTCGGTCTTATTTTATTTGCGTAATAACATAAAAATTCTTTACAGATTCACCAGGCGAGGTCATGGACTTTGTTATTTCATAAAAAAAGACGCTTTTAAATATCAGAACGTTGCATTTTTCCACTCTACTCTAACTAGAGAGGTATAGACTTCTCCCGCTACACGAGTTCAACGCTTAGTGCCATTACAAGTTTTAAGGCTCTCTTATCACGTTTGCGGACAGTAAACGCCTGTAGGCATCATAACAATAAAACATTTATTGTATTTCGTATACTTTCCGCTAATGTGAGAAGTTGTGTAGGTAGGCCACTAGTGGCTAATAGGGGGCTAAAAGTGTATCTTAAAAAAGCTTCTCCAATGCTTTGGGCTAAAGTGTGGCCCACAGACATCCGAATATACAATTAGACTGGACAAGCCACCAAGTTTATAGGCAGTCCCAGTGTCGCAATTACTTTTCGGTTCTTACCTGTGAAAAGTTATTCTATTATTCGGTAAATTTACTCATTCATTGCGATGATGGCATGTTACAATTGCACAGGATGGCATTTTGAAAAAAAACGGTAATTTCTTCTAATATTCGTGCATCTTGACTCGTCTCACAGAGCGTAAACTGGCAGCCAGTGTGTGCTCGTTGAGCTTACATTTGTCGCACTTTAAACGCGGCTTGCCCCATCTCCTGTATTGGAAAATCTGTGGTGTGGCCCATAGAGTTGTTAATTTATTTGGTAACCTAACTATAAATATGCTTATTTACTAAGTTGCATATTTATGACACACGGTTGCCAACTACATTTTTTAGGATCACTGGTGTACTATATAGGTGACAGTTACTATTCACTCGCCAACAAGTGGGTCTTCTCTTCTTAAGAAGTTTTATGTCGTGATGGTGTATCTGGAATCTAGGGGAACAAATCACATGCATTCACGTATGCCTTATTTATGTGTAACTTGTCACGCTCGCTTTCTAACGCGCACGGTTAAGATAAACGTTTAGAAGTTGATTTTCTTGGGCATTCCCATACATTAATTAGCGAACTTTCAGCCCGTTACTAGCTAATTAAATTGTGCAGACTTTCGTCGTGAACCAAACCCAAAGTGACAAGTTGGGTTGACACCAACTGCGACTTCATATGTACTATATTCAGAATATCATTAGAGACAAAAGTAAAGGTAAGTAGTTAAATATCTCTCACTCAAGTTCTGTTGTTAACAAAACAATTACTGCCAAAAGCTTCATTTGTCATCCAGATGAAATATACTCTAATTTTTTATTTTCTGATGGTAAAGCCTAGTTTTAAATATACGTTTAACAAGCGTAAAAAATAGTACCCACATAAATAAAGTTATGCTTAGATTACGAAAGTCCTATAAGACTCAGCTAAATACTTTCTACCGGAACATATATCTTTATCTATAATTGAGCCGTCAAGCTGTCCACTAAATGTTAAGATCAAGCAAAAGAGTTACCCGTAAAAGTTATAATTATCTGTAGAATAAGTACTGCAGGTGCGATACACAATGGGCAAAAAGTGTGAGGTGTGCAGCCTGTGATGGACACTGATAATGCGGGCGCACCGCCGCTGTAATTACTTACGTGACTTTGCGGCTTTCTCGGATAAAACCTACCATTGTTACAATCTAGTGCTGTTAATTCCACCATGTAATAATACGACAACACCAAATGTTATAGTTACATACCATATTATAGATTAGATATAAAACAGCGCAATATAAATCCCCTACAATTTTTTTTCGGAAGTACATTGTTGTTGGCCACCGATGGCGTTCACAGAGATCTGCATTGAGCGTAAATGCATTGCAGAATGTGGCTTGAACCTCTATCCTGTCGATACTTTAACTACGAAGTAAAAACAGTTTAAACCCTCTAGTACTACTGCAGACGAGCACGTAATTAGAATTGACACGAATGAAATTATTTTTATTGTGTGGACCTGAATATATAATTTTGGGTTTTGTTCACAATAAAATACTTATTCTATAATTATATCATGTGTATCATGAACATTCTTTAAGTGCTTATCTATTTTTAATTTTCCCCTTTTTTACTGAACGAATTCCTAACTCAATTACCTGTAACAACCGGTCACGTCAGTAATAGCTAAGTGGATGTCATTAAACACTTGATCTAAATTCTATGCACGGCTCTTATAATTGCAAAAATAGACACCCGAGACAGTTATTATAAACACTAGCGGTCGCTTAATATTGATCGCATTGACTTGCAAATTGTAGTTTAACACATACACATAGACAGAAATCGAAAGTTTTAAACAAAGTTACGACTCACGTCAGTTTTGTCGATCATCTCGTGTGAAATCTGTGCGTCGGTTTTTGTGAATTTTATCGTTTGATTTAAATCCCAGTCCCACGATCGGCGAGGGCGTTTGGTGTAATGGCCGCAAATACGGCGAAGGTAGTCTATTAATTAAATTTCTCATTGTCTCGATCCATGGTTTAGCGATGGGCTCTTAACGAGTTATATATTTACGTTCCCACAATGGGCGACTTGATAAACAAAGTTAACAGTGAAAGCTCATCAGAATCCATCTGGTAGATAATTTGCTACTTGTTAAGCACAACAAATATCGACATGTTGAAGTAAGCGATTGTTAAGATAACATTCGAATAGATAAATATTATCCAAATTGGAGCGGCTTCACTGGGCTGGATGTTGATGAACGAGTTCTTAATTGGATAATGTCGTCCATTCTTTGACTGCGAATGATGAGCATTTTTGACAGATCATTAAAGAACAATACTCTTGCAAATAGTTATATCCTAGCCCCGGGCGGTGTGTAGGACGAAATTAATACAAAACGCTTAACCTGAAAGCTTATTGACGTCCATTGATGTTCGCTAACGATTCTATAACGTGAACATAATTAAAATAAAATGTTTTTGTGGTACGTGATAATTATATCTAAATGGTTAATTTAGTTTAAATTGATTGAATTGAAATAGGGAATAAAGACTGAAAATATAGTATTATATGGATAGCCGAAGCAAGGTCCAAATTTATAAAGCAAAAGACTTCCATTCCATAAAATATTATTACGTATTACGTTAAAATATTCTTCACGTGTTCGGATCGCAAACATTTTTATACAACAGTTCTTCTATGCTGGATTTATATCGATGTAACATATAGGTAAGTACCGAGTGCAATAAGCCGGCATAGCTTACAGTTCAATTGCGGTTCTTTGTCCGCAGTTTATATGCATTCTCTCAATCATGGCCAATAGAACTGTACAGATGACTATATCAACATAAATTAGTAATACAGTTACGGATGTATACGATGTTTGGAAGGAAAGTGTTTTTTCCGGAACCGCAAAGGCCGATACGACCGTGACGGAAAGTATTTATTGTTATGACTATGTTTGATTGACCAATGTTGACCGACATTGTAATATGCAGGGTTCGCACTTGACTTAACACAAATGACTTAGGCATGGTTGGAATATATGTTCAAAGCACTTTTGCGGTTGCAGCTGCATATTCTACACCAAATCGCATCTAAATATGTTTTATATTACAGTATAATTTAAAATATATATATTAAATATTTATTCCAAATGTTTTTGTTAAAGTTAAGTGGTGTTATCTTAAGGTGTTTGAGCAACTCTGAGATGAATGATTGGATTTCATATATATATAAGGTGATAGCACTGTTTGTCACTAATGTTTTTGAACGTTAAGTTAAAAAGACTATTAGGTCATCATGAATCTCAATCTATAAATAAAATGTAACTAATAAGCACAGGCCAGACTCTCGTTTCCTTTCATCATTCCTCTATCGTCATAATTATTTCATACAATTAACATTGCTGGACTGCTCCACTGGTGAACTCTCGCCATTTCGTGGCCAAGATTTGGATCACTATCGCCAATAGATGAAATCATCACAAATATTAAACACATGTGTGTGGAAGTGATTTTCAATAAAGTAGCACACATATTTAATGTTAAACATTAAAAATATATTACTAAGAATCCGAACTCATTTGTCATATCAAAATCCTGAGAGTTCATTAAACTTTGGATGTTTGCCAGCCCTATTCTTGTTCTTGTCTAGCGCTTAATTGAACTCGACCGGCACCTACTAAAGTATATTATTATAATATCGCCGCAGATTACAGAAAATAGAAAATGCCCGAGGGCCGCTTTCTTGCAACCAGCCTAGATACAAATGGGCGCAGCCGCTCACAAAAAAGCACTAACAATAGAAACTTCGCGAGGTTTTAAAAGGCTCTTCAAATTATTTTATTCAATAATTAAACATTAAATAATATGTGTTGGCAGAGGTAGACGTCGTAATATTGGTAGGTAGTTAGTTTTTTTAAAGTTGCAATCAAGTAACTGAGTGGAGGTATCAATCAAAGGTTAAATTTGTAACCGATATACTTACTTAGTGTTCGTGTAATAATACATTTTATCTGTACTATTATTAAAGAGAGGAAGGCCGTTTTCGCGTGAGTGATATATCAACATATAGACGAAGCTTTCAAAGCTAGAGAAAATTTTTGTGATGTAGACAAACAATAAGAAAAGCTACTTGTTGCACTCATAAATAAAAATAAAGCTATATTTAATATAAAACATTAACTGAATTTGAGCAATATGCGGTGATTGCGTATATAATTATTATGACAATGATTGGTGACGTACTTATCAAAATACCAAATGGAATAGCTGAATTACTATAGACAAATCAGCGGCCGGCACAATCATAATTGTAAATGTGAAGTATATTCTCGAACTCGAACATCGATATAAATGAGATGCGTATACTCCACGCATGCGATTATTTTAGCTACAGAATAGCGTTGAGACGCGATATAATATCTAACGGTGCTCAAACATCGAGCATATTCTTCCAATGGCAGACGAGAGTGTGCTTTCTAACCAGCGAGCGATCGAGTGTCTGGAGAGAAATCGGCAGCACATAGCGTGTGCACCCCGCGCATAATATTAATCATTTTCTAAGCAAGGAAAGCAAAAAATAATATTGTCTTTGGAGACTTAAATCATTCCACATGTGGATACTTCGCGAAGCTGATGTGTTTGTGTGTGTTCATTCATAAATTTTTTTGGAACAATTTATGGCTTCGTAACCCGTGAAATAATCAATATTGATTGGCCGGCAATAAACGTAAAATTAACGCGTAAGAAAATTGCAATTATGAAATTCAATGACATTTTTGTTAAGAACTGCTATCAACGACGCTTTAATTTTGTCATTGACTTTTAAATGACCCTATCTGAAACATGCTTGCCGTTTCTGAAATCACAGATCTTCATATTTTTTTTTACCTTCACCTAAAAAATACGTGCAAAACTTAAATGTGCAGTGTTTGCACTACAAGTCGTCGTAGTGTTCATTAATTCATACAATTGGCATAGCACATACGACCTTGGCACGAAGGTGAAGGCCGCGGTTTCCTCTCGACGCAACGGGAGCGGTGCGCACAGTGAAAGATGCAGTTCCGGAGCGACTGCACTTGGTCAGTGGGTTAGCCCCACCGGCGCGCGGCAGTGCCCGCCAGCGCGCGTCGCCGTGTGCGCACGCCGCGCACTAGCGCCCGTGCCGCCCGCTGCCGGGCCTTAGCCTAGTGCTCACCTACGTGTTTTGGTTGCAGGCCGCCGACCGACTGTCACTATGAAGAGGACCAGGCTGTTGATCGCGGTCGCGGCGATCCTGCTGCAGGTATGTGCACGCCTGTGTAACAGCGATCAGTTCCGGGTTATTTTCTTTTAATTACAAAATTAATGTACTTTTTTAGTGGTGTCAACTGACATGTGCGGACATTTAATTGTTAATTACATAGTTACAAGTGAAGTTAATATAAGCGTGTTAAAAAGGCTATTGTTTAAAATTCCATAAAGTAAAGTTTTTAAATATTAATAAACTGTGAATTAGAAAAAAAACAAATCGGAACCCAACGCAGTAAAGAATTGTTAAATTTAAAAGTGGAGATTCGAATAATGTTTTGCATTTAATATACTATTGCAAAATAAGATATAACAGTATAGTGTATTGAATGATGATATGAGTAATGACGATAATATGAGAACGCAGTTGTATGGCGATTGCGTGGCCGTTGGTCCCGTTGGGGAGAGTTCGGATAACAGCGCCCCTAACAGTTCGCCCGTACATACGTAGACGTTGGTCAATGACTCTAGAGATTATATGATCATAAATTCAAATAAATTTGGAATATTATTAACAATGGAAATCCATGCAATTAGTAGATTTTTATAAACAATCCATAAATGACTTTGTTATCCATACCGTACGATAAAATTTATGACACCTAATACTTAGAGCTAGAGCTTTTAAAGTCAGATCAGTTTATTCCAACCAGAAAATAAGTGATGTTTTATGATGCAGATAGTAATTTGTACGGGCGAGCACACTTGTATTTTTTTACAAATAAGTGTTTCATCGCAATGCAATAGATGTTATTTTTGTAAAGCAAACGAGGTGCAAGGTGGCGTGCGTTGCGATCTTAGAGTAGCTCGTGAATTATTCAGCCTTTTTCCGCTCGCGTCCGAGGCAACTAGGCTAATGATTCCGTTAGCACATCCACAAAACACCGGCACTATTGGCACCTGACTGCATGCGTTTATATTTCATCCGATTTCTATACAGAACGATTTTAAAACTAGCTATAGTCATTATACACAAATTAGAAAAGGGTACATCAGAAAATGCGCTATCGCGGACAAAGTAAAAGAAAATGTCATTGAATGTTTGTGAGGAGATTTTATAACAAACGAGTACCACATACGAATTAAACCAGGGTTGGATTTTTGGATATCAAAAATTCAATAACCAGATATTTTTCTTTTTGTTTCTTTTTAACGGCATTACCTACATAAAGTTTTCTGTTTTTTTTTTATTTGTGCTCTATGCTCCGCTTTTGAGCTTAATGTATGTTTTGGTCTCCCATCCGATGACTGATTATTGACTAAACTAGCGCAACTGTTTTTCCCGTAATTCATTTCCTATTATTCGAATCCCCCATACCATTCAAAATTAGAAAAAATAAAACCGTTTTAAAGAATATAATAATATGGGTTCGTCAACTTTTCGCAAAACACTGCACGTGTTTTGTTAAACCTAATAAGTTATCATTAATAAAATAATTCATTCATTCGTTTTAATACGAGTATCTTTGATGTCGGCCATGACCAAATATAAATTGAGCCAATTACCGTTATGGAGATCGCAAAACCTTAAAGTCTAAGTGTATCTACTTATAAATGTTATAATAATCTCACCAGTCTGAATGTTATTGTTTATTTTTAACTTACAAATCCTCTTAGCAAAAACTTTAAAGCTATCATTCCTTTCATATAATTTGCATAACACAAGCGTGTAGCGCGCTCTCGACAACCATCCCAATACCCTTACAATACTTTACTTTCACTGCAAAACAGTTTCGCGTCTTTGGCACGCTGATGTAACTTCCCGCGATTTCGTTTCACTTCTTTTTAGTTTATTTAACACATTCATGGTATTTGTATGAATAATTTGCTCTAAGCCATCCATTTCACCTAGCATAATGAGCTCTTTAGAATAATGTTATGAATTATACGGATATAAATTAAAATATCTACTTCTACAAGAAAAATTGTTGTTAAATATGTTTTGTTACTTTCTGCAATGATTTGTGTCTTGATGCTTACTTTGTGATGACTGATGATGTTTAATATAGTGATTTTATTTTGTCAATTAATTTGTTACTTTTATTTCTACTAGCATATTATAAGCAATCAAACATACCTCCGTGGTGTAATAGTCCTAGTGAAAAAAATGGATTGTTGCTTGATCTGGTAGTCATGGGTTCCAATTCTGTGTAGAGCTTAGATAAAAGTTACTTTCAATTTAAATAAAATTTAACGATTAATTGCTTGTCACACAAGGAAAAGAAGAAGTAATCTCTCTGTAACAAAACACACTAGCTATTTTCTGCAACTATGGAAAAAATATTATTTTATTAAAACTGAAAAGATATAGCATTTAACAAGCACTTTAAAGATGGAGCAGTTCACACTTAGCCATAGAATTGTTCTCAGCTCGATTGCTTCCAATATCAAAAAATCCCTTATTTCAAAAAGTAGATCCCAAATATACAAAATATCTCAGATGAGACAGATATGCTCATAGCATAGGTGCTTTAAAAAATGCTACATACCTGCTACACATGTGTTACAAATCGTCAACGAACTAATTATTTGAATTACATATTTGTCAACATTACGTTGTTAAACAAGTTGAGAAGTTTGCGAACGTAATTTATGTAACTGATCTCTTTATATATATTGCCGAGTCTTATTGAATAGTCCATTGTATAGTGTGCCTGGCTCGCCAATATTACTGGTATTACATTACAAGTCGTCGGCCTGTCGTGATTAGATCACCGATTAATTCAATAGATCAGTGTCAGCGACTCGAGCTCTGGTTATTGATTATAAAATATTATAACTAGTTATAATTCTCATTGATCCGCGTGGAGTGTTAGGTAATGGACATATTCAACGTTGACAGTCATTTTCGAGTATTTTCCATTAATAAATGGTTGTAGTAAAAGATTCTCAATAATACCTAAACCTAACCTACCTTATTTATTTCAAATTTAGACATGAAAGACATACCACCTTGAAATTCAACGGATCTTCTTATAAACAATGATTACTGACAAAACTCTCATAAGTTTATAGCTTCGATTTGAATATTTCTGCATAAAAAAATGACAGTAAGCAATATTTTAGTACCTACGTATATCTATATAAATATATTTTGATAATAATAATAATAAGTTTATTTCTCATAAATCACAAGCTTACGGACATAAATTACAACATATATAAGAAACAATAAGAAAACAATTTTAAATATTTTATGGATGAATCGACAACCTGTAAGCACGCAAATTTTGACAAAATATTGTACATAAATAAGAATATTCAGTAATAACTTGAACTAATAAAAATTAATTAGAAGTAACAACGCTACATTTTTAAATTATTTTATCACTAAATGTATTAATTTAATTGTATTAAATTTAGTTTATGGTCAGTGCATTTGATGATTGCTACGTAATTCCAGGATATTAAACCACAAAACCAATAGTAATAGAAGTCATGACGGCAAAGTTATCTTTCTTTTTATTGAAATATTTTTTTCTAGCCTTACATAATATCAATTTTCCTATACAAGATGTTCATAACGATTCCCATACCAAGGGAAAGTGCTCACGCGCATGCCCTTCGTGCAGTTCAAGTTCACGCCAATTTATGGGCTTGCAATCGCGAGATAAACGATCACCGTGCCATATTAATCATGATGGATACTGGTAGGGTTGCCAACCTTGAAAAGTGAAATACTAAATTGCCTACCGCTACGTAGGTTTTACTTAGGTAATCATGTTAGTGAGAGCACATTTATGTAGCGAAATAACATACACGTTCAGAGTTTGTAAAAAAAATGTACCTAATTCATTATAGTAGTTGAGTAATTAGATTGTATTAAATTTATTTTACGTGTGTACAATGTCTAAAGAACATCACCAATGTCTTACAAATCCTTTACTGGTAATATTATTATGGTCATACCTATATTAAATGCAAAAACAAAAAAATACTTTCTACTTGCCCTTTTTGTAATTAGCATGCTATAGGTATATTAGTATTAGTATATTTAAAAGTGACGTCATTAAACTCCGTCAAATTAACAAAAATATTTAGGTTTTAAGCGCAAGTATATCGTTTCAATAGTTTTGTATATCTCACAGTTGCATAGGATCACATTTTTGTTTAGGATAATTTATAAGTAAAAAAAAATATTTATAAAATAGGCAACCCTCTTTACCGGTAAAAGTTCGGCTCGTGCTTAAAGCATGTAATATTTCGAGATCGATTTTCACTTGTCGAAAACATTAGGCACACTACGATGTTGGGTAAGTAAAAATAACGGCGAATCTATACGTAGTCATATATTAATAAATGATAGGCAAGCTTTCGAAAGCTTATTTAATTCATATTTTTTTGTAATGAGATAATAAATAATTACAGATACCTATACAAATACATAATTATATTTATGTAACAAGTTTGGTAACAACTTTTCGGGTCGCACTGTTTGCACGATACATTTATACTACGGTAACATTTCTCCGACGATAAGGATGTGTATGTAAATTACAAGCAAAATAACAAGTCAGATATCACATTAAGCTGTCGACCTTTTAACATTCGGCACTTGTCACGATATACTCGTAGAACCGTTTAAAGTTCGGCAACGAATTGCTCCTTCAGAATAACTAGTAGTAAGAAGAATCCTTATCTAGTAAATTACGATATGTTTAATTATTTTATTAAGTAAGCTAGCTTCGAATAATTCCATCTGGTGACCTCCAGTGAAAAAGCAACTGTAGCTATTACACCTACCTATACCTATTACACCGGATATCACTCAGAAGATATATTTTTAAGGTCTGTTGCCTTATTACATAAAAAAAACCCAACCATAATAGTCAATAAATGATACCATTGCTATATCCTCATATAACGATACTACAAACACACATCGTCCGAACGTATAGCCGGAGCGTGCCGACTTCAAGTGGCACTCTTGAGCCATGTGTGCCGCGGAAAGCAACAATCAGCTCCGGGGTCGCATCCAAACACACTTCCCACGTTCCGATACAATGCCTACCCAGCCTAAAGCTATTATAGACAAAGGTATCCCGGAGGGTTATATCAGGGCATTTTTTGCGGTATGTGTCACTTGTATCGCATGTCATGTTTTCGGCCTCGTTGACACGATTTACAAACATAATCTGGTATAAAATTAGGTTATTTCAAAATGTTGAATGAAAATATTAGGCCGCTCATTTTAAAAACTAGACGGTCTAGTAGTCCTATTTTATGCGTGTGTCAAACATATTAAGTAATTAAGGGTCATTATTACTCTTGTAAATAAAAATATTTTAAATCATAAAATTCATACCACACAATTATCAAGCGTATTCTACGCTACTTATTACAACTTTATTAAATTTGGTAGAACAACATTATTATTAATTTTAATAATTATTCGGCCGAATCCATTAGACCTGGAGGTTTTTTGATCATTGCATAATGAGAACAGATGGTCATGTAAATGTTTTGTTGTTTAGCTACTACGTTGATATCTAATATACCTACCGGTATATTTTTTTTGGTTATTGAGCATCAAACTAATTATGTCCTATTATAAGCATAAATAGAAAACGTCCATGTTTTATTAGATTGATATACGAGTAGATATATACATTTAAACAGTACACCGAACCCAACAAATCTACTTTTTTACACAAAACTAGCTGGTGCCCGCGACTTCGTCTGCGGAGGATTAGTATTTCTAGTAGCTACCAATATACCTATATCAATTTAAGATTAACATTTCCGGTATAAACTACTAAAGTTTAGGTAACTCTAACGTTTCTGGCAGCGCACGCCAGAATAACTCGCAGTGGTAGATTTTTCCCACTAACTTGATAGTCATATTTTGTATAATTATTCATACCAACATATGGGTTACATAATTGTAACCCATAACTTGGTTTTATTGTGATGTATAAATAAGCCTTAATATTGTAAAGTTACATTAAAATCCATTTAGTTGTTTTTGTGTGAAAAAAATTTTCATAAACATGATATATTTATGCCAATTCAATATATATATGGAGTTAACTTGATATTATTGTTTAGGTTTAATAGCCAAACTAAATTATTGGTGAAAACCTTTCTTACTACAAGGACATGGATAACGTAAACGTCGAAAACATAAATAACCTCGACCTTGTTCGTTTCGCGAGCGCGTGAACGCAAACAAAAATCCGGTTCCGCTCATTTCATGTTCATTTAAACAACTTTCATCTGATGCGTACCAATTTTTGTAAAGCTTGCAAGTATACAGGTTTCCTTTACGGGTAACATACATTTTGTGCTTACGTAATTAGGTTTAGGATTTCCGATTGAAGATCATTAACAACGGTTCATAACAAGTACGAGTAATTTCGCTTTCTTTTGAGCAGTAAAATCTGGTGTGAGATTTAAGAAACAAAAAAGTTTTTTTCTCGCAGATAATGTGCATTACAAATAACATTTTCAACAGTTTACAACTTTTCTTTAAAATAAAAAATAGTTATTAATATATATATTTGAGTGTCGGTGGCTCAATGGTGTGGACTGAACTGGTGAATGGTGTTGCCCTCCTACCGGAGGACTGAGGTTCAAACACGCCACGTACCAATGTGTCTTTAAATTTTCGAAAATATATGTGCAGTATCCGACGCTCTTATGATGAAGGAAACACCGCGAGGAAACCTGCGCACGCGTGCGAAGAGATTCAAAGGTTGTGTGTGAAGTCGGCCAATTCGCACTCTGCCCGCGTGTTCCTCGGTTAATAATCTGATGATGAATATGTATATTTAAGCTAGGTATTCTGAAAATGAAAAAATACACACTGCAATTAAATAACCTATTCGATCGATCCATTTGTTAAATATTTTATTGTAATTGTAACACTATATGAATATTTTATTTATGTTTCCATATTGAATATGTATAAATTAGCGCTTTGTAGAACATGCTAATGGCATGGCAAGGGGCTCATATTATTTAAGTTTTACTTAGTATATCTAAGTTTTACTAATATAATATGTCAAACTTAAAAAATGGGCTTGAGCACTTTACCTATGTAACAATCGCGCATGGTAAACAACGATCGGAAAGTCAAAATTCATTTATTCAAATTAGGCTTACAAAAGGCACTTATGAATGTCGAAAAATACAAAATAAAAAAAATATTTCAAATACCAAAGTCAACCGAAAAACATTATTTCAGGACGCTACGTTTAGCGGTTGATCCCGGCAACTACCTGAGGGCAGTAGTCGTTCACAACCAAAAACCAAAAAAAAAAATCCGCATTAGGCCCGCTTGGTGGGTTACAGCTCAATCTCTTTATATTCTTATTATTATACTTGTGCCCTGCAGTGGGACTATAGACACTAAAAAGCTGTCCACTTATAATAATTAACACCTAATCAATCAATGATTGATTATTTTGGTATACTACTCCTAAAACGCTCCCTTGTTAGCTTGAAAAAGAATTGAAAAAGTAAAAACTTCAGATATAAATAAACAGGAAACTGTGAAATAAGGTTCATTATTTTTCAAAGCATGTGATTTTCGTAACAAATCAGATCAGATCAGTTTAAATCAGAGATCTATATAAATAAATTACATCTATTTTATTAATTTTGTTCAAAATTAATTATGTTCCACAAAGTGCATAGCATCTGGTCTAGACTGATTAAGCCGTGTGTGCTTTGCAAAATTATACTGGTTTTTAGAGCGTGAGATCTTGTGTTTGAGGTCGGGTCACCTCAGACTGTTTAAAATAAACATATCTCTCATCTGTCCCTAATTTCGCATAAGATAAATATAAAACAAGACTTTAAAAGTCTCGCTTTATTATATTTTACAAATAGGAGTAGATTTTTTTTGGCGGTCTAAATTCTTCGAGTTTTTAGTTTGAGCTTATATTTGTAAATATTGTATGTATGTGTATTTGTGTTATTATACGAATATTTCCGAAAGTAATTTTAGTTAGCTTTTGGTTATGTAAAAGAAAAGAGTAAGGCACGTAAGTACTAATTCGTATTATAGCTAATCGTATAGAAACCAAGCTAAAATTAAAAGAGTATTCAATCACATAAGTACGACAAAATATTAAAAATCAGTTATTGAAGATACACCTCCTAATATAACAAAAATCCACTTGACGTTGTCCATAAATCTTACTCATCTAAATAAAAACGAGCAAGCTTTACCAAACAAAGTTTGAATAGCCTTTCCCCAATTTAAAATGCGAGTCGTTAAAAACAATAAGAGGGGTAATGTTTGGCCATTTGCATAATACTTTTGGGGCTTCCATAATATCCGTTGGCCTTTCCGCGGTAAGCGGATGCGGTACTTTCACCCGGGGAGTTGCGCCGGCGCACCTGCCGCGACCGCATCTCTACATACTTTGTAACAATTACTATAATTGTGAACATAAAATTAATCTGCTCTATAAAAATTGTTTGATGCTTGTATTTATAAATATTACTATGTAGGCACTTATCATTTAGTTACATCTACTATAAAAATAAGTTGGGTTTCCTTCCTGACGCTATAACTCCAGAACGCACGAACCGATTTCCACGGTTTTGGTTGAAAGTCTCGGGCTCCGTGAGGTTTATAGCAAATAAAATTCAGGAAAAAATTCAACAGAAAAGCAGGAAAATCTTTTTGGTATACAGCGCCATCTCTGATACATAGCATGTACTACAAACCAATATTTTAAGTAGATGGCATCTTTTGATCACCAAACCCATCTGGTGGCGAAACGGAGTTCGCTGGGTTTGCTAGTAACGTATAATTTTATTATCGTTTAGACATTTCCTCTGTACATATTTACATTATCACACCATTTTTATCTGATGTTTTTCAATTATCGCGAACTTTAACCCCTGTGTATTAATAAAGGTCAACGTCAAATTATCAAGCCAAAGGGGTAACTAGTTTATGGTACAACTTTTCATTGTTGGTGAGAAGCCCAAGTCTGCAGGGAACTATCTCGGATGTAAAAGCTACACATTTATACTTAAAAATTATCCTCTAGATCGTTCTAAATTTATTATTAGTAAATTCGTTTGAATGCGCAAACGTTGTACAATGTTTAAGAGGTGGTGGTATGTTATTTTCCCATTTAATACTTGTTTACTTATTCATGTATGTTTGTATCCGTAAGTGTTGTCAAGTGTTGGTAGACCTAATAAATAAATAAAATGTATGCCCATTAGTTCAATGTTGTTGTAACCTTGTAAGAGCGTAGCAAAATATATTATATTACACAGTAACCTGTCAGAAAAAAAGCAATGTCCACTTGAAATCATTTATCCAAATTTATCATCGAAATATTCATATCGATAGTCACTCATTAGTCGATCCGCAATACGACCTTCGCGAGAGTTCTCAAAGTAAGCTCTATTTGTCAGTGGCTTGCATGTTTATAGGTCCAGTGTTTTCTTCCGTAATTGACAATCTCGATCAGTGGGTAATTTCTAACCGGTTTAGAAAACATAAGCGCTCAGATTGATGTAAGAAAATAAATCGTACGCAGTTATAATAAAGATTAGGTTTGCACAGAAACAGAAAACTCGCTCTCAATACTCGTATTGTACATATGTGAAGACCCGACTACCACTTGCATCTATTTGCTATGTATAAGGCACCTGTAGCTGCTCTCACCCCATATACCTCAAGCCAACGACCAAACATAGATTATCCAGTGGTGAAGCAATGCTTGCAATTTTCTCGACAGCGTCAATCAGATATAGAAACTGAATACATTATAGTTAAGATGGTTTTTAATGTGCGTAAATATAAACATTTAATGTGATTCTAGGGTTTCCATACACGCGCAATATAATTATACTGAACAACAAACAAGCCATGCGCCAACATGCACTGGATTAGCCGATTAAGAATTCATAAACTATAAGAGGAATTAGAATAAAATCCAAAAGTGTAATCTGCTGATAATACATTCATCTTCTCCTTTAGTTTTGCGTTTACTTGAATGGTCAAGTAGATAAAACTCTTGCAGATAAAATCTTTAAATAGATCCTAATTTATTGGTATTGCCTATATGCAAATCATTTTTAAAACATGTCGCATTATATTAATCGCCTCTGAAGTGGTTGTAGATTCTATGCAACATTATTTGACTTTGCTATTTCAATCTGCCATTATAAAGTTATTAACTTCATAATTTTCATTGTTAAATTTGCTCGCTAAATAATACAAATAAAAATGTAACAGAGAATCGTGAAAGCAGCCGCGGAACTCATCTAGGCACTATGATTGCGCTGATTAATATTATAATTGCTTGTGCGAGCTATCCATCAGTGTAGAAAGTCAGAAAGAACGGCGCGCGGCTGAGATCGCGTCGAGGCGCACGCGCCGCACCTCGCCAACTAGACTGCGACCGCCCGCGGAATGCACACCACTGGCCGTTAAACACAACACATGCAACATCCTGACGCCAAATCAGCATTTTAACGATAAACATTTTCCTTAGAGTTCATTAATTTTCACTTTCAATTACCAGTGTTTTTTCTTGACGTTCCAACACTCCTCGAAAGTTAAAACATAATGCCTGGTTCAACAACTTGAACCTAAACGTAACATTTTAATACTGCAGTCAAATAGCTTCCATCGTCTTTCAAAGGGAAATTCTATTGATTTTCAAAATTGGGACTGCAAACCGCGTGCTGGTCTAGTACGGCGGTTGCCAGAGTCGTATTCGGCAGTATGTAGTACGAGCAGATGAGGTTGGATTGCTTTGTGCTGAGAGCCATCAGCGCTCGCCAAATGTTTGATGAAACTGTGTCCACCTGCGGCCAACAGCGATAAGTCATTCCGGAAAAAAACAAGCCCCTTACGGCTATAACATATCTACACTGCTAGAACCATCTTCAAACTTACAACTAGGCTAAGCTTTTCATAAAGCAACATATCACTAATTAGCAATTCTCCTAAAACCAATTCCATTTTAATTTCAGGAAGCAATATGCGAGCCTCCTGTGGACTCAGCTTCGTTGCCGTTGGAGCACCGCGCTGGCGGCGGCTACGGTCCACCGCTGCCACCGGCCCACACAGATGACCCTTGGCCTCTTGCTACGCCCGACAGTCCAAAGATCAAACATCTACAAGTTCAATGCGAGAAGACACACATGCGTGTCAACATCGAGTTTGACAGACCGTTTTACGGAATGATCTTCTCCAAGGGCTTCTACAGCGATCCACACTGCATGCATTTAAAACCTGGCACTGGACATCTCAGCGCAACGTTTGAAATCTTCCTCAACAGCTGTGGCATGTCAAGCTCCGCAAACCACAACGTCGCCAGTTACGGAAGTCCAACGCCGAGTGGTTCCTACGTCGAAAACACGATTATTGTACAATACGACCCTTACGTTCAAGAAGTATGGGATCAGGCTCGAAAGCTACGTTGCACGTGGTATGACTTCTACGAAAAAGCAGTTACATTCAGACCGTTCCAAGTCGACATGCTCCACGCGGTCACAGCGAATTTTCTTGGAGACAACTTGCAGTGCTGGATGCAAATTCAGGTCGGCAAGGGACCTTGGGCCTCAGAGGTGTCAGGAATTGTCAAGATAGGTCAAACCATGACTATGGTGCTCGCCATCAAAGACGATGAAAACAAATTTGACATGCTCGTAAGGAACTGCGTAGCACATGATGGCAAAAGGGCACCAATACAATTGGTCGATCAGTACGGATGTGTCGTTCGGCCAAAAATAATGAGCAAATTCCAGAAGATAAAGAACTTCGGTCCATCTGCTTCTGTTGTATCATTTGCTTACTTCCAGGCTTTCAAATTCCCTGACTCGATGAATGTTCACTTCCAATGTGTCATCCAAGTGTGTAGATATAACTGCCCAGAACCTAAATGCGGAGGTTTAGGCGCCGACTATGGAGTCCCGCTTCTCGGAGGCAACAGCCTTAGCGCTGGAGAATACGGAGTGCCCAATTCACCACATGGTGAATATGGACCACCACCGCCATCTCCGCATTCTGAATATGGTGTGCCTCCCGCTTTCCCCGACCCTAGGCATCCTGCCGACGCCACTGGATCCTTTTCAGAAAAACGGGACGACGCTGTACCTCCTCCTCAAGCACAAGTATCTTCAACACCTAACGCTCCTAGTCCTTCATCGCCGGCGCCTTCCCGTGACGACGACGCAGTTAATCTACCGCCACCACCACCCCCCGGTCGCCGCGGTGTTTACAACACTGTCAAGAGGAAAGACGAGGCTCATGGCAATTTAGCCACTCTAGGCGGACGTCCACGCTCCGTGGAGGACTTGCCAGAGAGGTTAGTAGGAGTAAGACGGCGGCGAGAGACATCGACGCCGATATACAAAACGAGAATATACAAACGTGATGCTCAAGAGATGACGGACGTAAACACGAGCCGCACCATTCAGGTGGTGGCGCCGGGCGACGTGAACTTTGCGCTCAACAACGCGGCCGGAAACGAGACTGTGGTGATTCAGTCGCCGGCAACGGACCCGGAGACCATCTGCATGTCGGTGCCGTCATTTGTAGCGGGGCTGGTGATGCTGCTGCTGGTGTTAGTGGTAGCGTCCCTGGTGGCCGCCTTCCTGTTCGTGCGCGTACGCGCGCTCGACCGCAAGGGCGCGCACGGCGCCGCCGCCTACTACGACACAGACTACGTCAAGCACACGAACTAGTGCCGCGGTACCAGTGCTGTCGTGAGGGACGTTCCATAGACTCTTCTCGGATCCAAAGAGCGTGCGCGCTTCGGCCCCGGCCGGACGGCGCCGCCGCTGTCGCGGTCGCGATCGAAGCCGGACACATAAGAGTTATTTATTTAGTAAGTAGTGAGCGTGATGTATATGTTCGATATGTTGTTTTGTAAATTATTTTATTCGTGTGAAAATCACTCCCTGTACTGCCTTTTATAGTCGATACGTCTGTTGTAATTTTGTAAAGAGTCGTCGTAAGTAAGGTAATAAGAATAAGGAAGTTGTATACCAATAAAAAAGTGTCGCGTGAGTAATGTCTCATTTATTAAACCTGAACAATACAAACCTCACCATGACTTAGGTAGGTAAGCGGTATGTTATATCGCTGCTTTCATCAACTGACTCTAAATTAGACAAACGAACATAGGTATTAGATCTTAGGAACATCAAAGGCAACACAGGGTAAGCGTAAAAGTGTGAGAAGCGTAATACATTGTTGTAAATGTGTAACAAACAAGAAAAACTTCCGCTAATCTCTCACGTTTTAGTTGTAATATAGTTCATGGCACTAAAAGCTTCTTCGGCTTTAATTACCTCCAGTTAATGCGTACTCTTGTCATCTAAGAAAACAAGTCAATTTTTAATAATGTATGTTTATTCGTGAAAGAAAATAATCTATCACTGAACAGTAAGTTAAAATAATATTTACGAATTAATATAAATTATATCGACGCTGAGCTCGTCAATCGTGTGTCTCAATATTATTGAATACATAAGAAATGAAAGAACGAAGATTCCACCAACTCAACAGCCAAACTCTCCTGTCCACTTAACATTTTACATTTTTGTATGCAGAAAAGAAAATTACATGTAACGTTTTCAGGATGATCATTGAAAGCGAATATTAAATTACACTAAATAAGAAAGTACACAGATCCGTTCCCTAGTAATTATGTTAACAAACAGGCGTATGCACACGGCGCGTACGATCAACGAAGAAAATTGTCCGCCACGTATGTTCCAGCAAATAACAGTGATTCTGTTCAATTATAGATGATGTATATTACCACAGTTATCTTTCGCTTTAACGGCGCGTTTTAACTGCAAGCTCGCTCTTATCTTTGGTAATAAAATAATATAATCATTGGTATGATTAAAAAATGAGATTATTGTATTGAAAGTTAACTAAATTAAAATTATTACTTTCTTTACATATTTCAATATTTTGTGAACAGGCTTATTTTGAAAAAAGAACCTGAAGCAATTTTGCATTGCACTTTATATACTCCTCATATCTATTGAAACTAAAAATAAAAAGATGTTTTCACAATTCTTGACATTAGTAGGAATCAATGGTAAGGGCCTTCCGATAAATGATGATTTATCGCCAAGGGCGTAGTTTCTTGGTGGAAGACAACTGCTGACGTGGAGACATCAAAATCAAGTTCATCGATGATTGGTGAGATTCCTCCCCGGGCAGACTTCGAAATAGCAGCTTCAATTGCTTTTCATTGTTCTCAGCTATTATGTTGATTAAGTCCTATCGAAAGAGTTTAAATTAGTGTGTTTTTACTTTGATTTTGACAAGTTTTGTCCCAATTCTTAGCCACCTATTAAAATTGATTCATCAGTCAATTTGGTGTCGTGTAGGTACACAACCTTAACTCCCTTATCAACGGGCACTTAAATAGGCAACTTAAGGCCAAACTACTAGGTAGGGAACGGGTAGCAGCATCTATTTATTGAAATCGCCTGTCAAGCGTAGTGGTTATGGCCTTTTACACCATGAAGTAGGTTAAGTCCGTGAACGGCTGATAAGTTAATCAAATATTGTAAATAAAGAAACAATAAGTAAGTACAATAATAGTTCTAGAGTGGAGACTGCGTCTTGGGAAGCTTAGCGTAGGACACCCTCCAGCCCAGTGGACCAACGACTACCGAAAGGGTAAATGTGCAGGACCAGGATATCGGGTGTAAAATGGCGGAGACTTATGTCCAGTAGTTGACTGCTATGCAACAGGTTGAAGAGTGAGAGATGTAAGTACATTGGGTAAGTAGGTATAATAAAATTAGTCTAAAAATCATTTAGAAATTAGTTTTAGTATAACGATAAATTATTTTGCAACGATTGAAACAATTTAAAATTATGTTGAAGACGATTCTTTCTAGTTGTATATATTCAAAAGTATAATAATCTAGGTAGAATTATTTGCAATGTTGAAATGATTATGGAATCCTTACATGAATTTTATTACGTAGTTTGATAACATGTTTTTTGACCACAAATCAGGTAAAGATTTACTTTGTATCAATATTTCTCCAGAGAATCAAAGAACTTACTTCTTGAAACAATGGTGAAGAGGACTCCCTCTTCAGCTCTTCCTTCGGCTGAAGATGTTTCTGTTTAAGGGCAATCTTGGCAGGACATCGTACACAGGCGGAAACCGGTGGTAGCGTTTTAGCCACCTTCCCTGATTGGAGCGATCTTCTCGTAGCAATGGAACAAACTTGTGTGCTTGTGTCAGGCATCGTTTGTGTTGACTTATCCACTGTTTTAGACTGCTTTCTTTTGAGTGAATTACGCTGAAATTTATTTATTGGTTGTAAATAAGCAGACACTGTGGGAATTCACTTGGATTATTGGTGACTTACATAGGTTATACAATGTAGAGCGTTAAATAATTAGTTGATTGAACTATCGATTTACTATGGATCAATCATATAGCCTTTAAGGCCACTACAGAACTCCTGTCTTCTTCTTCTTAGCGTGACGAAGGCGTAAACACATTCACATTTTATCGGCCCAGAAAGCAGCCACCGTGTAGCATTATGCGACGCTATTATTAGTTCCTCCTAGGTGCAGCTGCAAAGGCACGCTGGAAATATATGTCTGACCATCCAAAAAACCCCAACAAGCCAAATTTTCCTTGCTCTGTCTGCGTCCGCAGCCTATTCGAAGACCTCCAGATCAGCCACGACAACTCATGCCCAGGAGGTAAACTTTCCGAGAGGGGTACAAAGGGAATCTGTATACAAATCTTTGAACGCCAGAGATAAGTGTATTTCTACAGGATACAACTCCTGCCTTGCCTTACCACATATCATAGCAATAGCTATGGGGGGAAACCTATACTTCATTTTGCCAGTAATAAGCGGATTGCTGGGTGTTAACGACTACTATCCTAAGGTAAGGTAAATGGGACCAACTTACACAAAAAGGTGGAATAAGGGCTGTGTGCGTCCTTTTTTTCTGACTAACTTGTAGGTTATTATCGGGCTGTATCAAGCTAAACGTGCGGCAAAGGCGAGGTACACGCCAACGCCGCCGCTGCGCACGCGCCTTTTTCGTATCATAGCTTTGAAATGGACTCTAAAATTAATGTACTTGTTTTAAAAGGGTGTTTATATGTTGTGAAAAAGCAAGGAAAAAAATGAGAACATAGCATTTTTTAAGAACATCCCACTGAGTGCTTACTTAGCTTCACCAGGCAAGTTACGAAAATCTAAAAAAAATTAAATTTATGAAAATGACACATCTATACTTATAGTGTCAGTTTCCATAGGTTACAAATCACTAATAAGAACCTACGAAGAACTGTTTTTTTATTCGAATTAATGTACTTCAGCCATAGTGTATCTACTTTGTTGACGGGTAACGCCCACTGAGTGAAGTGCCCTATGAGTCACAAACAGTCATAAATCAACAGAGCCGGATCTAGGGGGGGGGGCAGACGGGGGCACTGCCCCGGGCGGCACGGTCAGGGGGCGGCAAACCGACTAATGGACCACTCATCATTTACCTTACTTGCCCGCGGAATAAATAATAGTACAAGTGCATGGCCATAGAAATACGACTGATAACCGGAGCGCGGAGTAAGGCATGTTACTGAACCATTCATTTTTTTGCATAGTTCTAAATAGGCGCCCGCAGATCACGGTCAGCAGGCGGGTGCAGCTGCGATCTGAGGAATGACGCTGTATACGAAAACTCTCTCGTCGATCTCTATACAGGGCAGCAGTGTATTATTTCAAAGTTACGTAGTTATTTCTCTATGTTAATTGATGCCAACTTAGCTGCTTTAAAGCTATATCATTTTCATGATGGACAGCTACAATTGAAAAAAAAAATAAACAATTAAGCTCCTTTTACTTGCATCAAGCGACCACGTTTTTTAAGAAAATATACAAAATAAATTGGAAATAAAACGCCTTTTTCATCCAGTGTGACTTCGAAAAAGCTGAGGCGAGTAGTCTTATTTCATTATAGAACTTAATTGATTAATATCAATACCAATAATTGATAAATTGTAACTTTTTAATGACATTGCTTTTTTGCCGAGGTTAGGATGGTTATGAAACAGCTTAAGCGTTATTAGACCCCCGCTACGACGGATATACCGCAGAGCTTTTGAAAGTAGGGGCACGCCAGTGCTTAAGACCCTTCAGAAGCTTTTTAATTCCGGAATCGGTGATGGTGCGACACCAAAGGTGAGGAGCAATGGCGTGGTGGTGTTCTTCTTCAAGAAAGGTGATTAAACCTTTTCCCTCTCTATTCAACCTATCGCAGTCCACTGTTGGACATTGGTCTCATTTTGCGCCAGATATTCCGGTCCTCCGTTTTTCATCCAGACTCCACCAGCGACTTTTCGCAAGTTGTCGGTCCATCGGCGCCGGAGGGCGTCCTACGTTACGCTTGCCAAGACGCGGTCTCCGCTCCAGAACTCGTCTGCTCCAACGGCCATCGGTTCTGCGACATCATTACCCACTGCCACTTCAGTTCGCTAATCTGGCGAACTATGCCGGTAATTTTAGTTCTTTTGGTAATTTTACATCATTTCTGATTTTATGTATAAGAGTCTCCCAACATAGCACGCTCCATCGCTCGTTGAGTAACTTTGAATTTCTGAACCAATCCGCAGTCAGTGTCCATGTCTCATCTGCGTATGTTGGTATGGGTAGGATACGTCCTAGACTTTTGTCCTTAAGCGTTGCGGAATCGTCGACGTGAAGATCTGATGTAACTTGCCTGATGCCGCCCAGCCCAAATGAATCCTCCTACTAGCTTCCCTTCCGAAATTGTGCCGGTCAAGTTTTAGCCCAAGTAAACTTATTCTTGGACAATCTGGAGAAGGACGCCACCGACGCTTATCAGAAACGCTACCGGTCTATAATTCTTCAAGAGAGCTTTATCACCCTTCTTAAAGAACGCTTGTGGACCACGCTTCCAGTGTAGTTCCCAGGTAGATGACGGCATTAAAAGAGCTCACCTAATGTCCTAAGGATGGGTTGTCCACCGGTGTTTAGGAGTTCTGTCGTAATACCGTCATCCCACGGGGCCCTTTCATTTCTCAGTTGCTTCAGTGCTGCACTAATTTCGCTAACGTCAACATCCGGCATATCCTACGTACAATGGTGCCTTAGTAGGGCACGTAGATCTTCGCTGTCTTCGGTCTGTACTGATGAGCGCTCGACAAATCCATAGAATTTCTCAACCTCTTCCCTGTTAGTAGTTGGCCATCTGCTATATTAAGCTTCACCAGAATGCTCCTTCCAAGTGGTTTTTGGAAAACTTTGGGCCCCCTGTTCTCCTTAATAAGGTCCTTAATTAACCTTGTATTGAAATAGTAGAATTCTCTGCGAACGAGTTTTCGTATCCGCTTGGAGAGAGCCTAATATTCCGGGTATGATAAGTTAAAGTCAAAATTCATTTATTTAAATTAGGCTTACAAAAAGCACTTATGAACGACAAAAATATACAAAAATTACATTACAAAAAAACAAATTTATTTCTTTGAACTGTTCTTTAAGAGAGTCACGTGGTCTAAGGTTGTAGATAAAAGCTCTTTTTGTAGCACAAATATTGTATCAATGTCGGCAGCCGTACCCCACAACGGTAGACCATACGACATTACATTATAAAAATGACTAAAATAAACTAATCTTGCCGTTTTTACATCTGTTACGAGTTATCTTAGATATTAAAAGCTTATTGAAGAATTAACGACCCATTACGATATTGTGCCACATCTTCAAGTTATTCTCCAGAGTCATTATGATCCGTTCGCGCATATGTTTGACGATTTCCAGCCCTCCGAACAAGCCGGGTTCCTCAAAGGCTTCAGCACCATAGACTACATATTACATACGCTGTGGCAGGTTATACAGAAGAGCGGAGAGTATAACTGACCATTATGTTTGGCGTTTGTGGACTATGAGAAAGCCTTCGATTCGATCGAGACTTGGGCTGTGTTTCATTCCCTCCAACGGTGCCTGACTTGACTACTGCTATATCGAATTGTTGAGATGTTTGTACGAGAGCGCTACTATGTCAGGCCGAGTACATGAAGAGCTTACCATTGGCTTATCATTGGCACCGAGGAGTAAGACAAGGAGATGTAATATCTCTGAAACTGATCACAGCTGCGTAAAAAGTTGCAGCTTTGTCCAAATGTCAATCAATTTAGACCTATTATATAAATTAGTGAAATAATATAGGATGATAAAGGTAAAATAAATAAAAGAGGGCGGGGGCGGCATTTCTAAATTTTTGCCCACCCAAAAAAAATGAAGATCCGGCGCTGTAAATCAATAGTTATATTTAAATCGATTATTTAGTATTTTTAATCGTAAAAAGAAATATCTTAACTGCCAAAAAGAAAACAATTGGTTGGAGTATAAAATTAATGTTTATGCGAATGGCAACCCGCGCGCCGTGGGTCTTGCGCTAAGAAAATATTCATATTGAGTAAAGACATATACAAAATTAAGGAATGAAAGGCTTTTTCGACTATGCATCAACACATAAAAATCTGCCTGCCCTCTCTGTTGATGTATAATCAGGCACCCTACAACAGAAGTTTGTAGACAGGAAATCTACTGACCCCCTGCATAGTCAAAACTCCCCGTATGTTTATAGAATACCTATTCAAGTGACCGGCACGCACGTACCGGTGACCAGTTTTCCCCAAACATACTAGGTTTTTTATTAGTTGATGGAGTCTTGCTTTCGGATGACCTAAAGGCTCGTTTAATATTTTAAGGCTTAGAATCGTCCGCACTCGCAACTTGCCCAATAAAGCTGTAAAGGCCATATGTGGCCAGAAGCGAAGTTCATTAAAATAATTGTGTTGTAAATATTTGTATAGTAACCAGACGGGGGGAGCGCATCGGTTCCAAAACCTTGGGCCGCGTAGGGCGAGGCCGCGGCGCTGGCTGCCTGCGACACCGCGCTCTCGATGCTATTGGCTGCGTTGAATAACAGTCGGCACAGCTCGCACTCACCCGCTGAAAGCGCTGCAATAGTATTCAAATGTTTAGCATGCTAATCAGAGACCAAAATTATTAAAAAGTCAGCTACTATACACGTAATGGTGCCGAATCTGGATGTTCAACTTGTATGAAATAAAAAAGTTTAGTAATAGCCCATCAATATATTTTCATTGAGCAGTTTGCCCCTGTTGCTTTAAGACAGTTTATACACATCATTGCATGGCTTAATGTGTCAGAGATAACTACACAGTTTATAGCTACGAATATACAACGATTTGTCAGTTCGCTTCTCGCCATTATTAAAAAATAAACAAAGCACTTGTATAAAATATGTTGTGAGACAGTATTTTATATTTTCAATTATAATTTTTGCACGTGTATGGTTTTGTTATTTTGCAAAACTATACACTTCATCAGTGTGCTCAGCTAAAGAGCAACAAAGCCTCGTACATCGGAGTCAGCACCTGGGTCGAGGTGGAAGCAGCCCGGAGCGCCGGGCGGCAGTCGCTGGTGGTCGCCGCTGGCCGGCCCGACGCCGTGCACGTGCACCTTTATATTGTTGCGCACCAAGTGCGGCTTGATCTCCTCGAACCATACATCGCAAAGCTGAAATAAAAGAGGCAATACAAAAGCTGGCAAATTGAAGATAGGTATGTATTATAAATAATAAACAACAAACTGTGCTGAGACCTCAGTTCGATTGTAAACTATCGTTAACAGACCTTAAGGACGAAAATGTATGGACTCAGTATACTTCAGTAAATGTTTGTACAATCATAGCTATTGAAGGAAATAGGTAACTACTGACTAAGTTTCTTGCCAGTCTTCTCAGTAAAATCAACTCTCGGGACCGGTGGTAACACTATTATTAACTTCTTTTTTAATTGGCGATTCAAAATGGTCTTGTAAAGACTTAATTAAATGCAGAAAGTTTAAAGTTTGAGATTGAGTTTAGAGAACATAAATGAAAAGCGCCACCTAGCATACGACTTAGACAGCAGAGTAGAAATTTTTAACAAAATATGTATTGATATTAATCAATGATATTCTGTACATGTAAAGGTAGATACGCCATCCGTGCCTCAAAAACGAACCGCCAAAGGGAATAAAATAGTAGGCCCTTTGTTTAGGTAAATGAATTGACATTGACATATTTCGAATGAGCGTACATTCAAAATGTGTGTGTGCTGTCGCTGCATTCGGAACACTTTTTCATTAAACCAAAATGAAGTGTACAGCACAATAGCACTAGGCTGGCGTTTGCAGTGACAATTAAACAGGCGCTTACACCAACAAGCGCGTTCTCCAAATCGTATCGTAGACTCTTCGGTATCTTAGGCTTTGTCTTGCCCGCCGGTTGAGATTGCCCTGCGTCCCCTCGAGCCCGCCCTGTTTCCGTGGATGCCTTACGCGTCCTTTGTTGAGACATTCGACTGGCACGGATTAACCATCGAGGACACGTCTCACAAGGTACTAATCACTAAGCAAGTAATCACTATGGCACTAATCACTACAAAAATAATATGTACAAAATCCAAAGTCAAAATAGATGTATTGACAGGCACTTTCAAATGTTTCGATGTTTGTTTTTAGGACTATTTCTAACGGCGGAGGTTTTATGACTAGGGTTGATCTAGAAGACTAGTCGAAATGGACGCCGAGCCCATAGCATAAAAAGTACCTACTCGATAAATGTGACGGCATTGAAGTAATTCACTTAGAAAACCACAATCCAAACTACCTTCAAATAATTACTTAACGAGATAGCACCTTCAGAATAAAATCACGGTCATCATCGTCAGCTCATTTTGAATGTCCCTGCCGAGGGGCACGAGCGGTCATCCACGCGGGTCCAGTGCGGATTGGCCGACTTCACGCATAACTTTTGAATGTCTCCGGTAGCTTGCGCAGGTTTCCTCGCGATGTTTTCCTTCACTGTAAGACCGTCGGATACCGTACATATAATTTAGAAAATTCGAAGACATTGGTACGTGGCCGGATTTGAACCTGCGTCCTCCCGATCGGAAGGCAACAGTCCACTATATTCGACCACCAACGCGCCCAAAAAAGTACGTTACCTACATAATATTTGATAAGAGTTATTTTTGTTCTGCAACCTTAAATATCGTTACATTTCAATATTGGTCTACCTCCCTTCAATTAATATTTATTGCTTCATATTTTTTTTTATGTGCACGTAGGAGGTAGACTTGAAAGTCATCAGTCAACACATTCAGCCAGCCATCGCTAATTGTCGGATATTTAAGAGTAATTTAAGAAGTAAATAATAAAATATGGACTCGATTAATTGGAGAAACACACTCGTAATTAGTGGTCCTGTGTTGTGTGGACTTGCATTCAAATTAATTAAGAATAGTTTCAATAAACCTCCCGATGACGACGACGCGATCAACGAGGTTTTATTTTACGGAGCAAAGAAAGAAAGGCACACGAAGGATATAGGCATGGAAAATTTGCTTTGCATTTCGTACGTGATAGCTCAAGCATCGGAAACTGTGGATGTGTGTGTGCCCAGTCTCGAGAGCGACGCTTTAGCCAAGTGCCTGATAAACGTCCAGCAAAGGAAATATGTCAAGATCAGGGTAGCTATACATAACAGTAGTGATTTTCGCCAATTATCAGCCTTAGCAAAAAACTGCGTCGAAGTTAAGGTAATCAGATCCGACGTAAAGTTTGAACACGAGTTTATGGTAGTGGACGCAGACTCTGGGAATGCCCTCGCGCTATTAGGTGCCCTCGACAACGTTGCCTTGCATGACTACTCCAGCCGAGACAATACTATCATCACCTCGGACGCCAAAGTCATATTTAACCTTCAACGAGAATTCAACAGAATATGGAACTCAGCCCCCGACGTGGTCCATGCTAAAGACTACAAAAAATAAACTGAAATGTGAATTGTTTTTATAAATGGATTTGTTTTTAGGAAATAAAAGTATCAAGTAACAAAAATATTTTGATTTTATTCCATTCATCTAATGATTTAAAGCAAAAATTACATCAATTTACTTTCATTAAATTTATTTGTACTCGAGAGCTCTTTAGCCTAAGCCTAATATACATTCAACAATACATGCCAGTATAGAACCATGCAACTTTCATTGGTGATGATTTATCACAGTTCTTTTAAAAAGTATAGTTTTAAGAATAAGATAAGATTGATCATTTATTATATAAAATATTTGACTGGCATGAATCACAACTTCTACAACATACTCGAGGATCGTAATGCTGAAACATTCGAATACACATTTACTACAACACGTAACATGTTACAACTGTACGACACATTACTCAGTGCAAAACAATTAAGGAAATAGGTATAGAACACTAAAATATGATAAATAAATAATAGTCATTGTCGAGTGTCAGGAAATAGTCTTGTTTTACACCGAATCTTACATAAATAGTTCAATTGCAATAAAAGTCAACTGAGTAGTGCACACAAATATCGAAGTAAAAGTAATGTTTATGTCTAGAACATGATTACACGAATATATTGTCATTTCATAGCCCTGTAAAAAAGATATGGTATTGAATAAACAAACTAACACAAAAATATAAAATAGTGTGACATTAAGCCATTTGTCGAAATAACTATAACAACAAAATATCATCAGCATTCGATATACCTACTTGAATCAAATTCTGAGTTATAATGTCATTAATTCATAAACATTTCAAAGTATTGCATTCATGTTCTAGTTTCATTCAAAATAAATGCACTTGAGATAAAGTAGTTTTTTAAAAGTTCCTACCACAACTTTCTCGTATGTTAAAAGTGACATTTATAATAATATTTTTAGCACACAATTGGAAACATCAATATTTTTAATTCATAGGTAGTGTGTTCAAATTTAATCATCAATTTAATAATTTAATTACTTATCAATTAAATAAATAATACTTTTACATTTCATGAAGATAAATTGTAGAAGTAAAAATACATAAGTTGGAATAGAAATCCAATGGTATTTCTTTTATTATCAAAATCTATAGTGAGTTTACTAGGTTTTATTTATTATAGGAAAATAGGGAACCTTAAACGAAGAATATACTCATTAAACCTATTATTTTGCAGTCAAATAGAAATAAATTGAGACATCATAACAACTTAGACATTTAAAAACATTTAAACCTGTTGTGTTGTACAAATAAACAAACATTGGCTAATTCATATTCAAGCGAGAATATACTGCTTATGTACGGCAGAACGTAATAAGCACTATCGCAACGACGTGCAAGTCAACGTGGTACGACCTTATTTTACCAAATACCCAATCGAAACAACAGATTAATAACTAAGTAAAGCCAACAAACCGACATTGTATGAGTAAGGAAACATTTTATTCTGTCACTGTAATTTGAATACAAAATAAAGTGGTACATAATTACTGTTCATTTATAACTATTCGGCTTTTTATGTTATTTTGTAAGAACACTAAATAAATCATATATTATATTTATACATCATGCCTGTATGGTTAAAAAACTTACTGTAAATAATTGATACAATTTGGGAAAATTAAAGAAAACTATCCAATTAAATTCCTGAAATGTAAATTGAGTAACAGACTCTGTACATCACAATTAACGTGTTTTTTTTGTTGAAATAATGTTTGAAAACAATTATTTTAAATGAATCTAAATCAATGGCTAAAAGCATAATATAATTTATACTGTCATAAACAGGGCCATTCAGCACACTACAAGTAAAAAAACTACTACACAGCTGCTAAATGAGGTACAAAACTAATTATTTTCGTTTGAGAATAAAAGATAAATAACTAATATAGCTACAAATTACAATCTATTAAACATTTTCAATTATTTGGATTTTTTAGGAAACAACAAAATGTTAAGATACAAAACTTAACATTTCATTGATGCAGTCAGTCAGGCGTGTTTTTAACTATATTGGGAGACAAGTATTATTGTAGGCGAGTCACACTAAGTACATAATATGAGAAAATATATGACACAGATGTGCAAGAACACTTTCACTTATCATAATGGAAACAGACACATTGCCTTATCCAAAATATTAACAAAACTTGATGTTACAACGGAAACAATAAAATACTGAGTGTAAAATAATAGTCGATTGGCTTACATCTAACACATTCCGACACACGTGACTAGGAGAGCGTTCGTGAGGTGTGACACTCGATAGAGTCATTGCTGCATGAAGGTCCTTTGAGATTAATACAAGTGCCCTAGTGAGTGGCTACGGAGAGCGGATGTCATACATCCACCTCGATATCGCTAAGGTCGTGCGCGTCCGCCGATCGCGGGGACGCGGTGTACTCGTGCGGGGAGCTTAACTCGTCGTCTGGCGAACCAGCCAGCTCCTCATCCATCATTATAGTAGCCGGCAGTGATGGGGACACCTCTTGTAATTGACTGGAATACACTGAAAACACATAAAAATTTTCTTTACAATATTACATTTTATCCTTGGAGAAATGGAGTCTCTGAATGAAATTCCTACATGAATAAAGTAGCAAAGGCCCTATTAACTTTCTTTCTTATACTTAAAGCACATGAATTGATCTCTGACTGACTGACTGACTCAGATGAATTTTAGGTTGAGAGTTATCTGCACTCACCACTTGCCCCGCACAGCTACGAAGTCTAGTGTACAATGACTGAATAAGGCATTAGGATTATTTATATAGTAATGCAACATACCTTTAATATTAGATGATTTGAGATCAGCACTAAAGTTAAGAGATTCCTCCATTGCCTCTATAGTGAGCGTATCTGCATCCAAACTATCCATGGAGCCCGAACATGATGGTGAACTATCAGGGTTTGTATTTAGCGACAGTTGAATGCTGTCTAATTGTGGTATGTGTGGTCTGACCTGTAATACAGATATAGAAATGATCCAACTATAACTATACACACAAACAACTATAAGCAGTTAATATAAGTGCTGTAATTAAACTTTATTTTATTTTATTTATTGGGAATAACAAACAGTTACACATTGTATGTTTACAAAACTAATTTTGAAAACCTCTGTTTGAAGGAACTTAATTTGTAACAGATAATAGAATTATAATAACATAAACAAACATACCTTCATGCCATCAGGCCTATGAGGATTTCTGCATCCTTTACATTTGCACTCAGTACATGGTTTACTATCTACATAACATGGGCACCGCTGTCCACAACAAGTCAGTTTACCGGAGTAGCCGTTGCATTGCCACACCGGCAACCTTTACGTTTACTACTTGCAGAACTTCTGACCTATTTGAGGGCTTCTTAAAACCTGACTGACTTGACTGAAACAAAAAGTTTGAACACATATAATAAAAAGTGTGCAATTGCAAAATGCAATAATTTTACAATAAATCAAATATATTTTTAGTAAACCTATGCATTTAATACTAAAGGATAGTATTAACTATCCTTTAGTACTTTACTTTAGTATAAATTGTATTAACAAGAATCTTTTTTTTGTATAATTCAGTACAATTTCTACTAAACTAATAGCATTTTAAAGTGATTTTAAAATCACAAAAAGTGGCTTATAAGCTTAAGTGATTAATATCTATAAATATATTCAGGTCAAAACACAACTTCTTTGTTCTTTTTATCTTTCTGAGAATACAATTTCAATTACTAAATGTCAAATTACTTACATATGTTTTGAAATGTTTAGGTTAAAGATATTTTTATGTTAATGGTGAATTACCTTGCTTTCTCTTGTGGTAGGTTCCCCTTGAGTAGACACATCTGTTTCATCTGCAGCCTTCCTCTTTATTGTTATTTTATTACCTGAACCAGCATACATGACTGAGTACAGTGGAGATCCATTAGATACAGCCCTCGAGTTAGGGGAGTCTTTACTGGAAGAGCGTGTTTCAGTGCTTGAAGACCCCCCCTGTGTTTGTGTTGATGCTGAATTTGTATACACACATGGCAGTATACTATAAGCAGATTTTGAAAGACCCGCTGTACTTTTGTAGTCATCTGAAAATCCAGCTCCTTCCTGTATCAAATCAATCAACCCTGAACTAGCCACTGTACCACCATTTACACCTGCTGCGATTTCATCTTCTTCTAATAAAGTCTTATATACATCAGTGCCCATAAAATATTCACAAAGTTTTTTGTAACACTGTAGAAGTATTCGTAACTGCAAATTTTCAGCATAATTCTCATAGTCTTTACACCAATTACAAGACGGTTTCAGTTTCTTCCGTCCACCTTTGCACTTTCTACACACATGATGTTGGCAACCTGAGCTTGTTGGCGTAAAGGGCTCCTTTAATAAATTACCGCAAACAGTACAAGATAAAGACTGTCGCAAGTATGGGACTAAACGAAAAAGATCTGTCCATGAAGACTTGTCTGTTGCGTCAGCTAAGACAATTAACCGACATGTTGATACATATAAACTTGTTGCATTCATCTTCATGAGTCAAGCAAAATTAATATATCGATCATTTACAAATAAATATTTTATTGTTTACACCAAGTTTTACACAGCCAAAAAGCCGCACAACGTTTTGTCGAAATGTCAAATAGAAAATGTCAACTGTCATTATATTTTAGATCAAAAGTTCTCAATGGTTCTAAACTTTCAAGCCATTGAATGCCATGGTAATGTAAATCTAAACTTTCAAGCCATTGAATGCCATGGTAATGTAAATAATCGTTGCTTTATTTAAAATGTATACTATTAATAATTAATGTCAATTCTTGTTTTGTATTTATCATCTTTTAAAAAAATACTAATAACCTGCGAGATCGCGACTTGTACAGATCGCGAAATATTTCTTCTCTGTGGCCAAAGTACTTGTCCTAAAATTCGCGGGTTAATTTGAAAACAGCAAGTTTTTCCTTTGTAAACTTTACTACAGAAAACCTAGTAATATTCTTTGGTTTAGTTAAATTTGGTTTGTAAGTATACACACAACTTAGGGACGTTATTTGTATACCTATAACCTGACACATCATCGTCTAATAACTACAATATCATTTATCCGATTATAAAATAAAAAATATTTGATCTTAAATTACCTATTTTAAGTATTTCTAAACTAGATTACTTAATTATGCAAGTCTTATGATTTGATACGTATATATTATATATCTTATAACATAACTTAATCAACTTCTCAAGGCTTCTGTATTCCAAAACTTAATCGTGCGAATACTCGACTGTCTTTGAGACCAATGGGCTACCATTCCCAACCCATTATCCAATTGAAGATACTTAAGTGTTGCTGTCAGTAAGTACTATAAATTATATCTAGTACGAGTATTTACAGATGTTAAGATATAATAAACAAAGGATCGAGGTTCATAATTTGATGCATTATAAGAATCATTTAGGTATATCGATAAAGTCATTTACTAATGAGTGCTACGTCTTATCACAGTTGTTGATGATAAACAAAGACGCTTTTAGTCAAATACAGAACCGTTTAATAAACATAATCGAGCAACCAATCGGGCATTGAGATACGTCGTCTATTTATATATTGGTTGGTATCTGGCCCAAATGAGCGAGCCGCGTAGTCATTGTCTCAGTCATTGAATAGATACGGGGTGCTCCACAGAAGGACGACATTTGATAAAAGATTACAGCCGCATCAGTATCAGTTGATCCTCCGTGGGAAAGAACGATCTCGACTCGTTCTGTTGCGACTAATTGAATCAACGATTGCCTTCCGTCGGTGATTGCGGCGAGTGAATCTCTACGCAGTGATGAGTATTGAGTGTTGGTGTTTGTGATGTTGAGCTTTGTTTGTGAATTACTATGATACAGTGATAACGGATATTTACAAGTTATCGATATGTGTGGTTAGTTAGTTAAATTTTGAAATTTAGGTACCTGTACATCCACTTCATAAGGATTTCCATTAGCATGGAACATTCCTTAAATGTAGGTAAATAAATCTTGTGCAATATTTAATCAAGTGATTTCCTTGAAACGTAGTTTAAATTAATTTATAGCTGAACGTCTCCATTTCCATTACACCTCATGGCCCTGGGATTAATTTCATCAACTCGAGATCTTAGTAACACACAACTTGACAGTTCGCTGCCTTCTCAAAGAAATATTATATACCTCCAAAATCATTTCATGTAAAATGTTGCCAAGACGACCCCATAAGGTTTGCGCTGTGAAAAATATATCAGATCTCCTGTAGAGCCGAGCTTCTGAATCTAGACGATCTAACTCTGCCGACCCTTACTTCAACAAATTCTACATATATCAGTTAATAGTTTCTGATGTAAAGTAAGTAACGAAACAGCCAAGCCATACTGATATGTAGAATTTGTTCAATATCCTAATTCATAAAATTGGTCTTAATTCATAAAGTCGGTGGAAAGTCTCATATAAAAATAGTAAAAATGGTATACTAAAATGAGGTAATATGCCAAATTTCAGCTTTCTAGCACTTCAGGGAGTAGCCAAACATTTTGATGATCATCAGTGTATCAGTGACGAATCCAACGTATTTTAGATATCAATAAAATCTAAATGTATTAGAGCTATTAAATTGAGACTTTGTATGTTTAATTAGTTTATTATCGTCATCTTCTCCTGAGCATATGAACTTATCCGGTACATCGGAAACAAACTATGAGAGTTCAAAAAAATGAACGAAACGATGAAACACTTCAAGAAAAGTTAGATGGCCCTTGCGCTTTGCTTGGCTCGTCTTGGCGGGGGCACTACCATGCTCCCAGACATAGGTGCTTGAGTCTTTAGTAATTGCAAAAGCAAAAAAAATGTTTCTGGTATTACTAAATGTATTTACGTTTATGAAACCTAAAATATTGAGTTTATTAGTTTCATCAGCAATCATTAAATCAATATTAGCTAATTTTATAAAAATACGTTAGCTAAGCTTATCATTATCTGAGTTTAAACCTAAAAAACATTAGGAATGGGATCAGTAATAATAATAATACATTATTGAAAACATATATTACTTGCAGATATAGTGTAGAATTAAAACAATTTAATAAACAGTATTCGCTGGCACTCTTTATCTCACTCTTGAGTTCTAGAAAGGTTCTAGGTAGGCCTCCTAACAGATGGACGGGTGGCAGATGGATGTCAACTGCTAGGTTTTTCTTTCGGAATGACTTATCACTGTAGGTCGCAGCATGTGGTCTTCACAGCTTCTCCGGACTGTTGGCAAGCGCTGATGGCTCTCAGCCCAAATTCAACTGCTAGGGATCGGACCGCGTGGAAATAATTACCTTTCTTCAGCAGTGGACATTTTAGACTTTAAAAAAAGGTATATGTATAAAATTCACTCTTACAATATCAAGACGTTTACATCATGCTCTCAGCGAAAAAACTTTTACCCATCTGTCACCCCTGAACAATACTGCTTCACTTCACCAGCATATTACAATCATGCGCTCCTCTATAACCCTAACTTGTTAGGTTTCGATAGAACTTGGATGCTTAATAATCACTAGCTGAGTTACCCGTCACCTTCCTGCAGCAACAAATGAACATGAATCCATTTGTCACGAACTGTCAATATAATATTAGCTTAAAAATGCAAATTTAAATCGATTTCATTTCTGTCTTTCGTTACACCACATTTAATATTTAAGTAGAATGTAATTGTTTACTGGGTAATATGTCTAATCGTCGTTCGTGCCGGAATTAATGAGGTGTACTTACTTCGAGATTACTTATTATCATTTACAAATGAATCATACCACAAAAATATTGGAAAACTGATTAATCGTTAGATGTTATCATCGATATAATATGAAGTTATGTAGATATAGCATAGCTATTTGACTAAGGCCTTACTCATTTTACCAAAAACCAGAGAGTTCTTTTTTTTTAATGACGTTAAGTGAAAGGGACGATCAGTTCGCTCACCTGGTGGTAAGTGATATGCCTGACCATAAAAGATGAAAGAAATGAGTAGGTATGTAGTAAATATTTTCCGTCAAAACAACTATGCATTCGTCACTCGAGACAGATGTTACAGTGCCCTCATTCCGAAACAGAGATGTGCAAAACACTCCTATTTTAAGGGTTGATATCCAGATATCACTGCGGTGGAGACAACTCAGTAGGTACCGAGTCCACCACCAAGGAAATTCTTTGTGTATACACATGCATGCCTATAACCCATTCTCGCCATGTTGATCTCCTAACCCGACTCTACGTGCAGTATCTAAACAACACATGTTTAGGTTCTGCATTTTAGGTGGATACTGGTTCTTCTTCTTCACTGCACCCACCCTGGGTTAACTTATTAATATTTACACAGTTATTGTTGACGCGGGAAAGGAAACATAATTATGAAATTTAAAAAACTTTTGAGACTGACGATTTTTCGCCTCCGGTAAAATGGACGAAATAGAACAATATGTAAAAATAAGCGATTTCGTTAAACGTAATCAAAATGTAAATTAAGCATAGTGCAACCACAACATTCTGTTTTCTTAATGGCTCTACTAGTTTTCTAACGACTTTTATATTTGAGTTTCTCTATTTCATTTGACCATTATTAGCTACCTACTTATGAAAGACTGACAAACTTGTTTATACCCAAAATATCCCTATTTCTACTTTGATATTTTAATATTTTTTTAAAAAGTTTAATACAAAAAATTTAAAAGCTTACCATGTAATTAAGGTCGGTATTTTTGTGTGAAAACATATATTTTGTTTCTGCGGCCTTAAGGGATATCTGGAAGATATCCCTAAAGGCCGCAACAACAAACAACTGGGCAAGAAACAATAGCAACTGTCGGGCATCGAATGGATATAAGGTAAATATTATCTTGAGCTTCATTCACCATGTTTCGGAACTCAAGCTGTTGATGCTGGCTGGGCATGCGAGGTTAGATAACGGTCCAATCTCGTATCAGTAGTTCTTGACCGTCATCTGTCTGACAAGAGTGAGCATAGATTAAGCTTTTTTGGGCACCTTAGTTGTCGATTTCTTTAAAATAAACGGTTGAGATTTTTATTACTTATGTCTTCAATAGGTAAGTTATAATACCCTCTTAGGGCTGAAGCCCTATTTGAAAAGCTTGGATTGTTGATATGATATTGAACAAGTGCAGCTGATTAAGGTCCGAGTCCCCAGCGGTGAAGATCATGGGGAGAGGCTTTTGACCACGTGTGGACTTTAAATACTTGCAGTAAATAAGATATATAGGTAACGTTTAAACGATCCATGGAAATGTTTAACAATTGCTTTTACAATTTATGTTGTTATTATTAAAGATAACTAGCTTTGTAGACTGGATATCTTATCATATGCGTTTGAGTAATTTATGGTTACAAACCATCCAGTCTAACAAACAATGCTTACTACGGTATTATAATATGCATTTCCATGCTTTAAACCTATTGCAGACCACATCTTCATATAGTATCCCCATTTTAAGTTATCCCGGTCCTCTGCTCTCTTTAATCATCAGTCCATCGGGCCAAAGGGCTCGCTACGCTACGCTTGCCAAGACGTAGTCTCAACTCCGGAACGTGTCTGCTCCAACGGCCATCGATTCTGTGACATACGTCACCGGCTCACTGTACCCGAGAATAGCTCACTCTATTTCCCGTTGAGTGACTTTGAACTTGTGAACCAATCCCGCGCCCAGTATCCACGTCATGAACACTATTACATTACTTTCTTGTACACTATTATGTTATCACGAAGCAATAGAACATCTATTGTCAGTAAATACCGTGTCAAAAATTTTAGTAGACTATGTGAATATTTAAATGTAATCAATATGTAATAGATTTAATTTAATTTAAATGTCACCTACTTATGAGACGAACCTAATTTCAACTTGGGTCATAAATGCATACGTACCTATCAAACAACCTACAATATTCTACCGGAGATCAACTTTGTACTTATATACCTTGCCTTCTGCATTCGCCACTTGTCTATAAAGCTATGAGGGCAGCATACGGTCAACAGCGAAAAGTTCCTTTTTAAAAATGCCTTCCCACAGTTATGGGGAGATTGGGCCGTAGGTACCTAAACACACGGATCCAATGCGTATTGGTGTGTGTTTACGAAACATGGAAGGACTAAATGTACTTAATATTTTTCGCTAACCCATCCGGTGAAAAACTATTATGAGAGTTGTCTTACAACAGACTGTGAAGTGAACCGAATTATCGGTGAATAAATGATGTGCTTTATAACAGGGCTGGGCGTGGAGAGTCATAAAGACCGGTCAGACAATTGAGGCCGCCACGCACGTTGCGTAGGAGTGTCCCGCGAGTGGCATCCGCTGAGCCCATTATGTTCTCCACTAATGCTACCATTTAAATAAATATTTTCCACATACCGGAATTGCCATCATGAAACTAATAAAAATTTACATTGTCAATACAAGAAAATGAAAAAGTAATAACCCAAACGGGATAAATGTGTGTGCGCCAAGTCTTATGTTATATACTATCCATACTAATAATACAATCGGAAAGTGTGTCTGTTTGTCCGTCTTTCACGGCAAACCGGAGCGACCAATTGGTGTGATTTTTTTAGTGGAGGTAATTGAAGAGATAGAGTGACATAGTATTTGTCTCTTTTTTACACACCACTTCCCTTAAATGGGGGCTGGGAGTTTTTATGAAGAATACGACCATTTTTCAGGTTGAAAGCTAAAAATTGGTTTGCGGGTATTAATCACTATTATAAGAAACTATAATAAAAAGAGGAACTACTTTACCCCAAAATACATGCGGTTTTGCCTACTAGTAAAATCAAAAAGCACTCGCCCCTTCTTCTTCACGCCCCTAAACAATGCCCTTAGATTTAATCCACCACAACAGCTTAAAGTGTCTTCCAAACAAGGACGGACTCAATAATATTTTTCGGTCACCCATCTGATGACTGCCCACTTTCGTAGTTGTAGCGAACACTCTAGGCACTGAGCCATTGTTCCTTTTTTCGCATGACTAACTCAAAATTTAATTCATTTTTATATTTCCGTTTCACATATCAAATAACGTCACATATTTTCAAGATAACAAAAGGAAAATAGTCGTATGGGTACATAAACATTTACTCACAGTTTGACATATTACATTTAAGAAAATGACTCACATACTGTTTATTCTGCGAAGTCAACCATTGCAGTCGTGAAGATTAAGTACACAATTAACGGGAATTAATTTGACCTCTAACAATTAAGACAGTTGACTGGCTGACCCTTCAAGCCGACGAAGTGTAGTTTTTGCGTTCCATATGTGACCAGTTATGTATTATATTTTTGTTAATATGTTGGAGTTCACTAATTATATTGGTTTTATGTACCAACATACGTACGTTGGTTTTTTTACGCTCACCGTGTGTATTTTTTTAAATTACTAAATAAATAGACAATATCAACTTTATAAAAAAAAATTTTTTGATGCACAGAACATAAAAAATATCACGATTTTGAAATCACACGGTGAAACGAAAACTACGTAGAAAAAACAAAACATTTTCTAAGAAGCAAACATTTCTTATCGAGACTACTAATTTATAAAATATTCTTATTATTTTTGCGAATTTCCCTATCATAAACCTTACGCGATACCCACTATCATTGCCGATCATGAACGATAATTACACTATCTACCTTGAAATGCTTATCGGGTGATAATCATATCAAATGCGTATCTAACTTGCTATCACAGATGTCGAAGAGCCGGATAAAGTGTGATCATCATACGATGAATACAATAAAGCAAACCATATACATAGTTGGTTCAGTTCTTAGAGTGTTATTTAGGTCACGGACAATGAATTATTGCCATTTTATCAATTTAAAGGTGTAGAATTATTTCTAAACCATATTTATAACCTTTGTGCTTTAGATAAGATATTATTATGATAGTTTGCCATTGCATGTTATGTTATAAGATTAAGGACCGAAGGTATATTTACTTTGTTTTATGGATACATAATTAATTTAAACGAAAACAGAGGTATCATTTTCTATTATTGGTAACTCAAATATTTTACAACTTATGATTTTCTTGTTGAAATTCTTCATTGTTCTACTATAGCTTAGCATAATAAGCAAAATGGAAAAAAAACTTCATGTCATAACATTTAAAACGACAACATACTAAGCCTTTATACCCAATTATTTTTTATTGTAAATATAAAATAAGACCTCAATATTCATAAAATAAAATGTCGTAGCATTCGTAGTCATAAACCAGTATTTGCTACGAAATCTTACAGGTCGAGAGCAGCTACTAATCAACCGTTGACAGAATATATTATTAGAATATAGTCATAAATCATAATATATTTTCTATGTCTGGTTTTTTTATCATTTTTTTTAATCTGACCTTACTTCAATTTTGTATAGTATAGACCGCTCGGCTAATAATTTGGTATAAACGACGATGGTTGAGATGTCGGCTAAGACACCACGGGTTCCGAGTCCGATCCCCGGGCAGTACTAACATTTGTGTGCTCGAACGTACCTGTTTGTATTGGTCTGGATGTATCTTTGTATGATACATATGAATATTTAGAAAAAATCTATAGTGTCCGTTGTTTAGTTTACTTTTACTTGGGGCAAGGTGGATATCGCGTTATAAATATTTATACAAACTACACAGTTTATACTAAAACAGCTGTCATCGTATACCTCGAGTTCACATAAAATACTGTTTATCTTATGAATGTATTCTTACGGTAAACCATTGTAATAAGGAGTGTCAAATAAATACTTATTCATTTTTTTTTCATTCCATATTTTCTGTCAATTTCAAATCATCATCATCTCAGCGATATTCCTGGTTACTTATGGAGCTTGCGCCCCGAAGCCCAGGGTCCGCTAAAATAAAGCTATATTGTCTGTCAATTTCAAAGGGTGTATTAATTGGTTTTTCTCAGAAATTATAATGTAACTACACATTGTTTGTATTATTGATAATCTTTAGTAAACGAACTTTGTTTCTTAACTATCATGACTTAATTGAATTAAGATAACACATGAAAGCTGACAAAGTAGGTACAACTAAGAATTCAAAAGTGTAATCAATCAAATGATAAACTACAGGCCATGGCAACAAATATAAAAGCTATTGATACATTATTTGTGTACTTTGTTCTATATATTACTTAGTAACAGGCTACTGAAAAAATATTATTGTGATAAATTATATTAAAAGTGAAAATATTATTCTCTAGCCTGAATACCTCCGAAATCCAAATAATAATAATACTGCCATCTCGGTTTCAATGAATTATTATTATAGATAATTCTAAACGATTATACAATGTGATTGTCAATAATAGGCCATATACATAATTTCAGAATTCCACTATTACTGACTGCACATGGCCTGTTTTACTTTACCGGGAAATTTTCTTTTACTCAGCTTTTAGTATTGAGCCTAGGTCGTTGTAGGTTAAAGGGTATAGGTATGAAGTATATAAAAATGCCTTGATATTTTAAAGCATTTTCGGGAACCATTTGTATTTAAAAAGCTTAATAAATTTTAATTGTGTATTTTGAGAGTAAAAAATATCCAATTCATAGAGTCTATCGTAGGCGTAGTTAAGTGACAGGGATCATTTCTGCGCTTTATTATTAAAATAAACAACAAAATATGTCGAAAAGTTCTTTGCCGGTGATTTTCGCTACATTCAAGATTCCGAAGTAATTGATTTCTCTATTAAACCTATCGCAGCCCACTGTTGGACTTAGGTCTCTCCAATGCTTGCCAGATATCCCGGTCCTTCGTTTGTCTTTATACAGCGTCAAGCCCGCGTTGTTTAAAATTATTTACCTAGGTACAAAACTTTACAATTCCCACGTGCTTGAAGTGGCCTGATGTCATCTGAGAGACAGTTGGCACGCCGAGGACGACTCCCATTATCCAGCGCACACTATTATTGCATTACTTTAAACCCACTAATTTGATATTAATTTTACTTCCATTATTTTCATTATCTCTGCTGACACAAGAATAACTAAACAGTTTTACAATGTCACTATATGACGCGAGTAAATTATAGGTGCGATGTTGACGGAGCGTTGTAAATGACGTTTTTCTGACCAAGTTTCCGGATTCGTCATTTATATTCTTTTCATGAGTTAACCTATAATTTTATAACCTTTGAAATACAAAGCACATTCGCATTCCTCTAATTACCTGCCAACTCTGAACTTAAATATATATTTAAATAATTACTTATAGGTACCAAAAGCCACATTGCAACCGTAATACAATAACACCGTATCGGTATGAAAGAATCAGAAAGAATACATCGACGGATTGCGCACGGAAGCAGACGCATCGTATGAGTACCTAGATAATTGATACTTACATAAAAAAAACGATACAAAAGTACAATTAATAATGACACTTGAGAAGTAAATAGTATTAAACTTAATTTCTATGTAAATTTAAGGAAGAAGTTTTAACTATGGTACAAATTAACGTAAAAGTTTGTGAATTTTCCCTGTTTTGTTATTATACTTCTTTTATTCAACAAAGAAGAATCAACTCTCAGAATCGGTGGTAGAGTCATACTAGTTTAAAATTTTTTAAACTAGTATGAGATTTTTATTTGATAATTCAAAAGTAAATATGTACTTAATTTAATAAAGAAAATTTCGAGGACTTGAGTTGTAAATGGCAAAAAAAAATACATTGTTTTTGTTATTGGGATCAAGACTGAAATAGGTACCGCATGGTGGCAATGACACAGACTTATCCTTATAGACGAACAAGAGAGTCCCTGGTATCTATCATCGTACCCTGGGGGTACGTAACTAATAGAATATAGTTCATAGCCATTAATGCATATAATACAGTGCTCAATGCTTACGAGGTTTGAAGAATAATCTGTGTTCACAGAGGCTCGTTTGGTCAGTTTGACTTATACACCAACATTATATCTATCACTTTAAATATTTAAAGAAACACCTACATAAACAAATGTTTCATTTTTATAAGTGACATTAAAAAATCTCTCTTACTGATATTGTTTGATAGATGAATGTAAGATTATATTGATATGAAGCAATAAAGAGTAACATTCCATACATAAATGATAACAATAGCACAGGACAAAGACCCCGATATTTGATGCAACTAGTAACGCGAAGCTTGATTCTAAGGTATCTCAAAATAAATAACTATTTTACACATCATGCAACCCACATGCCTGAAGATCATACAACCTTGCATGCAAACCATTTATTGTTTATATTGATGACTGGACAGATATAAAATAACCTACTTATATTTTTTTTATATGATAAGGACTAGGACATACCATAAAATCAGAGAAAGGGCTAAGGACAAATAAAAAAAATATTGTTACAAGATTTTTTTATGTTACAAAGTGTACAGGCCAGGTAGCTCACTGGTAATTCACTGATGGTAAGTGATACCCCTGACCATGACAGAGCGGCATTGATTGAGACCAACAACTGATAGTTATTTTTTTCCATTAATACCTTACTGCGCCCGACACCCGAACAACAGATGTTAAGTCTCTTACACGTAGTTACAAGAATATTAATTTATTATCAATATTGTACAATGAATCTGGGGGCACGGTAGTGCCTAGCATGCTTTTAGCGTCCTAGGACAAATGCTCAGTGAGGTCCTATTTGACATTTATTTGTATTCATTGTTTTTTCTATTATATTTTGCTAAATAAAAGTATTCCTCTCTTTCTTTCTTTTATACTATAGGTTTTATGGATATCTAAAATACGTAGATTTCGTCACTGACACACTGGTGATCATCAAAATGTTATCATCAAATTGTCCTGAAGTGCTAGAGAGCTGAAAATTGGTATGTAAACATAGTTTAGTATACAACCAACGAAAAAATCATAAACTAATGGCTTTCACCCCCCATTATCCCCTTAAATGGGGGGGGGGTGTTTATATGAGACTTTCTCCAATTATATAGAATAAAAATTAAGTCAAGCTCGTTCGCTATTTTACTTATTAATTACCAGTTTTCTTTCTAGAAATAGGCTAAAGGTCACATTGTTACTGATCCCAAGTATATTTGCAGTCATTCGGTTACTCTCCCCACTTTCACTCCTCTCAACTTTTAAACGGCTCAACCGATTTTCATCAAACATGTCTAAGAATAATAACATCCAAGCCATACATAGTTAGGTACTGATAAATGTCAAATTTGTTGAAGTTAAGGTCGGTATAGTAAAGCCGTGTTAATTCAGAAACTTAGCTCTACATGAGATCCGATATCTTTTTACAGAGTAAACCTTATGTGGTCGTCTTGGCAACATTTTATATGAAATGTTTTTGGTGGGTAGGTAATGTACCTACAGGGATAAAGACATCAAACTTTTTCATTTGACTGACGGGTTTTTTTTCTTGACCATGTATGTAAATTATTTAATTAAAGCAAAGAGCTATAGGTACTTACTCGTATCACGTTAATTAATATGATAATATTACCGTGCTCGTATTTTCTGCAATTATTACGACATATTTTTTTTATTACGGCTATTTTTATCCTACAAAGTATCTACATCTCAATATTCAATAGGGCCGCATTTGATGGTATCATTTTAATATTTACATACTTTGCTCTTTACACATATTTAACCATGCATATACTCGTATGAGTAGGTTTGTCAGGTTCGTTAGCGAATCAGTGATTGAAAATCTGCAACTGTTTGTTTCTTAATCAAATAACAGTTCTCTATAAGAAAAAATGCTACAGTTTACTACCGGCTAAACATAAAATACAAATAATTAATTTCACATGTAAGCAGACTTGTTCTAATTATTTTTTGGATTTCCAAGCTGTGCATATACGCCTAGTTTCTTTATCTACATTAATACATTATCAGCTTGACAGTAATTTTCGTAACACCTGAATTATGAAACACGGTTATATCCATCGCTTGGGCATGCAATTTCGTCAACACAAGATACTATCTACGATAGATAATAGACAAAATAGATACCTACATATCACAGAGCTGTCCACAAAGAATTTTGATGCCACGGTATAGATTTAAATGTTCCCTAATTTATCCCTAAAGGAAAGGACATATTTGAATATAAAATTATAGTGCGCCGAGCGCTGGATTTTAGACCCGGAGGTCATGGATTCGAATTCCACGGGGAGACCGCAAAGTGACAGTCACTGTGCGATTTCTCCCAGTTTTGTTAGGAAAATGCAGGCTGAATCACTTGATTGTAAGAAAGATGATAATATTTTCCCTTCGACCGATATACCTACACCGACAGGGACTGAAAATATACCATTCTTAGTGTTGCCGCATGGTCAATCAGTAAAAATAGTATTTGATAGTATTTAACACTACGCCTCAGGTTTATATGTACTAGTAAAAAAATTGTAATACTAATCGTGAGTTATTCGAGTCACAGGATTATCTAAATCGTAAATGACTCATTATCTTCATTCATTCACAAACGAATGCACTGATGTTACCAATACAATCGACCTTGCACGATGACTTCTAGGTACAAGATAAAGTAATAAGTAGGAACCCATATTATTAATCATTCATACAAATTTAAATGACAATAAGAAAATATACAATACAACACTGTGGGGTGCTCATAGACATTATAATATCTATATATATTCAATTCGAGATAACCTCGCTCGAGAATAACTGTATCAGATCGACCTCCGACCTATGATGGCTGCTGACGCTAAGGATCTTACTATACATCTGTTGTAGATGACTGTGAGTTTTATAAATAAACGGTGTACATAATGCAAGCATGTTTTAGCGTAGAGTAAATAGTCGCAATAGTTACTACCTACTAGTTGCTCTCCAAACACGTGATGAACACAATTAGTGCTATGTACCAGTAGGTACCTATATATGCATAATGTAGGTACCTGTAGACATGATACAGTATAATGAGCATAAAATTGGCTTAGCTATACCCATGTGACTTATACAAGGTACTGTTACTGGCTAGGAACTTTATAGATTACGTAATCAAAACGACACTGGTCTATTATAGCTTAACTTATGTTTTAGAAAGTAATGTAATATAATCACTCTAAAGTTTATACACCACTAAATGTAATTTTACTTGTAGATGCATATAGTCATACCTGTAAATCAATCAACAATGATGAGCCTTTAAACTTCACTTTGGGCAAATAAGCCCGGAACTAACTAGCGAGCCATTGCAGATTGGTGGGTGTTTACGACTACCATCCTATGCCTATATACCGTGTAGGTACCTACTTTAGGGATTGCAAGGTAAAGAAAAGAAGCCCATATTTCACAGTCTTACAAACAAAGTTATGGTTTATAAAATATCTTTCTTTATAGTTTGTAAAAAGCAGAACTTATTTTTCATTTTCCATTTGTCATACAAGTAAACTTTGAATGTAATTTATTTAAATCCTCTATTGATACAGTATAAGCGGTTCACTGGCCCTCGCCATCGTTTGCTTCGTGTGCACCGTGGCGGAGGGCATGACGCAGATGGACGTCCTGAAAGACTCCAAACCCCCGTAAATGTACGCACGAGCGCGCGTACGACATGTACGGCGCTTACTGCGTCGGACTACGACTGCAACATATACCCAACCTGAAAAGCGGCATTGAGGTAACGGAATTTTACCATTTTCTATTTAAATAAATGAAATTGTGTTAGACTCGATTCTGAGTCGTCTAGGTAGGTACCAACGCAGTGCTACATACTCGTACCATCCCGTGAAATAGGAGTTTTTGCACTTTGTGTTTCAGGATGATGGCACCGATAATTACTGAGTACAAGAGACGTACATCTGTCGTCTTGAATGATGGGCGCAGAGTAGTGTTGACGGAAAATATCACTGTTATTGATTTCCTTCAACAATGTATCTGTCATGGTCAGGCGTATCATTTAGCACCAGGAGAGCGAACCTTCCAGGGGGTTACCGTCACCTCTTAAAACAGTAATATTACTTTACCTTTTCCGGAACAAAAATGCTGACGTATTATTAAAGTAAAACTGATTGAAGGGATGGCGGTAACCTCTAATTCACTGAATGACATAAAAAAGAAGTGGGCGGTAAAGGATACTGCCGGCCATAAGGTAACTTCGAAGTATCAACTCCCGAGATGGAAAGGACCTATTAGGGGGAGATGGGTGTTAATTGTGGTTGCCAGAGGCTAGCATCATAAACCTAGAGGCAAATACTGTTCATATCAGCCATGAAAATCCTTTGTACAACCAATTTCTTTTGGGGTTTCGAGAGTTATTAACATTACCGACTGGATACTGTAACGTCACAAACTTTTTTTTTAATGTTATACGTGAACAGGACGGTCTGGACGATCACTTGATGGTAAGTGATACGCCAGACCATGACAGCGATAGACAGTTATTATCCTCCATCAATGCCGTACTGCGCCCGTCACCCGAGACAACAGATGTTAGGTCTCTTATACCCGGTAATTTCACTAAAATTTAGCAACTACATCGATTTTTCAATATGTTAAATTTAGACCATTTTTAAAAATTCATTGGTAATGCTCTTACTAGTATTATTAGGAACTTGATAAACTTCAAGGTTGAATATTAGTTTCAGAATATTACAGGAATGCTATTGTACCCGTAGAACATCAAATTACAATTAGATCAACCTTAAAAAGACTATTTTATTACAGATACTCGACTTCAGCGAAAACAGACTTCAAGATCTAAAAGCGGACACATTCGCCAGCTACACCAGCATAAAATTTCTGTACTTAGCTGAAAACCAAATGTACAATATCGACAAAGATGCGTTCGCTCCTCTAGCTATTTACAAACACTGGATCTCTCCAACAACGTTATTCTCAATTTGCCCGAGTCGATCTTCCAACTGCCATCATTGCGAAAATTGTACCTAAACGACAATCCGTTACTCCATTTAAGTTTTGCAAATCTACAGCTCCATAAACCAATAAAGGCGCCTCTAGAATTGTTTGATATATCAAATTGTAGAATTGAGATACTGCCAAACTGGGGTCCGTTACCCCCATTTGACCCATTACAACATATCAAACAATCCACTAGCAGAATTGGAACCAGATCACTTCGCACCAATGTGCAAGCTGGAAAATGTGGATTTGTCAAAGTCTCTCGATAGAATAAGCTTGTGTAAAATAAAGCCGACGATCGCTTGGTTGCAAGATAGAAATGTTTATTTCCAACTGGACGACTATTCAAAGTTGAATACAAAAGGTAAGTTATTTGCATATTTACTCACCTAAGTACGTACTTTTACTGTTCTAGTAAATGTCAAACAGTTTTTCTTTTAAGCCTTTCTCGCCTGATTTGCTTATTTCGTCATCAGCTCATTAAATGTCCCCATCAAAGGGCACGAGCCTACACGTAAAGGGTGTATAGGCCTTAGTCGTCCACGCGGGCCCAGTGCGGATTTCTTCGTAGGCTTGCGCAGGTTTCATCACAACGTTTTCCTTCACCATAAGTGTCGGTATAGGTACGTAGGTACATATCATTTTCCTAAATTCGAAAACACAATGGGATGTGGCGTGATTTGAACCTGCACCCTCCAGATCGGGAGGCAACAGTCCACACCATTGAGTTCCAGTTGGCTTATTAACGTGTTCCAAAAATAAGATTAGGTACAGTCACCATCAGATATATATGAGCAGACAAGGTGACCAAATACATATGAACAGTTCGAAATGTCAATAAGTTCTATACGACAAAAGTTACCATTAATATCTAAACAACAATCGCTTCCTTACTATCTGAGCAAGTACTAGTTAATAACATCTATACACACAACTTTTCAATAATATGGACACTCATTATGTCAAGATGACATCAAGATTACATGCAAAACACTCCATATAAATTAGAGTTCCCCATATTCAGTTATAAACACTTTGAATTGAAACTCACACTTTTTTCTTCATAGCCACACGAGTGGGGTTTCAATGTAATTGGCCTTTAAAATATTGTTGAGGTTTCTTAATATTTTTATGCTTACTTATTAAGGTAAGGTTAATGATATTCTGTATATATAAAGGTATATACGCCATCCGTGCCGCAAAAACGAACCGCCAAAGAGAATAAGCGCCAAAGAGAGAACCGCTCTCGTTCGAAATATGTGTATGTGTGCTGTCACTGCATTCGGAACACTTTTTCGATTGTTTTGTGAGCATATCACGAATCTATACTTTTTACATCATTGGGTAAGGTACATTAAGTGCTATATTGACAGGTGTCTTTCCTTCCGTCGCTGTATTTACCTATTCATTGTGATGACTGTAGGTAGTAGCGGAAAATATCTATGTGGGTATATGGGACTTCATAAATGTGAAACAAAGTTGATATATAAAGTAATTTATTTTAATTTCAGAGTTTGACGACTGTCCGTCCGACAGGCAGAGCTTCCAGGCACTGAACGCTACTCATCACAGGTGTAAAGCTGCCTTTTTAGCGGTAGGTATTTAATTAATATGCATAAATTCTTAAGTAAGGCAGAAAATTATAGGTAGATAGCTATATCTACCTATCATTTTAACCAATTGTAACTGGGAACTAGTGTAACCTACCTTTTACAAGTACTAACTTGTAAAAGGTTACAAGCGGTTTATATACCTAACTAGCAGTGGCGTGCACAGAGATTATGAGTAGAGTATGTATAGTAAGTGGCGCTAATCGCAAAAACAATAAACATTTCACATTTTTGTCAAATTGAGTACTGTTGATGATAGAAGATCGCCTATGGTTTCTAATCTGTAGAAGAGAATGGCCGCATAAGTGGGAATCATTGAATATGTTGGCAATTTTCCAGGTTATCTGGACGCACAAGGTATGTATTGCTTATTTGCATATATGAAGTGCACGCCACTGCTACCTAGTTACAAAGTACGTAGCCCGGTAAATTATCATCACATGACCCAGTCTGATCGTAGCCAATGCTGATGGTTTTAAAGAAAAGAGTTAACAATTGCCACTTCTTATTTAATTCGATAAAATAAGTATGATTGAATGCCTAAATCGCTTATTATCCGGATTTCGTATTGATGGATTACTAATCCAAAGACTAAGATAACCAAACAAGTTTTTGTTATTCTAATGAGGAATCATACTAATATAATACCAATGTGTTAATGGTTAATGCATTATTGAACAGCTTTTTTTTATATTCGTGGAATAATAATATACCCACATATGCTGCCTATCCCTTGCAAAGATAGGAATTCATGCAATGCAAAAAAAAGTCCATTCTTAAATTTTTCGAAGCTAAAGTAGTTCTTAAACTTCGTAAATTGATGAAATACATTTTATTTAGTCACTATTGCTACATAAACAATGACGAACTCATCAGCAAACAAATATTTTTCCCTCAACAACCCGACCAAAATCACGACTTTTGGCCTTTCTAAACAAGCCTGGACCAACGGCTTAACGTGATTTTCGTTCGATTTTCGGACCAGGAAAATTTAACTTTTAGCCTCAATATTACCACGACTCTCTTATTTTATAAAAATAAAGTAATAATATTATATCAGGGTATTAACCCTGACAACACCGTTAATCATCATGATCAGCTCATTAACGTCCCCACCGAGGGGCACGAGCCTACCCGGATAGGGTGTTTAGGCCTTAGTCGTCCACGCGGGCCCAGTGCGGGTTGGACGACTTCACGCACAACCTTTGAATCTCTTCGCAAGCGTGCGCAGGTTTCCTCACGATGTTTTCCTTCACCGTAAGTGCGTCGGACAACGTCAATATATTTTTCGAAAATACATTGGTACGTGGTGGGATTTGAACCTCAGCTCTCCCGGTAGGAGGGCGACAGTCCACACCATTGCGCCACCGACGCTCTACCGTTAATGAAACATGTTAACTAACAGTTCCAGAGCATGAAAACCACCCGGCGAACATGGTTGACAGTGACCGGTGGTCTGGCCGGTTTCCTCGTTGGCTTCATGCTACTTCTGTACTTGATGCATCGCCACAACGTCGCGCAGACGAAGAGCAAAGAAGTAAGGAAAGAAACGCCATCGCACGACAAAGATGTACACGCGACTGTGCCCATACTCGCTGCCGAAGCGAACGATGTCTCACGACTATAGTTAAGTGATCCAGAAGTTTGGAGTACATAGATTAAGTACGAATTACGAACCCCCAATAAACGGATGGAAAAGATTGTTATTGCTTGTCTAAACAGAAGTAGGTTGAAACAATCGAAATGGTGCTAAAAACCCAAAGATTTTTGAAGCATTTTACTCGTAGGTACGTATAATATATAGGGCTAATTCTTTAAAGTCTAACTACCAACCTACATGGTGCATGATGGACTTAAAACCAATTGCACGTACTTTATTTACAGATTAAACTTTTTTGGAAGTATAAATAACAATCATTGATTAAATAGGTAGGTACATATATAATTAAAATGAAGTCAATTTACTAATATGCAAGACCTACCGATTGTAGGGTAAGAAAATATATTTTACCCTTTTCTTGCACGATAGAAGCATCGCTAAGGTCTATATACATAGATTTAAAATAGCACCAAATTTCCATATTTTTAATGAAAAGTTGTATTACATTTTTGTATGTTTCTTCTAGTAGGTAATAATTAAACTTGGATAGGTACTTTTAATGTAAGTCTAGAAAAGTAAGCTCAATCAATACATCACCGATTGTACGAATTAAATTTTACTTGGAATAATAAAATAGCTATGGTTTCTACGTCATACGATAAAACCTGGATCAACCAATCCACTTCGTGATGGCAACATATAGAGAATAATAAAAGGTCATCAAAATACATTTATATGATTAGATCTGAAACTAGGTACATCAAAAATGTCTTATATAAAAATTTAGGTACTCTTCAGGTAGGTATTATAAACTAATGTGCCGTTTAACAAATTAGCAACTAGTAATAACAACAATAAAAGTTGTGGTATTAACATTTATAGATGAAGCACTAGTCGCACATTTTTATATAAGGCTGTATTAGGTAATCATTATATATTTCATATAGGTACCAAGTCACTGTACGCCATGGTACCTACATATTATTTTATAAATATTTGTTCTGCATTTTGTACTATGTTAAGTACCGTATTTTTAAATACCCGATAAGCATGTTTTATTTTTCCTGCTGTTATATTTTTTTAATTTCAGTAATAATAATATTTTGTATTTACTTATCAAACTAGCGAAATGTGACTCTGTTAATGGTTTGCCTTGTAAATGGAACCATAATGCAACAAGTGTTCCATTTTCTTGTTTGAGTTAGGATAATTTACAATAAACGAGGCTTTTAAAGGCTGATTAGTGTAATAATGACATCTGCTTGTATGGAATTTTATAGTGTTAACTGTTTTCATAATTTTCTCGTGGGTTCCTATAAAATATTGAAATAATTGTTCAAACAAATTATATAACTGTTTATTATTGTAATTGTTAAAATGAGTTACTAAAAATGTCATGATTGTTAATTAAAATTTTGTTAAGCTAAAATTCACTGTGATAGCGCAAATAAATATATTTGAAATAATTGTATTTGTTTATTGAAATTGAATATGCATGAGTAACTTGAATTAGTTTCCCTAGAAATTGATAAGGCGTTAATACATGCAGGTACGTACATACCTATCACACCTAAACTACCTCTACCTTTCTAGGTGGTAGACTCGGTATTGAGTTGTCTAGATAGTTACCACCGCAATGCTAGATATTGTCATGGGAAAAAGAAGTGTTATGCAAATTGTGTTTCGGAATTTAACTAACTTGACCCAAAATGTTGGTAAAATTACATTAGTTTAAAAAGGACAACTTTTTTTTAATCTTCCTTTTTTAAACTTAAGCGCGCTTTATCGCCTGGTAATTATAAAAACTATCCTTTTAAGGTTAGAAAAAAAGAGAAACTCAATCTTGTCTCTTTTTACTAGGGGATTCAGCACGTTTCGTCTTTGCGATAATGAAGTGTTAAGTGTTGAGTTGGATTGAGATGACACAAAACAAGTGGCTTAAACCTCAATGTGTCACTGTAGCACATAGCATGTGATAAGTGTACTTCATTAATTTCAATCGTAACTTGGTCGGTTAATTTTGATAATTCCAATCAAAACCCCTCTATACTATAATATATACTTAAAAACTAAGGATTAAAGAAACAAAGTTTCCAATTTCAAAAATGAATTATATTAAAATGAAATTAAACAAACTGAACTAAACAATCACAAGCTAAAGATATTAAGCATAAAATGCTACACTGTTTTTTTGTATTGTTAAAATACCTCCAACTCATTATTGTGTATAAAATAAAAGAATCGTTAGAACAACAGCTTTGAGTAACAAGAACAGTGGTTTCCTCAGATGGCATGTCCAATTGTCCTTTCTACCGCGTCTGCTAGGATGGACATTGCATGCCAGCTTCAGGGTGATTCCGTCGAATGGTGTCCAATTTTCGAGAAAAAAATAGTGTAGTCTCAGGTGTCTTTTTTCTCACTGTCACTCACTTTCGTTGTTGGTGTCTCTTTCTCTTTCGCTAAACGCTGCTTACTGAACTTACCCATGCCAGGTTGATAGATTACGAGGCTTGGCCGATCCTGTAAAATTTAAATCATATTTAATTTTGTATTTACAACAACCAATTTAATAAATATAATGTGAATACATAAGTAATTCCAAATTTTAGAATGAGTTACCTTATTCCTAATTCTCCTTTCCGTCCTACGGTCACTGCTTTCGCTTTTCTCTTTTTCCTCAGATCCTTCTCTATCTGAAGATTTACTTCTGTCATCTAAACTTTTCTGTCTCTTCAAAGAATTATCTTCTTTATTCTGCATCTCACCTGATTCCAAACTATTCCTTCTAATTGTCCCTAGCTCAATGGCTCTTTCAGTTACATTGTCATTTGAATCCTTTGAATCTTTGAGAGATTTCAATTCATCATCCAGTTTTACTTTCTTTTCCATTCCTTCAATAAGTTTTGTTAGATCGTCAGTCTTGACTTGTGGTAATTGAGTGAATGGCTTGATATCGTCATGGTTTAGTGATTTGGTTTTGGAATCTAAAGACATGATTTTATTGATAGCAGATTGCTTTTCCGATTTGGCATTTTCTGTTTGTTTTGTCCTATCTTTCCTAGTATCACTGTACTTTTTGCTTTTCAATTCGCGCGGAGATTCCTTAAATTTGTCACGTTTATCTTTTTTGTAGCCTTTATCAGAATCTTCGCCTTGATCTTCGTCCTTATTAGAGATATCTTTTTTGTCAGTTTCAAGCTTTTTCTTCTTGTCGTTATTTAAAACGTTCGCCCTCCTTTGATCTCTAAATGTTTTAGATTCAAATACAGTCCCTTCTTTATTTTCAATTTTAATGGAATCCTCTTTATATTCATATGATGGTTTGTCTTTATCCCAATCTCTGTGCTTTATTTTCTTTATATCATTTTCACCAGAATCTTCCTCCTGAAAGAGTTTGCACAATACCACTTTAATTTATATGCAGTAATGTTACAATCATCAATCTAATTTGAATATAAAATGAATATGGATTAACTTTAGTATCAACTCTACAAATAAATACTTCTTACACTAATATCTATCGACATACACCTAGTGAGGCCTACTGTTGTACATAATTTTACTATGGGCATGAACCATGAAAGTTGGTGAACCTTGAGACATGTATCACCACCACTTTTCTGACTGCTTTCCACTGTATCTTTCTTATCACAAAATAATCCAGAGGTCAGTGTAAAAGTATTGTGTGTTTTCATAGACAACGCTGGAAATTGGCTATCCCAATCTGAATCTGTACTAATAAATTCATCAGAGCCATGAGTAGTTTTAACTCTGGCTTTACAATTCGTATTTTACTTTTATGATATATTCTTTGTTCTCCAAACCAGAAGTTCTTGTGTCTATGTCCATAACAGTCACTATTCTCAACCAAAGCTTCATCCTCTGATACATCACCAGGTCTCTAAAAGTGTCATGTTGGCTATAGTAAAATCATCATAACACATTCTACATTCTGGACTTAATTTTGATTACATTAATTTATGGAGAATCCGGCCCGATAGACCGACGACTTGCGAAAGGTCGCTGGTGGAAAAAGTGGAGGACCGGGATATCTGGCGCAAAATGGGAGAGACCTGTGTCCAGCAGTGGACTGCAATAGGTTGAATAGGATGGAGAATCATATGCAAATGTGGATTGTTACCTTTATGGGAACTTCTTTAGTCTTCCTCTCAATTCTCATTTTCCTTTTATCATTTTCCCTTCGGCGCCTCTCATCTCTACCACGCTTATCTTGCTTGCGCGCAGCTAAGTATTCTAATAAGGGAGTTGATTGTACTTTCTTTTCATTCACTGCAAAATGTTTAAAAATAATGTATTATTATTCTAAAGTTGTCTTCCTAGCTTATGCTCATATTAAGAAGTATGATTTTTCATCCCCTATTTAATTAGAGTTTACCAAAATCCTTTCTCAGGGGATGCCTACGTCATAGTAGCTTTATGCATGCGTCTCAGCTTGATCAGTTTACAATTGACAAAGTTACAGACAAACTTTAAAGCCATATTATATTCCCTTGGGGGTAGAATTTATTAATCAAAATCCTTTCTTAGTGGATGCCTAAATCATAACATTTAATGCCAAATTTCAGCCCATCCGTCCTGTGGTTTGGGCTGTGCGTTGATAGATCACTATGTAAGTCACCTTTGAGTTATATGTATTTAAGTTATGCCGTATTTATTCTATCGACACTTTGCTTGTTGTGTGTCCAAGAATCACCATATTTTTATGATAGTTCAAAGATCAAATAAATTACATACATATTGAAGTTAGTGATTAATTAATGTCTATTCTGTATGGTGGCAGTTTTATTTCACACATTAGGTATTATATTCCAATCAAAGTATGCATTAATTAATAATAAATAAATCAATAAATATCCACTGACATTCACACAGCGCCATCTAGCCCCAAGTTAAGCATGAAGCCTGTATTATGGGTACTAAACAACGGTAAATGTACTTATATACATTTTTTTTGTAAATACATACATTTTATACATAGAAAACACCCAGACCATTACAAACAGACATGTTCATGCACACAAATGTTTGTACTGCCTGGGGATCGAACCTGGAACCCTTGGTGTTGCAGCCAACCTCTCAACCGCAACACCAAATGGGTCATCAAATGTTCATGTTCATGCACATAAATGTTTGTATTGCCCGGATGGAAACAGGAACCCTTGGTGTAGTAGCTGATGTCTCAACCATTACACCAAATCATCTAAAATAATGTTCTTAACTTGTTGAATAATTTTACAACATTTAACACTTAGGTAATTAGGCACATTTAAAAGAAAGGCCAGGCTCACTACCATTGTTTCAGTGTAAAAATCTCAGATCATTGCAAACGAGAATGTTGCAGGTTTTTCATGCAAATAGAACTAAGCATTTTGACAATTAATGAATCCCAATGATGAAAACTTGATGGCACAACCACTAGTGCCATTGGCTGATGATCAAACAAGTCAAGCTGTAGGAGTCACTCCATGGTTTAGAAGGCATGTTATGCCATTCCCAAGTAGGAACTATCTAAGGGAGATGTTAACCTCTAACCCACCAGGGTTACAGCCCAAACTCCCATAGCCTTGCTATGTGGTAAAACTGTCCCTACAGGCATAATAGGCTGATAAATGTATGCCAATTTTATGATTATATGGGATGAGCATTTGGGATCCAAAAATCTCCTGAAAAAGACTGATCAACAAACCATGGTCTGACCAGCCACCAACAAGTACTCGACCAGCATGAAGCCTAACAGTCAAGAACACCTAAATGATGTAAGTAGTCACAAAGCCTCATTCAACAGTAGACAGCAGTTTAAAATATGATAGTATTTATTTCAATGATTTATTAGGACAATCAATGAAGTTATTTATTAATTTAATTTACATTAAAGTTTATAAAAATATTCACTAAAGAGAGTATATCCCATGTTCTGGAGGCATGAATAAATATAAACATACTAACAAATACATACCATCATTGACTGGATATGAATATTCTAATTTTGGTTGATTTTCAGTCTCTGCATCTTTGGTGAGACTTTCCAAAAACTCTTGGTATACTGGATCACTCTCAATAGTTCCACATTTGGGATCCTTCTTCTTCTTTTTCTTCGGAATCCGCTGAAATGGTGCATATTCAACTATGCCCACATACTCCACACCTAGATTTCAATAAAATTATTTCAATGTTATTATCAATATGTCCACAAGCAAATTAAAAACCTTTAGCAGAACTAATACCACCCTCATGGGTGTTAGGCTAGAATTTAAGTCAATCATCTTAAGGGAATCAATTTCCTATTGCTTTGTTTAGAATTATTGACAATAATAAAATTTTAAAAACAGTTTTAAGAGTACATTGAACAGTCATCCACTACTACCCTTAAGTTATATTATCTAAAAATGTTATTGGTCTTTAATAACATTTTGGTAAATTGTATCCATACTACAAATACCACAAATAATGTTTTTACCTTTCTCATCCAGAAATATATAGCCATCAAATTTATCCCTGAAGAGATAAATATCCTCAACATTCACGAAGTTTATGTAAGCCCTGGAATAAACATAGTGTCCAAGTGACGTATCTGGCTTGGCAAAATAGAAATGATCGTGTTCTGGAATTGGAGACACTTGTTCCAGAAAAGCTTCCTCAGTCATGGTAGGCGGCAAACGACGCAGTATAATCTGAAACAAATCAAATAGGTCATTCAATCAATTTGGAAAACAAATTTTAAGTTTTTAATACGGTAACTGTAACAAAAATAATCACTTTGGTCAGTGGCCGCTGAGTTTTGGTTTTCTTATCTTTGTTCTTGTTTGTGAAGGTTTTACTGCCGGAATCCGATTGCGAATCTTTAGCATCTTGATCCTCTGTCATTTTGTTAATGTAATTTATCTGATATGCGTAAAATTATTATTGGAATAGTTCGACATTATCAAAAACCGTGTGCTTTTGACAACGAATGAACGGATTTCTACGGATATTGTGAACGTCAAACGTGAAGGTACGTAAAACAAACAAAAAACAAATAATGCAATGATTAAGTAAACGACTAAAAGACATAATATATTTGTGTCTATGACTAAAATATATGATCCACGTCAATGCTAGAATTTGATTGAAAAAAAGGTTGTCAAAATTTGAGGTTATCTGTCAATTATGTCATATCTATTTATAAAATTGAAAATAAAAAATCGTCTTTTATAAGAAGATAACTTAAAATTAATAATGTATCATTTAAACAAACTGTAGAAAAAACGCTTCTCTTTGCAAACCTAATTACACGAAGAGCTCTTCCTCAAAACCTAAGAAAGTTGAATTTAAGGCATTTTCAAATGTTTCTGAGTCTAACTCAAGTTTAAATCAACAAAATGAAACTAAAGCTCCCGAAAAAGGAGGATTTGCAAAAGCATACGATAAACAGGCGCAATTGACTGATACAGATAAAGACGAGCAAGCGTATACCTTTGCTTCTCTGCTTCGAAACTCAAAGTTTATAGATGTAAGTTTTATCCGGTTACCCATTGTTAATTCAAGTTTTGTTTGATAAACTTTCAGTTGTTAACAGATATTGTTTTACGCTTTTAGCTTGGTGATCCTGCTGGTAAAATTGTGGTTGGCAAAATCTTTCATGTTGTTCAAGATGATTTATATATTGATTTTGGGTGGAAATTTCACTGTGTCTGCACTCGTCCCACAAACAGAGGAAACGAATACGTTAGGGGCGCCAGAGTTCGTGTACAGATAAATGACTTGGAATTGTCATCTAGATTCCTAGGTTCAAGTACAGATCTAACATTACTTGAAGCAGACTGTAAGCTCCTAGGTATAGTTTCCTCTCCTCTCAGGCCTACAGTGAGTGATAAAAATTGAAAATGTATTGGTTTAATGTAGTCTTAAAATAAAGTTTCTTTGTAAATAGTAACTACTGTTTCAATATATTTTACTTAAAGATAATTCAATGGATATTTGGAATATCCTATGTTGAATGGTGGATTTGGTTTTAAGAGTTTTACTACCTACCAACAACTACTGTAATACAGTACCGAAATTAACTTGCTTCAGAGAAATTGTTGTATTAACTATGGACTACCATAACCATCATATATGTGGGTGTCAAATAGGTTCAGTCTATTTCCATGTGTTACAAACACTTCTGTGAACATGCCTATTTGAATTGGTCTGTATTATTTATGTAGATATGTATTTATAAGTCAAGTAATATAAGTATATTTATCTGTTATGTAGATCCCATAGTAGAAAAGACTAACTTATGAGGCCGGTCGCTAAAATCAATAGATATTTGCATGTTGCAGTCAAAGGTTATAAACAAAAAAACAGTGTTTTTGGTACCAAGCATTTTTCCTCCCTGACCCCTGAGTTTTTCTGCTACAATTTTCTGTCAGTTTCAGCCTCATTCCCATATTTATTCAAAACCTGTGCAATTTATGTAATAAAAAGATAAAACAATAGGTACATAATTCAAAATCAATTTAATTGACATAACATACTTGGACAACATCTATGATAATAGGGAATAACCATTATATAGTCAATACAACATTTATTTTTATAAATACATGTAATTTATTGTCTGAAATTGAATATAACCCTATTAAATGTTTTGAACATTCCAGATTCTTGATATTATATAAATAATGCATTGTTGTACCACCTAGCAAGGACATTATCTAAGAGCAATACATGTCTTGGTTGCGGTTACAGCCAACATTGTAATGGAATGTTGAAGCTCATAAAAATGACAGTTTGGTAAACAGTGCTTGGAGCAAGTGGCTTAACCATGTCAAAAGAGGTTTACTCTTAAGGTCTTCCTAGGATGTTCGAACTTCTCTGAACTGATCTTGTAAGAACAAGATGTCATCAATTGACCATTTTTTTATACTTATAGGCAATTCTACATCTTTACAGTATATGTTTAGCAAATTCTTCCTTCTATATTCATATTTTTGTAAACATTAATTGATTTCCAGTTTAATCATGAACACTAATAATAAAAAAGTCCCGTTTGTAAGACAATATTTAACAAAAATCATTTGTCTAATTACTTTAACACACCGATTTAAGAGATCATCTACTTATGTAGTATCAAAGTAACAACATTTTATGAGATTACTTTGGATAATATGTGAGATTCTGATCTATTGTACTTTGTCGCCATTTCTTGACACTATCTCTTGTATGCTCGGGTCTTTGACGGCATCGTTAGCATCCGGTTTCACTTCGAGTATTTCATCTACGCCTGTGGGCACGGCCGCTTCAATTTCTTTATCGGCGGGATGGGCGGCTTCCCATTCCTTTAGATATTTGACAACTTCCGTGTGTCCGAAGGTTTCTGCTTCGTTGAGCGGTCGGCTACCCCAACGGTCGCGCGGGTCGTGTGGCACGGAGCACTGGGCTAGAAGGAAGTCCACACAGGCTAGGTGACCTTCAGCGGCGGCGAGATGCAATGCCGTGCGACCGTCGTAGTCCGAAAGTGTCATATCCATACCAGAAAGGTGGTGCCTAAAATAAAATATTCATTCAGGGACTTGTTTATGCCAATCTCTAATCAATTAAAGCACCACTATTGATAACATAAATAAATATTTGAAATAATCGTTAACTTATTGTTATTTTATTGAATGAGTAGATAGCGCCAAAGGTGTCATACTCTACATTCATGAGTTTATTTTAAAATCTACTCAAGCTAATGTAAATATTCAAAAGGCAAGTTTTAGCATTATTCAAAGATGATTCAGACTAAATACAATGTTTCAATGGTACAATGTTCCAACTGTTAAAATGCACGAGCAATGACCATTTACTTGTTAATTATTCCGTCAATTTTGCCGGTTCCGGGAGGAGAAATGTTTTCGATGGAGTGCTAACAAACAACCCAATAATTTAAAAGTTGCCACAAAGATAATTAATTACATGTGTTTTATCATCACTTTACATAAATGACACATCCCTACCTTCTAAGCGCACTGAGATCCCCGCTAGCGGCGGAAAACAACAAATTAACAATACTAAGGCCAGTAGATTCAAACTTGTAACGTCTTGGATCCTTTTTGTGACTCGCGTAACGGATATTGTCATATTTGTGGAAGTTGAAGCGTTCGATCAATTCCTTAAATAATAATGCCACATTAATATTTAACACACTTGAAATATGATATCGCTATGCAGAGATTGAGTAATTATACTAACATCACAAAAATGTAGTCCTCTACAGCTGTTCCCTAGAGGATCCAAGGGTGGAGACCAGGTACAAATACCCATAACATTTGGCACAACTATTAGCATAGCTCCTGAAACCCCAGATTTTGCTGGCAGGCCGACTTTAAAAGCGAATTGTCCAGAATAGTCGTACATTCCGCAACTGTGCATCAGAGACAGCACGTTGCGAACGGAGTCAGGACGCAAAACCTTTTCATCTGTAATAGGACATATACCTCCATTCGCCAATGTGGCTGCCATTATTGACATTATATCACAGTTTGCTTCCATTGAACAACACTGAAAATAAAACAGTCTATTAAGAAACGAGATACGTGCGGTAAATAAATACAAGCTCAGCAGTCTAAAATACAAACTTGGAAGTAGAAATCCATGCATTCCCGAAGATTTGTCTTTTCCGGATAACATTTATGTTCGCGCATATAAAATCCAAGAGCATAGTTTCTGTCCGCTGCCTCCCGCTCCGATAAAAATACAGCGTTATTGAAACCCAGAACTTCGTTCCCAGCCATTCGACTAAAGTATGACATAACGTAGTCGAACTTTTCAGCAAGAGTCATTTCTGGCTTATCCAAGGTTTTCAGTAGTGAACAAACTAAAATTGCACCTGCGTTGATCATCGGGTTGTGCGGTTTCACTGTTGGCATACAATACAATATTAAGTGTGTTGGCAATAATTATATAGTTTTGAATAACGCGTAAAGCAGACACTTTCTAATGTGCCAAAAACAGATAAATGCATGTTGATTTCGATCATCAAAAATATATAATAATAATATTAAATAAAAATATATAATAGCTAGTAATCTAATATCATTATAGTCACAATAATAAATATTTTAAGAAAGTAGTACGCACTATTGTAGTCCAATACGAGTTCATTGAAGTTCCGCCCGCTGGGCTCGGTGCCAACATATTTGTGCACCACATCTGGGCCTAGAGTCTCGAGCGCCATCGCATATGTCAGGGGTTTGCTGCATGATTGCAGTGTGAATGGGACAGTCACGTCACCTACACAATAGAACAATTAATTAGACAGAGTGACGCAATGTTATTGTTGTACTAAGTGAGTAAACAAACTTACCGATAGAGAACCTTTGGCCGTCGATCGTACATACGCTTACCCCCCAGGACTCTGAGCTTGCCCTAGCAAGTTGTGGTATATAGCTGGCAACTTTACCGTCCGTGACGCTCTTAGCTGACCAATACATCTCCTCAATATCCTTTATGAAATCCTGGAAGTCTGGAATGACGAATTGACTCCGGAAAGCTCTTGTTATCAGCACAATGTTAGGCGCTATCACTTCTTTAAAAGTTTTTCTATCTAGTTTCAAAGTTTCCGGTGAACCACCTTCATAGTTTTGCGCTTTGTGCACTTTGTATAGGTTGTGCATTACCTCTTTAACTCTTGCATCGTTTTTTCTTATTCCAGTTGTCCTCAAGGCCTGAAATGAAAAAGTAGGAATATGTTTAAAAATGTTTCATGATATATTTTTGTTTTTTATAATCACGATTGCAACTTACAACTGTAAAAAAAACAAATGCTCATATGTATGAAGTTTACTTTAAATACTAATTCCCAAAATGAAATTCCAACCAAATGCTCGTATGTTTATTTAAATTTTAACTAACAAAATAAAATTCCCAGTCTACCAAAATATTTTAGACGCCCTTTTCAACATTTTATATATAAAGTACTTAAAACTCGTATACAGTACTCGTACATATTATGATGCGACACAACAAAATATGTACCACAGACGTCGGGAGGCCTGGTGCCCAAAATACAAGCAGGGAACTGCCTAGTTTGGGTTCCAGTCTCTCCATATTATCAAATCAAATATGATTAATATTATTAATTTTTTGTGTTATGTGGTGAGAGAAAATAAATTATATTATTATAATATTATATAAAGTTATGTATAATAGGGGTTAATGTTTGAAATAGGACATATAAACTTACAGCCAAAAATTTTCCCACTGGCAAGAGTCCTGTGTCTTCATTCTTAAACATATCAAATAGTACATCGTCCGCATTTCTATGAGAACCTTCACGAACCCTGTAGAAATATATACGCAGAATTATAAGATTTATAAGTCATGCATGTATAAACGTGTTTTTTATACGTAAGGGTACCTTGCCTATTTTATGGGTGCTGATAACAATTGTAAATATTGTAATGGAGAATTGTGTTTTCCACAAATAAGTGTGCGAACACGATCTAATAATATTTATTTTGTGACGTCGGCGGGTGTGTCTCGACGTAGACAGGCACAGGCTCGTCTGTTGCGGTCACCTGACGATTTATTTTTATGCGGTAATGTTTACTTGGCTCCGAACACTGAGGTAAAGACATAAATTTAACTACGATAAAATTGTCCTTTGTATTATTAATCCTTAACCTTACCCGAATGAAGCCCTTCTACTTATACCTACCTTATATTTTGAAATAAAAATACAGGATCGAACATTATACACCTATAGTAAGTACCCTTGAATAAATAAAGATACGGTATTTGATACTCTTACCTCATAAATCATGATAAGATTACTTTTCTATCTAAAGTTTGTCTACTCAGTGTCTACTTAATGTTATATAAAATAATTCCAAGTTACGTAATAATGTATTTTTTTTTTATTTAACTAATTTAATCCAGTAGCAAACATCCATTTAAGCGGGAATATCGAATGTTCACCATTAGATAAGATTATGGTTAAAATCATAAGCCAGCGCAAAGAAAAAAAAACAATCAAGCAGATATCACAAATGCCATAAAACAACAAGAAAGCCATAAAAAACCTAGCATTTTCATATTCGGTTTTTATTCACTTCTTATCCATGAAACACAAGTGGAACACACACAAATTTCCCAATACAAGATGTCTGTGGGAATATAAACGTTCACATAATATATTTTACTAGTCTCTAAAATCGGCATTAGGAGCGTGTGTCCAAAAGTCTCAACGTAGCTCCGTAATACTTTAAAAAAATATTCAATTTCTCTAATAATGATCTAAGTAGGTATTATGATTAGAACTAAAAATCAGCTGATGAGATGCGTTAAGATTATTTTCAAACTTTAGGTTTTTTAAATGTCTTATCGTGAAAGTCCGAATAGTTAGCAATAATTGGTATTTATACATAATATACGTAGGTACCTTACCTACTCAAAAAAACGAATGTATAAAATAAATAAGTTATTATTTATAATAATAAAATTAAATTAATTACATACAGCTTTGACTCTGTGAACTCTACAATTTGTTGTAATTTTGCTTTAACTCATGAAACGTCCTACAAATAGTTCGTTAATCAATATATTTATTTAATTACACCAATATTAAATTATATCCATACGCAATTGGAAATATAAAATAATTACAATTGGTTACTACAAACAACTCAATTGAATGAATAAAAAAATAAAATATGTATCGTATTGCAAATGAGTTAAATCCCAGTTTTTAGAAAATAAGAATGTTGCGAAACAAAATTACTATAGCCATGCAAAACTCTATTTTTGTCAATATTTTATACTCACAACACGGGATCAACGTTGTGCACGAACGAGTACGGTCTGCGTCATAAAATAGGAACAATTGTATGTAATAAAGTTGTAATTCATAATGAAATTTTCATATCATATAAGCGGCTTTTGTAAGGGTTTGTGTAATCAACAATAAAAGTTAAAAGACTCATTACAAAATAGAAATTTAATTAAAGCTAACTATATTTAAGAGTTAATAAAAACTCTCATACATAACTGTAGGTACTATTCCTTTATTAATAGTTAATTGTATATAAATATTTTATGAAAGAAAGAAAAAAATCTTTATTCAAATAAATCTGTTACAGATACTTTTAAATCGTGAATTGTTGTTATTATTATTTTTATGACTCTACCACCGGTTCGAAATAGGTAGGATCTTCGAGAAGCGCCAGCAAAAAACTCGATAGTCACTCTTTTAAACTTTTTATATCAGTGGTATTTATCTTTGGGGAAATCCTACAAAGCAAGGTCATCTACCGCGAAAATAGTGACAATTGAATTTCCTATATTTCGTTATTCTTATTTTATATGTAGGTAGTTGTGAGGTATGTATTGCAGTCAGTACATATCTGCAATGTTATTGACAGTAGTTATGAGCAATGCAAAAAATATATGAATTTTCTGAAAATTTGAAACGAGAAAGAATAATGTAACTAACGGAAACATTTATAATTATGTAAATATAATTGTAAGTTTTTAAATTCCCTGTTACATAACAATTCGATTCGTATACGGCCCAAATGTCAGGGGTGAATTGAAATAGTTTACCCGGCGAATAGCGCCGGCGGACGGGCTCGCAATGTCAGACCCACTTTAATATAGATCAATAGCACTCAATAGGAGTCGATGTGGGTCATTGGCAATAAAATAGTCCTAATAAAACATGATAGATTGGCGACTTTAGATAAATACATTTGTTTTATAAAAATACATTAATATATTAAGTTAATCTTACCTCATGTCGATGGTTTGTACGGCATAAAAATTTGGGGCCGAGTTCCGCCATTTCTGCAACAATAAAATTATACGTTATTTAATTTGATTTATCGATGATTAATTTAGGTCGATAAGAATTTTGGACAGCTGCTGCCATAGAGTCTTGCGATCTTGTGTCACCAGACCAGTCCCATAACATAAAGCGAATAGACACTCACACTTTGTTTATCTATTACATAGACGGGTCTCACTTGGCTGTACTTTCGGGTGCAAATTCGTGTTGGTTTTATAGGGCGGGCAGCGGCGATGAGCCGGCGGAATTGGCGGGTAGTCATGGTGGGCCGAGCTGGTGAGGTACTGGCTCAGTTGGGTGACAGGCCTCTCGCGCTGGCGTGCCACGGTGCAGGCGCGACGCGCAGGCGCTAACTGACAAGGCCCCCGCCTACTCACTACATTCGGTTATCTATTACTGTTTACTTTCAGAGTTTACCTGCCTCTGACGTGTTGATTACGGGAAGAAATTAACATGTCACGCTTTTGATCACGTTATCAAATGATTGTATGACACTACGTTTTTTTTTGTTATTTAACTCGTACTGATTTCATTATATTTACGTAATCGTGACCTCACCCTCGATTGTATAATTTTCTTCCATCGTCCCTTGTTGCTAGACATGAAAGCTCTTCTTAATATATCTTCTTCATTTATTTATGGAGATTAAGCTGACCGGCCAATCATATTTATAAAACAAACATTACTTATTCAAAATTTGAAAAATGAGTAGTGCTAAAGTAACGTAGATCAAATGCTGCTTAATATCTGATACTGACTTTGCTATCGGACCACACGGTTGCATAGAATAATTAGACTCGCATTAAGGCATGAAAATTTAAATTTCCTTTGCATTTGATTAAATATTACAAATCCTTTCACTTTACATTTTATATTACTCGTAGACAATATCTATCAGAGATACTGTAATGGATTATGTAAATTTGATCGATTTCGTTTTATCGCCACCTCATTTATCTGTATTCGTATCAATCGTTTTACTTTTTTATACCATAAAATAGGTATTGGTTCCTGCCAATGAATTGCATTTGTAATGTAAGTTAAATCGATTCTACTCTACTTAAGTGTCCTCCCATTTTCATTTTCTTCTTTTTAGAGCTTAGCAACTCACTCGTTTTTCCCTCAGAGTTGCGAGAAACTTTTCATCAGGTGAACCATCTGCCCGTACCTTTGAAATAAATAAAAACTACAAATCTGAAACAGTCGAAATATAACGATCTATTCAGTTAAACAGTCGAAATATATATATTTGATCAACTTCTAACACAAAACACAAGCTTTCTCCAAATAACTTATTCATAAGAGTTAAAACCCAACACGCAATTTAACGTCTATAAAGATGGGCCGCTGATGCAAACATGAAAACATTGTACACCTTTTGATTTCGTATTAACTTTTAGGTTATACGAAACAGATAAATTTATGTAAAAAATGTAATAATAAAAGTAAATTCGATTTTTGAACAAAAACATTTATGCTAGTAACTCAATAAAGATTCGGCGCAACATCTTTGGAACTTTAATCCCCCCTGCCTTAGGGTCAATGTAATTTATCGTTAGGCGTAAATCAGTGCAGCTAATTGTTTTTAAGGAATTACAAAGAATTTTTGCGTAGCCATTAGCCACAGATACGTGGATCTATTTAAATTGAACAATATTAGTGTCTACCATAGCTATGCTGTACGGTAGGACCTATGCCTTACAGTGGGCCGTTATAGGTTGATTTTTTTTTATTGAACAGGAGGCAAACGAGCATACGGTTCACCTGATGGTAAGTGACACCGCCGCCCATAACATTTGCAAGACCTCAGGTCTCAGAAATGCGTTGCCGGCCCTTTAAATGATGATTGATGATGATTTTTTATGTCATCAGTGAACAGGACGGTCAGTTCGCTCTCCTGGTGGTAAGTGATACGCCTGGCCATGATATAAGCATTGTTGAAGGATATTAACAACAGTAGGTGATGACTAGGTATCATTTCAGTCAAGAACACGGCATGGCGCCCGTCATCCGAGACGACAAATGTAAGGCCTTTTATACCCGGTAATTTTACTAGCTACAGTGCTCTCATCGAACAAAAATTATGATGATGAATACGTCGTAAATTGCAAAAACCTTATACTAACTGACAATAAATAAAATATATTATAACTTCTTTGGCAAGAATCAGCAGAAAATAAAAACAAGTCATAAGTAAAAATACGTCTTATTGTCACAATAATTATTCTAATCGCTAATTACAATTAATGCAATTCAAACTTATTTTAATTATTATCACAAAGATTATAATTCGCAGCCTAAGGCGTTAAATGTATATGCAATTTTAAGACTAAAGAGAAACTAATCATATATATTAGTAAACTTGTAAACTAGTAGGTAGCCTACTGAAGGCATACATGGCATTTCTGTACTTACCGTTGAGAGCAAAATGTTACAACTACTAATTTATTAATAGTACCATGTTAATTGCGATAAAAAATAAAATATAACTAAGTTAAGTTACAAGGTGCAACATGCGAATTAAGAACAACAGGTATGTAGGTAATATTATACTATGTATTTCATTTAATGTTCCAAATCTGAGAGGATATATTTAAGTTGACAAAAGTAAGTTTAAGTTTTTAGTTGACAAAGAGTACTTTAAAAGTTATAGCTTAATTATTTCTAACATTGTTTAAAGCATTGATAAATGTCCTAATAATAGTCTTATTATTATTATATGTGATACCTACTCATAAACACATAAACATGAACTAAAGATAACATAGTAACACCTCAAAATCCTGTTACTTTCCATCACGATCTGTATTCATTAGAAAAGTGTCGCATAACGTTAAAAACTGCGCTTTCGGGGCACGCGTTCTTGACGCAAAACGCGCGAATTGGCGTAGCAATCGTCCGATGGGGACTTGTCTTCCGCACAACTTGTACTGAACCATGTTTCTCCACGTCCGTTTATAAATATCCTCATCTAGTGCCAGCACTACGGGCCGGGAACCGTGCTATATTTAGAATTGTCTTTTATGAAATATAATTATGAGTCTGTTATATGTCGATCAAACAATACGTTGCATTGGCGCTCAATGTTCACTACGGGTCACTTAGATCTTTCTTATAAAAGAGACGTAGACGGGCTCGGTGTTCCGTAATAAATCTGTGGCGAACTTAAGGTTTTGAGGCGGTGACGGTGCTAGTTCGAAACGTCGCAGTATTGCTGAGACGGCAGATTTCATTTAGCATTGCAAACTTTTGACCTGAAATTGAACACATTCACTTATCAATATTTATATATCGTTCTCGTCATTTTTTCTATTTGTTATTTTCCGATTTTTGCCAAACATTTTAGCAGCTATTAGGTAGGTGCGTCAGTAGTTATGACTGAGGTATCCTGCTAATAACGCACGTATATTATCATTCTCCTAAGAGTATCTACATCATCATAATAGACGTATGATTAAGGCAGAAGTCCAATTGGTGCGTTGCGAACGGAACAACGCATTGTACGCCACACCTGCTTTGCGTTGACGCTACGACAATGCAACGCAAGAGAGTATGCACGCCGACGCAGCTTAATTTGTTATATTTATTTATCCCATATAACAGGTCTTTCTTGGACCAAGGATATGAGAATATCTACATTAATATCCTGCTCACTGATGGTAAATACAAATATCGTTATGCTAGTCTAGCTTCCTCCACTAGCAGTACATCACTCTGTGACATCACTGTAGTGTCCAGTGTCCGTCGTAGCAGCGATGCTCCGACAACGTAGCGCATCACCCTCCCTCCCACTTCGTCTTTTATACGGCGATATTTTGAAACGACGCACACGACTATAAAACGGTAATGATTTTAAAAATATATGGGAAACGGCGCAGCGACGATCGCTTCAACAACGCAACGCACCGATGGGGTCTCGCCCTAACACATTGATTTTATCATATAAAGACTACGGGGAGAGAGCCTTCGATGCAGCAATACCGCATCTGTGCTCCGCAAATGTGAACTTACAAACTCAATTGGGCAATATTTTTTATGCATAAATATTTAAAAGGTATATGTTTATGTACCTGCTTGAAAATAGTTCTTCGCTGATCATCTTTTTTACGGATGGAACCAAACTGGGGAAATCGCACAAAGTGACTTCACCCTAGAGGATTCGAACCCACGACCTCCGAATCAGAAATCAGCGAACTAGACCTCGGAGACAGTTATACCTTATATCTAATATTATAAAGCTGAAGAGTTTGTTTGTTTCTTTGTGTGAACGCGCTAATCTCAGGCACTACTGGTTCGATTTGAAAAATATTTTAGTGTTAGATAGCTTTTTTATCGAGGAAGGCTATATATCATCACTCCTATTATTTTTCGACTAAAAAATCAAGTTCATGACAATACTCTGCGTAAACAGAAGTCACATAATAGCAACTTTAACTATGCCGCTAAACCGTTTGCTTCTTCTCATCATCAGCCTATGACGTGGCTGGGGTAAATACCCCAAATGTGAAGAAATGCTTGCTAGCTTATGAAATAAACGTTAACCTATACAGTTCCTTGGACCGGCACTAAACGGTTATAAGCGAAAGGATGTCTGCCAGTGCAGTTTTCTGGCAAAAATCTATTAGGATCAAATTTGATAGGTTCTTGATACAGGTCTGCACGTCGGTGTAGATCGTAGATGTGAATGTGGCAATGTGTAGCAGCCGGTATAGTGTATTTGCCTGAAAACAAATAATATACGAGTAAATTAATTTGAACTTCTATGTACCTACATTTATTTCATCATTATCAGGTCATAGGGTGATTAGGCCTTAGTCGTCCACGCGGGCCCAGTGCGGATTGGCCAACTTCACGCACAATCTTTGTATCTCTTCGCAGGCCTGCGCAGGTTTCCTAACGATGTTTTTCTTCACCGTAAGAGCGTCGGATGACGTACTAATAATTTCGAAAATTCGAAAACACATTGGTACGTGGCGGGATTTGAACCTGCGCCCTCGAAATTGTGCTCGAAAGTATTCATGGCACCAACGAATAAAGTACGGATCAATTTAAGATTTTTAAAGAGATATAGGTATGTAAAATAAGTCACATGAAAGAACCATTCAGTGGCTGCAATAGGGCAGTTTCGGTACCATAAACCTTCAAGAGCGTACTGTAAGCCTGAAATCATGATGGTTACAGTACCTATTAAAATTAAGAAGATAACACTAGATTCGCATTTGGACTAAATGGATAACGATTTAGTAACTTTTACTTCAGCCATTTAACCACGTCAAATGTTTATCGTTACGCGGAATTACTTGGTGAACCCTGTGATCTTTACAATTAGCTACTTATTGTGTAATTAAAACTGTCATTAAATGTTAACCTCATTTTACATCGTTGCGGTATTCGAATATGGTTTAATAAGTTTTTCCTTATGGATCTGAGCGGTCTCAATGTTCCACTTGTAACGTGGGTATCTATAGATGATACTAGGTTCCTACGAGCGATCCGCATAAGCTCAACCAACGTGACGTGATGAGCCGTCAACTGACGAATAGCGAACAAGGCTCTGGCGTTGGCACCAATCCTCCAAAATTAAGGCCTGAATCCACCAAAAGCTGAAACTCATTGGAATATGCCTTCGTCCTGCAGTGGTACTTACAGGAATGTCTGTGGTAGTACCTAGTACCTATATTATTTTGAAGATCAAACCTAGGGTGACTTCCTCAGTTAACTGGCGGCTGATAAAAGGTACTGGTGGGTACAGCCGCAGCGACTCCTTTATAGAGCACTCCAGATACTTCAGTTTGGACAAGTCTTCGATAGTGGCTAAGCGTTGGGAATCACCAAATACCTCGTCCAGCTCTACAAAGATCTGTTCCTGTAATGACATTTTTTTTTAATGTACCAATTAATAAATATAGGAGATTCTCAATTTGAAGCGTTTGTTTTTGATCTAGGCGAAATAAGACATTTTAAAGCTGATTATAATAATTATTGTAGAATAAAAAAGTCCATTGGCTATGACTGTTTTATAGTAATTTATCCATTTCATAGTTACTTGTAGTAGGTATACATTATGATTTTAAGTACTATGAAAAAACAGATTTTTTTATACTATAGGGGGCAAACAAGCAAACCTACACCTTATGGTATTCGTACTTACTAGTTTAATGTTTTTTTTATGTTCAAAAAAGAATTTACGCCATTTTATTAATTTTGGACACTACTCTTTGCTTTTCGATTCACTGACCTAGCACATATTATATTGTTAGTGTAAAAATATGATTTATTTTAAAGATAAATCTTATAATATATTTATGCAAAAAATATTTGCCTTTAATGGAAAACGAGTAATGGGACAGCCTTCGAAAATTCTTAGATATCTTAAATATACGAGTACATTTCCTAGTCGTTAAACTTAAGGAAATCAAATTATATTACTGTCATGTATTTTCAGTCGTGACATTGGTATTATGTTGTTTCATAGCAAAATTACTCACTTGCACATGCTTGTCATTCGCTAACAACATGAGGCAGTACGTTAGTCCGGCAGCAGTCGTGTCGTGACCCTGGAAATGTTATTTTATTTCTTTGATATCTAAATATACAATCTAAAATTAAGGTTTATGCATCAATTATCTATTAAATTTTTCAATGTGGCGCATATAATAGAATTATAATACAATTTTAAAGCAGGTAAATACGTTATGTTCTCTGCAGTTGTCTAATTTTTATTTGGATGAAGAAATACCTCATGAAAGTATCGACCTCTTCTTGAATTCCAGCTTCGTCGATCAGCTGTTCTTTCTCAGCTATGAGAAGCAAGTCTAACATTGCTGTTTTCTTCTTTTTCTTATTGAGGAACAATTGTTCTTCATGTTCAGCATTGTTATCAACATCGAGTCCATATTTTTGTATGTGCTCTTTTCTTTCTTTTATAACTCTTTTTGTAAGATTGTGCACTAATTCAAGATTTTGCTTCTGCGTCTTTCCAAACGAAGTTAGGTTAAACCAGAAATTTGAATGTAAATGTAATCTAGTGACTCTTAATATCAATAGTTTTCCAAGTTCGTAAATTGCGGCTTTATATGATGTTCCCGTATCAGCAATTTCATCAGATAGCCGTGTTCCCATTGCGGTTTCTAAAAAAAGGTTTGATAAATATTAGTTGAAAAAGGTTTATAAAAAATTGGTTATGATTTATAAAATATAGACAAAAAAAATGTAGCTTTTACATCAATATTGTAAAGAACTAAAATGGATAATGGGACAGTAAAAAGGTTGGTTTACCTAAATATTAACCTATAGTTGGCGAATAAATAATTTATCATGAAGGCTTCGGAGAATTTATAATTTAAAATGAATGTTTATTACCACAAATAGAATTCAATGTGAAATTTGAAAGTAAATGTACGACATCTATCGGCAGGCCTCCAGCAACATCTATCATTTCAACCATCCTTTCCGTATTTTCGCCAATAGTAATGCAAAATTTTCGCAGAATATTGAAATGAAATGCTGGTGTTAGAATTTTTCTCCTGTGATGCCATTTTTGACCTAGAACCAAAAAAAATGTTATTTTTTCATTAACTTTTAGACACACAAGATCTAAATTCCTAATAATCGTGCATATCATTGCCAAGTCATCTGTCATCACCCTTAGTAAAACACGGTCATGTCGATATGCAATTTAGGTAAGTACATCCTATGAGCGTTTTGAACACGTTACTCCAGTATCTTATAACTAGCTGTATGTACCAAACATGCTATCCATAGATTCCACTCGAGAACCTTTCCGCACATCGGCAATCGGTTTTCGAGACTATGTGTCCTTTCGCCTGTCACTTCATCTTGTTTATCTTTGTTAGCGTAAGAATAAAAAATATATCCATCTCCCAAGAACGTTGAGCAACCTTAAGCCTTTTCAAAATCCCTGTTTGATTGATTTTCTATGATGTCTGGAACCCCGGCGGTTAATAAGTTAAATAAAAAAGTGGAAAAATATATACTTTGTCTATAAACAGATCTAGCAATAAATGTCACTGGGTACACCCATCCTTAAATTATGGAAGTGAGCTAAAATGAATTACTAATAATAACATACCATTACTCAACAATAGCCCATCCCTTAGCCAAGGGCTTAAAAATGTGTAGATGTGACTTTTTCCATTGTGTTTTGTTGTTGATATTATTGCCTAAAAAGAAATAGATTTCATTCATAATATTCACAAATGGCTGGTCGTTGATAAGATCCATAACTATTCAACAATACAATGCCAATGAACTGATATGTGATGATGATAATATTGAATCGAATATTCGTTTGGCTTAAGCTATTTATTCTTATTATTATTTTTTAGTAAGTGCATTATTACATGTTTAGTTCTTAGACATCGGAAAATGTTTATTTCTAATTGTTCTTGCGTATTAGCACAACACAAATTAATAATAACTAATTGTAATCAGGGATTTAAAACCAACATTCCAATCCGTTAATTCAACTTATTACTGAATTGTACAAAAAAATTAAACAAAACCTGTTCTAAAAATGGTAACATGCTTTAACAAAAAAGGCATACCTCAATGTATTCGGGTGTATATATGTTTATTGCACCTATATTGAACGCCCAGAACCTGTACAAATCCCACTGACCGGCGAATTTCCTCGCCATGATGAAAAGTTCCACTATAATTAAAGATAAGCATCAGTTACTAAGAAGTCAAAGATAATAACAATATCATAGAGCACAAACAAATAAAAAACATTGCCGAAGCAAGTGATAGGTGGAAGGCACGTAGAGAGTCATTGACTAGAGCACGACTTCACACACATTTGCCCGTTGAAGCTGTACAGACCATCTGCGGCTAAAAGCAGTATTCATTTAGAGAGAAGAAGAAAATTCAGTTACCAATAACAATTATTTTAATAAATGACTTGAGGCGTTGTTCATGAGTAAGTACCTCAATATCATCTATTCTCCCGCCTAAACAGTAATACTTTTGGCAGATTTACTCTGAGCTGAAGGGAGCTACGTGGAATGCTAAATTTTTCCCAAACCTTTACGATACAAGTTGGCAACTTTATAGGTATCTTCTGATTTTTTTATTTGATAAAAATAAAAGAAAATTTGTTAAAAAACTTATAGTTAAATACAAAAATAGCACACTGATTTAGTCGCCTCTCTTAGAGAAGCGTTCGAACACCTTTATCACACAATGAGGCTGGTTTCTTCAAAAGGTACAAAATATCTCTTTTTATGTAAGTAACATAAAAAATATCACTATAAATACATACCCGGGTTTAGTAAAATATGAAACATATTTCCCACAATAAAATTGTCAGGTGGACCAGGTATTTTGCGCACCAATTTCGCTTTTTCATTACAGTTAAAATAAAAATGTAGGCAATATAAAATGTAAACTAACAATATTAACGCGTAAAAAAGCATGTTGAAAACAAAACGTGTACTTCACTCGCTGGGTAACGCACTCCACTGAGAAATAAAATTGTTAATAAAGATTAAAGGTATTGTGGTTTATTTTATTGTTTTGTTTTTACTTATCGGCATGAAACATTTACCAGATAATAATGACATTTATTAAAATAACCTACTGTCTCCAGATGTCTTTTATTTTAATCTTAAAAGTTTATTCAGTCTTGAATGGTTCGTGGGCATATAAATAACCTAAGATTTCCTAGTCTATCTTAAAATGTACTAGAAAGGGTGTGTATCTAAATACATTCCATATCTACTTACGCCTTACATTAGTTTGCATGTAGGTATTTGCATTAATGTATTAATGATTTGTTTTTAATAGATAAAATTATTTTACATGTTGGATTATCTTGCTTTTGAGTAAGTGAGGTTCGTAACATTTCATTCTCTCAAATTTATACAGTAAAGTTAGTATTATAATTTATAAATCAGATTAAATATAATCATCAATCAAAATGTTAGGCACCCTATTGACTTACCTTTTTACTTTTTAATGAAGTACATTTTTTGTACTTTTAATATGGAAAGTTCATAACCAACTAATGTTGTTAACTGACTCCCCTTCATTATCATCAGCTCATTATACGTCCCCACCGAGGGGACGACCGGACCCGTATAGGTTGGTATAGGCCTCAAATGTCCACGCCGGCCCAGTGCGGTTTGGCCAAGCACAACCTTTGAATTTCTTCGTAGGCATGCTTAGGTTTCCTCATAATGTTTTTATTCCCATAAGAGCGGGATTCGAATCTGAATCCCCCATATTAGAAGGCAACAGTCCACACCAATGAGCCCCCGATGTGACTCTTCTTATGTATTTCTGAAAATTGACACATCTTCTTAATTCAGAAGAATCAACTGTAATAAAAATTACAATATATTATTTTATTGATGCTCCAGGTGAGTCGACTCAGGAGCTTACAGGATGTGGATAAAGTCTGTACTTATCACTTGATTCTTGTTAATTTGCATCTGTCCAAGGATAAAAAGCTGGCGTCCCACCGATTATCGTATGAATATCGGAATATCTTTTATCGGTGCCCATCGAGACACCGATACAAGCTATTGCCGTTGCATTTCTTAGTTAACGCTGTACCTTAATAAATAACCGATATCAAACCAGTTGTTAACATACAATCAAGCCTTTATTAATTAACCTCGAGTTCACAGTCACTGTTACAATGTAGCACAAAAATTATACTTGATCAAGGCAATTACCGTGTACTATTCACATGAACTATCTATTCTACCTTTATATAATTTATGCTTGGTTTTAATTCATGATAATAATAAGTATTTACATGCTGAAGTCAAGACCTCTAGCGCTTCAAGACAGTATCAAACTGTAATCTTAGAAAGCCAATAAATCAATAAGGATAGGCAATCTGTCAGATTTAACAATGTGGTCACCCCCTTAAATCCTACTTAATTCCCTGTACTTGTATTCGGATGTAATCTTCAGACCTTTTTCAGAAATGAGTATTGTCCACCTTTCTTTCTTTATCACGGCTATTGTCTTACGATACAAAACCGGTCAATAAAACAAGTTATTATATCATGTATTGATTGTATCATATCTAATAATCTCGCACATTCGTAACAAGGTACCAAATGCAATAATATCTAAATATAATACTACTATACTACTTAACTAGATACCTATTAGATCATCATCAGCTCATTAAACGTCCCCACCGCGGGGCACGAGCCTACCCGTATAGGGTGATTAGGCCTTAGTCATCCACGCGGCCCAGTGCGGATTGGACAACTTCACACACAACCTTCGAATCTCTTCGCAGGCGTGCATGAAGGTTTCCTCACGATGTTTTCCTTCACCGTAAGAGCGTCGGATAACGTACATATATTTTTCGAAAATTCGAAAATACATTGGTACGTGTCGGGATTTGAACCTCAGCCCTCCCGGTAGGAAGGCGACAGTCCACACCACTGAGCCACCGACGCTCTATTACCTATTAGATATTTATTTAAAATAATAATTTAAAAAAAAACTAAAGTAGATGAATTCAGTTTTCATGAATTCAAATGGCATTAAGAAATGCACAAATTTCGTGCATTACATAAAATCAATGTAAGGGTTGATGGGGTAGCGAGTAGCGCGTTTGGTTGTCGATCGCGCAAGTAATCTTTCGATTTCGACAGGTAGTCATCGGATGGATCATCAGCTCACTATATATCCCCACCGAGGGGCAAGAGCCTTTTTAGGGAAAGACACGGGATGACGGGGTTATGTGGGACTAGTCCGTCGCTGTCGCGGGTCCACTCCAAGGGGGAGTGGGACTACCACAACAACGGAAAACCACTAAAAACCCAAGGGTGTCCAATCGCGCGCGTCTGTGGGGGGGTGGGTTCACTTTCGCAGTTCTATCGTAGCTACTCCCGGAGGGGCAAGAGCCTACCCGTATAGAGTGTATAAGCCTAGTTGTCCACGCAGTAGTAGTAGTAGTAGTGCGGATTGGCCGACTTCATACGCACGCATAACCTCTAAATTTCTTCATAGGCGTGCACAGGTTTTCATTACGATTTTGTCACCGCAAGAGCATCAGACAAATAATATCGAAAATTCTAAAAGATATTGGTACTTCGTAGGATTTGAAATTAAATTAAATATTTTTATTTCTGAGAATGTGGTTAACATGATTTTCGTCAATTAAAAGATCAGCACAATCTGCCATTAGTAATAGCGTTTAACATGCAACAATCCAAATTTGTAATTAATGTTATACACGATTTTATTGACTCACTGATATGGATGGATTTTTTTATATGTTACAGAGTGTAGGTACAGACTGTCAGGACGCTCACCTGATACGCCCGACCATGACAGAGTGGCACATGTAGCATTAAAATTTGAAGGAAAATTAAGAACTTATTGACAGTTATCATTCTCCATCAATGCTACACTGAGCCCGTCACCCAAGACGACAAATATGTTAGGTCTGTTATGTATACCCGGTAATTTTAGCTTCAGTGCCCTCATCCCGAAACATAAAAGTACATAACTTTCCTATTTTAGGCAACGATATGTGGCACTGCGTTGGTACAACTCATATCGATAATATTATTTTGATATTGTTATTAATTACATTACATTATTCGGTAACTAAAATATATTACACCCTAAACACTTAAAAATAAATAATTTAAACTAAAAAATATACATACAACATACATATCTAGATGACTAAGTATCGAGTCTACCATGTTTATATTATGGGTCGGTAGGTGTGTCCAGTCCATCGATTGACACATAATGACATTCTTATTACAATTTAACATAAAAATATATTTACGTCCATTCATACGAGTATAACAAGGAAGTGTCGAGGAAATGTTCATGGAATGTCGGTACATTTATAAGATACATATTATATGTTTTAATCATCTACATTTATTTGAGAGATAATGCGGTTTGCATATGCCATGAAATTAAATGTTACATAGAAATCGTGACACGCATATACGTCTGTCGCAGTAGATTTCCGTATTTAATAGAAATAATGATATAAGTAAGTATCCATTAAACATTTATAGTTGTTTTATGTGATCGCTGAGATACTATACAAATGAAATATATGTTCATCGAATTCTCGTTAAATTAAAATAGGTAATGCATCAATTATAAAAGAAATACATACATATGAACAAATATAAGTGATAATACAAATATATATATCTAAGCAATTTTCCTAACAGTTATTAAATTCAAAAGTCATGCCATGGTCCCCCCATCTTTACGTTCATGTAGAGTCCGTCTATACGATGCGTATTTTTCGAAAGAATTTAATACATTCGCATTGTCCCAGACATATTCTACAACTGATATCAAAATTGGATTTCGTGTATTAAATGATGCATTGTAACCTGTACTTAATTTAAAGGTAATTATCATGGCACGTTATAAATATTTGTTTACAAATTTCAATAATATGTCAATGGTGTAAAGTAGTTTTGCCAGGTTAAAAGCTTATAAAATCTAATAAAATTTAACGGCAACAGTGTCGTGTCCTGGCCATAGTATACGGTAGGTATCTTGAGTTTATTTTTCCTTTGAAAATATTCCGTGGGCGAGCCATGCTTCGACACAAATGGGGGGTGATACCACGGCTTCACACAAAATTTCCCCGAAAATCCATTACTAATATTTCACTCAGTAAGTGATTTTACCGGAGCCCTAAACCCCTTCCCCAGTGGCGTAACTATACCGTCAGGGGCCCGTGGCAAATACTTTTAATGGGGCCCTATCGGTCAAAAATCGCCACGTTGTACTTACTTAATTTTGATAATCCTTGGATGTTATCAGCGTACTCAATTAATTACATGTCGTATATGTTACACTACTGGCCATGACCTAATAATAAATGAATCGCGTGACCATGACAGAACTGCATTGAAGGGGGCCAATAACTAATGTACTACATGAGCTATTTTCGGTCCTGGTTCCTTGTATTGAAACAGAGGCGGACCCTGCGAACTAGTTTTCGCATCCGCTAAGAGGGAGAGCTTGATATTTCGGGAACACAACATCAGCAGATGGCATCTCACATCTTAGCCTCATCAGATAAATGAGGACGCATTTGTTAAACTGTTTGAATAGGGTTATTGTTACCTTTATCTTAAATTGGAATTGTTTAAAAAATTGCAAACACGCATTCGACTAGTGAAAACAAGAGCGTGACAAATTAATTTGGATATGTAATCTATAAAGATAAAGACAAAGTCTATAAAGACAGCTGAAGAATGATAGAAAAAAGTAAAGGAAAACAATAAAAATAGACACACCGAAACAGTTTCTTTATTATTTCTAATTCTTAGAGATTATAGGTACATGTTTTTTTAATTGTAATACAATAAAACTATTTTTCTTTGGTCTAACCTACTCTAACTCTACCATACGTTCAGCTCGCTTTCCTTATCTCTTTCCCTCCCTCTTCAACCTTTCGGCGACTGGACATAAAAATATCCATATAAAAATATTTTAAAACTTTGGATATAAATTTAAAATATCCATACAAAAATATTTTAAAACTTTGGAAATGGTAATAAGATAATGCTATGCATGAATACATGGAAAAGATGAATTTTGAAATTTTACTAGTGGCGACTGATTTGGAGGAGCAAAATCGTTGTCGAGATACCTTAGTTCTATCAGTCCACTGTGATAGCGAACAATGTCTATCATCAGATAATTAGTAACTATAGATTGCGTATAGGTAGGGACTGAGTGATACGAATGGCTAGATAATTATGTTATTATTAAATACAGTGCAGTAATTAATGATAACTAATGGGCACGCGTGGAAATCATTAGGGGAGGCCTTCGTTCAGCAGTGGACACAATAGGCTGTAATGATAATGACAATTCGGTTGTTTTATTTTTACAACTAATTTGTGATACTTTCCAGCGAAGCTTTTTAATTCAATTGAAAATTGAATGAAAATGAAAAAAGACCGCAAGAAAATGAAAATGAACAAACGAACGAACTAAATACGTAATAAAATAATATGTATATTAAAAATATTTTAATAAAAGGATGGTTAGAGTAATCAAGGTTTAACCTTTGTTGTTTGACATGGCGGTGAATTGCATAGCTCTTAGAGAGACAGAAAACTTGTAGATGGAGAAAAGAAGAATATTTGTTATGTAACTGTTTAGCTTAAAATATAATTTAATAAAGCAACGATTTTGAACAGTGTCTTTAGTAGTAATCCTATTAGTACTATACATAGTTAGGTTAGTCTGATAGAGTTTTCATGCACCCGCACAGCGTACTACACATTTTTATTTATTCTCCTCTCGAACTTCACATACACAGGTCCATTGTTACGCATCACTAAATCTGAAACGATCTGCACATCGGCAGGCCGTGTGACGGGCTGAAGAACAAAATCCATTAAAATAGCAGCAACGGCAGACTTCATCTCGAGGATCGCGAACTTTTGTCCTTTAAACAATATAAAATCAATTTATTTGTAAGCCTTCTCAAATAGATTACGTTATGAACGAGTAAAATGCAAATCGCATATGCAATGAACATTCACGCATTCGTTATGAACTTTAATGTTAATTAGTTCGGGAAGGAAATTTCATCATAATCATTAGCGCATTATACGTCCCCACCGAAGGGAACGAGCCGTAAAGGGTGATCACTCACAACCTTTGAATTTTTTCGTAGGCTGGGCACAGAATTTAAGTGCCCTTAACTCGGATACACAATCTGCATATTTATATTATTATACGATGAATGCGATATAAGACAGAAAAATGCAGTTAAAGGTAGAGGTCGAGGCATAACCTTGTAGTTAAGTTACAATGACAGCTGACGATAAGACATTAGGATTAATAGCATGCGCCTATTAATGTGCACTTAAGTAGACTACTAACTTCAGAATTATGATTGCAATATCTTGTTTCTGAAGTAAACGGTCTGGTAGCCATGGTATATATTATAAAGTTAGGTACCTATACAATTTCTGGGCCCTGCACTGAAAGGGATGTAGGCATAAGGATGTCTGCCAGTACAATTCTCCGGAAGAAATCTATCAGGGTCGAATACTTCTGCATCTTTATACAGATCTTCTCGTCGATGTAAGTCATAAATATGAATATGACACATCGTTCCCGCGGGAACAGTGTAATTACCTAAAAAAAAATTAAAAAGTTCAAAAAATGGTCTCAACTCTAATTTATTGACGCAACGAGAGATCATATGACAATTTCATACTAACTAAGTTCAACAGATTCGCTTAGTGTCCTGCTGATAAAATAGACTGGCGGGTATAGACGCAGGGACTCTTTAATGCAACATTCCAAATATCGCATTTTAGATAAATCTTCTATTGTAATATTCTTGGTATCCTCTAAAATTTCCTTGAGCTCTATTATTATTTTGTCCTAAAATCAAATTCATAAACAAGTTTTATTTTTCATAGCCACCTGTGATCTGTTTATATACCCGTATTTTTTTTACATACCTGGACATGTTTGTTATTAGCTAGCAACATCAAAAAATATGTTAGTCCAGACGCTGTAGTGTCATGACCCTGTAAAATAAAATATTTTTCTAATATATTATGAACTTTCACGTTAAACATTTGGAACTATTTTACTCACTTCAAACATAAATGTGTCAACTTCTTCTTGAATACCTCTTTCATCTATCAATCCATCTTTTTCTGCAGAAATAAGTAGATCTAACATAGCAGTTCGTTTTTTATTCTTGTTAAAATATATACCTTCACTGATATTATCTCAACGTTCACATCTTTTTGACTGTCTAAATTTCTCTTCCTCTCTTTAATTACTCTTTTGGTGAAACTATGAATAATATTTAAATGTTTATGTTGATCACGGCCAACTTTTGAAAATTTAAAAAGAAAATCAAAGTATAAATGTATCCTGACAAATCTTTCCACGACCAACAAACCAATTTTATATATAGCTTCTTTATATGATTTGCCTGATTCCGATGATTCCTCATTTATTGGCGTGCCCATTGCGGTTTCTGTAATTATTAATGATAGCGTTATTCTCACAATCGATGTTTACGATACGTGGTCATGAAATACTCTCGTTACCACAAATGGAGTTCAACGTGTATTCTGAGAGTAGCGGCGTAACATTGACTGACTCTCCAACAACAGAGTTCAGCTTTTCGACCAATCGTTGGCTGTTTTCTTCTAATATGGAGCAAAACTGCCGGAGAATATTGAAGTGAAACGTCGGCGTTAATATCTTTCTGCGATGCTGCCATTTTGTACCTTAAACACAATAAAGTTGTATGACTTCTTAAATATTTTAAATAACTTATACCCACGCTATAAATAAATAAATATAAAATTACCATGACTCAAAAGAAGTCCATCGCCTAGCCACGGTTTCATAAAATTATAAATGGCGCTTTTGTCACTATGTTTCATTGTTGACACGACTTTCTGTAATAAAATAATACAAATGATATTTTACAAACTATACATATTTTTAGTACCAAATAATTACAATCTACCATTTATGTGTATTACATTATTTTTTTATTGTAAATATGTTTAATCAACCAATTTAATATTAGGTCCTTACATATGAAATTGCCGTTAAGCCGTAGTGGCCACTTAAATTTCTAGAAATGTCGACCTGCAGAACAAGCTCAACCATAAAGATGAATTGAAGGCTATTGTGGAAGCGGATCCATCGTAAACAAATAAGCTTCAGACTGCGGTGTTACTGATAAAACTATTTTTATCAACTTGAAGCAAATTGGGAACGTGAAAAGGCTTGAAAGGTGCAAACCATAAAACGTTTGGTGGTTAAGCTCCGGTGTCTACTACAGCTTTCTTAAATCTAGCCAGACGATTACGGCAGTTATCTATTGTCAGCAACTGCAAACCATTATGGATAAGCTAGCTGCTAAAGAACCGAGGCTGGTCAATCGCTCTAGGCCACTGTTGGTTCAGGACAACGCTAGACCACAAACTGCAGAATAGACGGCTACCGAATTAGATGAGCTTCAATTGGAATGTTTAAGACATCCACCGTTCTCCCCGGAGCTTGCTCCAACAGATTACCATTTGTTTCGAAACTTGAATATTTATCCAATGTGTAATAGAAGTTTCTTGCAAGGGAAAAAATTCAACTCCGATGGGGCAGTCCGAAACGCCTACAAAGGTTTTATTGATTTCGACCGAACGGTTTTTTTTTAAAGGATCAATGACCTACCCATGAGATGGCAAAAGTGCATGGATAGCAATGGATCATACTTTAATTAAATCAATATTTTATATTTAAACACGGTTTTATGTTCCTCCCATACAAAAAATATTAGTCTTGTCATTATGAGCGCTCGGGTATATTTATTACAATAGTCATAATAATGTTCAAATCCTGCCCTTTATCATTGTGGGGTTTCGAATCATAACCAGGTAAACCAGGCCACCACCACGCCAGGCCAATGATACAGAGACAATGATTACAATAAATAAAATTGTATAACATATTTAACTACAATTATTGCATTTTGCCAAATTTTGCTTGTCTCTGATTATACAATCCTCGATACAATCATGTTCCTTACCTGTTTTTAGTTAGTTTAAAAGAAAGAAATATATTTATTGTCTAAAGAAAGAATAATATTACTACACAATGATAAGAAATTAAAAACAGTGCACAAGTTAATATGCTGTTATTTTGTCTATTAAACGCGGTTAATTTCTTAACGTGTTAATCTATTATTATTATCTTTGTATCAGAACATGAGCAAGTGAACTTATTATGTGCAAATGACTCCCTGTTATTATATCAATAATTACGCTTTCATGACACGCGCATTAACTACAGTAGTAATTTGAACTACAATAGAACAATTACCTCTATGTCTTCTGGATTATAAATGTTCACCATGCCAAATGGGTACGCCCATACTCTGTATATTCCACTCCATCTTTTGGCGTATTGACGTCCCAGTTTAAACAACTCCGCTGAGGAAAATTTTGTTAATTTTGAGGTTATGTAGGTATCTTAATATTATATTCTATTTGAATTAACTAGTTTTTAGGAAGATAGAAAGATATTTAATGGTTGCCAATCAGCTAACCTGTACCTAACATGATTTTTTTATGATCAGAAACCAATGATATTCTGTATACATAAAGGTAAATACGCCATCCGTGCCTTAAAAAACGAACCGCCGAAGAGAGTACAGTTTGTACTCTTTTGTTTAGGTAAATGTGTTCAAAATTCGAAATATGTGTATGTGTGCTGTCACTGCATTCGGATCCCTTTTTCGATTGTTTTGTGAGCATATCACGAATCCATACTTTTTTACATCATCGTCAGAAACTAGATTGAACAACACATTTTTAATATTTTCGAGCAGTTAACCTTTCAGCTATTTCATCTGCCTCCATCATCGGTCCAGTTAATTTCTACTTCATTAGTTTTATAAGGTCAAAATAATTGTATTAATAAGGTCAAACAACAAACGAGGCATAGGTCTTACCGAAACAAAACACGCACTGGAACAGAGTGGTGGGTAACGGTTCGACATCAAAAAGGTACTGATAAAAGTCTTCGTGATATTATACATTGAGACCAACAGTACGATTGTAGGTTTTGTCCAATCTCGAACTATCGGCCCCGAATAATAAATTGGCAGTTTACTGTACTAAATTATTACTTTTCGGTACATGTCACTAAGGGGGTGAAAGTGGACGAGGTAACTATTTTTTTTTAAATGTATCTGTATCATCATATATCCCTGGGATACCTATGAGCAAATATTTTTAGAGTCGAGGGTCCGCCAAAACCCCAATCGGGTTGTGTCCACTATGGCTTAAATAAGAAACAAGATTATGTTTTCGTTGAATGGGTACCTACTTCAATCAATTTGATCTCAATTAGCGAAACCTAAATTAACGGTTCACTATATCAGTTGCATCGGATATGTCGACATTTTACAATCATCCCAATTTTTTTTATTAAAAATCAAAATTTTATATATATATACTGTAGCTTTCTACTGTGAATCAATTTCGAATTCGGTCCAGTAGTTTTAAAACCTATTCAATGCAAACAAATATTAAACCTTTCCTCTTTATAATATTAGTTGTACATATAGTTAAATATTAGATAATGAGGTAAAAGATTTTTAATCGGCATATATATTCCTAGTTATATAAAAGCATAGGCGTAGGTACCTACTAGAAAAAAGTTTAAAATTGGAAAGGTAATTCACCTGGTGACACATTTATCTCCAAAGCATTTCCCACGATGAACAAATCCTTCGGGCCCGGGATCTTTCTTATCAATCTTGCTGTTTTATTGTAATTACATACTATATGTATTATGCACAAAGCCCCTGCGGCTATCAGGAGATAAACAATCATCATTGGAAAATGTCCGCACCGAGCAACTCAATGCACACAACTGAGCTACTAATATCTCGATTAAGCATCACAGACTCACAATGAAGATAACTTTACTATTAATGTGCTAATTACTTATACTGATGTTTATTTTTTTTATTTTCAGTTTTATCTTCAGTATAATAGGACTGACCTCTTTGAACTTCAGTTATACGAAGACTCGGAGTGGCGTTAGGCTATTTTGTTTTTAAATACAGTGCTAAATGTTTGCGTGGATAGGATTATGTGATATTTAATTATCAACAAACTTTTCATTTTATTATTTAAGTAAGTAGTTTGTTTGGCACCGACATCAAAATAATGAATGAATTATTTTAATTTCTATCTAAAAATTTACTGTTAGCTTTTTACTTTAAAGACGGTTTTTTTTTTGATAAAATAATTTTTCTATGAAGACATCATGGTATCACTCCGATTGAGGCGGCTAATTCATGTCGAAACGTGGATCTCCCAAACTAATTATATTGACTTGATAAATTAGATTCCACCCCGTGCAGTCAAAATAATATGTTCATTTATGTGGATATATTCTATGTATGTACTATACATACTTCCAAATACTATAATACTATTAGACATGTGAAAGGGTGTTTATCGTGATTTTTTTAGTGTAGATAATTGGAGGGATGGAGAGTGACATAGGATATTTTTTGTCTCTTCCCAACCCACCAAATCTGCAATAAAAGGTCAGGACTTTGCAGCGGATGCATTTACACCTCCCAGCCAAACTCTCACATATGCGATGTGTGATGTCTAGCCACTTAGCCAGTGGCGTAGCGAGACGTGGACGAAACAGGCCACCGCCCATGGCTAACGAACATAGAGGCCTTGCTCGAACACATGATTGATTCAAAACCACTGAACACCGATATCAAAGCCTCTAAGTTATATGTTAAGCATTTTATTGTTTGCTTGCGACCATCTCTATCTATTTGATGTGAATAACTATGTAGCCAAAAAGATTCATTTTGTATTTCCATTTGTTACTGGCTAATTGTATACTTCTTCGGTAAAAAACACAGTTAAAGGGCCTCGCTAAGGTATTTCAGTTTCATCCGCGCCTGGGTTAGACTTCGCTACGCCACTGGGCCTAAAGCACAGATATAGCAATTGTTCGCAGTAAAGTTCTGAATTAATGATCACAGTCTGTGCAGGCTTCACCGGCTTTAAATTAATTATCTTCGTTTTTTTAAACCGAAATTCTAAATGTTCTATAAGGTGCATTTTTTGAACAAGAATAAAAACCCGCCAATATGGACGGGACTAACCTAATGATCCAGCTAATAGACTGTACGCCTCAAATTATGATTTTCAATTCTAAAGATCGCCGAGATGTTATTGGTCTAGAAATATACATTGCTCATAGTTTTAAACAGGCGTTATCTGTATGCTCACCACCATCAACAGAGTCAATCAGTTAGACAATAAGTTGACTATATTTTACTAACTATTATGGGTTTCAGCCTGAAATTAAAGTATTATTTTTTAATTATTTAAATTATGATTATAATATTAGCTATCGTCGTCCCGCTCCAAGATATATTGTTCCAAGGTACTGTTGTACCTTTGTAGCCTCCACTATAGACACCGATTATAGTATCCATTTACCACCAAGTCACTCATAAAAAGAGCTGTATGCGGTCTACCTATTTACATCATCATCATACTACAGACATCAAGGCAAATTAAAAAAATCCATCTAGGTTAATAAATATCCTCTAGAGAAAGATTGTTTCGTTATTTATTTATCGAATCAGTTAACGCCTGAAGTTTTTTTTAGTATTTCCTAAACGATACAACCTGGCGTCCTTAAATCAAAGGGCGTACTTATTCCAATTTAATGGCCTGGACCCGCTTCCATACAATCTGATAATGTATATGGGTGGCAGTATCAATCTACCATCAAGTGAGCCGATTTATCTGTTGCCCTATATATCATAAAAAACTGCAGTGTCCATGTTAGATTTAAGTCATGTCGGCTTTACGTACTAGTATAGATATGTTAAAAACTGGCCATGGCAAGTATTTAGTTTAACCTCAGAGTTTAGCGCAAAATATCGACAGAATATAAAATAAGACCAACAATCTTTCACTTAATAACCAAATATAAATTTAATTTATTTTTATCACATTTTTATTGTCCTCAATCAAACAGGAAAATGTTTCTTTGTCTTTTAAATAAAAAAATAAAAATAAAATTTTCTATCTATAAAGAAAGAAAAATATTCTTTCTGGAAATTTTAATTCAAATATTAATCCATCATTAATATCACAATTAAAATTACCTATATATGTACTTATAGAAGACCTATAGCCAGCAGGACTTTATCTCTATCTATTTTCAAACCAACTACGAGAACTATCCGATAACATAATTTATTGAGGAATACCTTTTATAATTATTTTTTTTATATTTACATGTCACTTAAAGTATTTTTTATATTGGACTAGAAACAGATTAGTGTATGTTAAAAAAAACTATAGCAATTCAAACAATATTATCGATGTGAAAATACATTTTTATTTAGCTTAAATAACACACTATTGTTATATTTTCAATACATCACTTATTTTATTACTATTACGAGTTCTAACTAGAGTTTTACCACAGATTATATAATTTTACTCAGTTCTTCTTTCAAATTTGACACACACAGGACCGTTGTTTCTCATGACAATGTCTGCGGAAAGCTCAATATCTTCTGGACGAGTAACTGGATGCATAGTATAATTGCGAAGTATAGCTGCTACAGCAGATTTCATTTCGTAAATAGCAAATTTTTGACCTGAAATAACGACAGTTACAATATCTTAAGTTCTTAGTTTTTTAAAGCTTTTTTTTTGTATGTAATTTTATTTTATGGGTAGGTCCAACTTCGAGAAGGTGGTTTCTCGTCGAATCTTATTAGGCTGGGCAGCGTTTGGGAGGTTAAGGGAGATTTTTTCGTCCAAAATACCTCAATGTCTCAAGACGAAAGACTTTGCCAGTGTGTGTTGCCAGTTATAACATACGGAAGTGAAACGTGGTCGCTTACTAAGGGCCTCTTAAATAGGCTCAAGGTTGCTCAACGTGCTATGGAGAGGGCTTCGAGGGAGAAGGTTCTCGAGTGGCGTCCGCGTAACGGAAAACGTAGCGTGGGCCGACCTCCAACCAGATGGACTGATAACCTGGTTAAGGTGGTGGGTAGCAGATGGATGTCAACTGCAAGGGATCGGTCCGCGTGAAAATCATTAGGGGAGGCCTTCGTACAGCAGTGGCCGTTCTAGGTTGTAATGATGGTGATGATGAATTTTATGTAAAGTTTAGCTCCACATATTATCACGGCAAATCAAAGACTCAATATAGTTGTAAAAAAATCTTTGATTCATTTATTATGCTCATAATTGGGACTTTCTTTTGGCTATGATCCAACAGCAACATCAGCAGTAATTAGTATGAATCTCCTTGAAATAAAATTTAATTGTATTTAAACGTTGTTTGTTGTATGTCTAATATAAACTCAAATTACATCACATTTCAGCTTTCCAGCACTTCAGAAAGTGGCCAAACACTTTGATGACCATCAGTGTGTCAGTGTCAATCTCTGTATTTTACATATCAATAAAATCTAAAGTATTAGAGCTATACAATTAAGACTTTGTTTGTTTAATTAGTTTATTATCGACATCATATCCTGAGAATATGAACTATCTGGTACATCGTAAAACCAACTCTGCGTGAGTTCAAAAAACGACGAAACTCTTCGAGAAAAGATAGGCAGTGCCGTTGCGCCTCGCTTGGCCCGTCTTGGCAGATTAAGATTGATTGACTACGTAACCATATTATTTAATGTCAAAGTTCTAAGCTAATTACTAATTAAGTAAACATTTAACGACTCTTATCTAAAGTAACCCACCTATACAATTCCTAGGCCCGGCGCTGAATGGGATGTATGCGTAAGGATGACGACCGACACAATTTTCTGGCAAAAATCTGTCAGGATCGAAAGTCGAGGCGTTTTTAAATAAATCTTCTCGGCGGTGGAGATCGTAAATATGTATGTGACACGTGGTACCAGCTGGGACAGTGTAGTTGCCTGGAATTTTCATAAAATATTAATTCCGATTGCTATATCGCTTAAACCGTATCATGTCATGTCGTACGTCTATACCAGCATACATTGTATAGTATGATTATAGCAGTATCACCAGAATTGAATCTCAATTTAAAAACTTGGATTACATCAGTCTTGGATGAGTGACATAACCTAAAATATATGTAGATCTACTTACACTAAAGTGCAAACCTCTTAAAAAGGTTCCTACAAATTAAAACTTTTTCTTCTCTTTTAGTATAACTAACCAGAAACCAAATAATCACGGAATATACATACTCAACGTCACGGTTTCCGTTATTTCACGACTCATAAAATAAACTGGCGGATACAATCGTAGAGACTCCTTTATGCAACATTCCAGATACCTCATTTTAGATAAATCTTCAATAGTTAGATATGTCCGTGTTTCATCTATGATTTCTTTCAACTCGGCTACAATTTTATCCTGAAAAGATAATAAAATAACGACTTAAAGTATTACTAGTACACATTACACAAAATTATTTAAGATAAAAAGCACTTACTTGTATATGTTTATTATTTGCTAGCAACATAAGGAAAAATGTGAGTGCGGCAGCTGTAGTATCATGACCCTGTAAAAATACATGGGTATTAGATTAAAGTAACTGCCTTGTGGTCTAGTGGTCTCTTAATAATGCGCTTAGATCAAATTCAGTTAGTCTGGGGTCCGCATCTTCTTTTTTGTTTGTCTGATCTTACCCAATTTGGTTAGAACATTATAGTCCGAATCAACTTTCTTCTCTTCTCTTCAACCTATTGCAGTCCACTGCTGGACATAGGTCTCCCCCATTTTGCGCCAGACATCCCGGTCCTCCGCTTTTCTCATCCAGCTTCCAGCAGCGACCTTTCGCAAGTCGTCGGTCCATCGGGCCGGAGGGCGTCCTACGCTACGCTTGCTAAGACGCGGTCTCCACTCCAGAACTCGTCTGCTCCAACGGCCATCGGTTCTGCGACATACGTGTCCAGCCCACTGCTACTTCAACTTGCTGATCCGGCTATGTCGGTAACTTTAGTTCTCTTACGGATTAAGTCATTTCTGATCTTATCCCTAAGAGAGACTCCAAGCATAGCTCGCTCCATTGCGCGTTGAGTAACTTTAAACTTATGAACCAATCCCGCAGTCAGTGTCCATGTCTCAGCTGCGTATGTTAACACGGGTAGGACGCATTGCTCAAAGACTTTTGTCTTTAAGCATTGCGGAATAGTTGACGTTAGGACATGACGTAGCTTACCGAATGCCGCCCAGCCCAACTGAATCCTCTTACTAGCCTCCTTCTCGAAGTTATGCCGGCCAAGTTGCATGGTTTGGCCCAGGTAGATATACTCCTGCACAACCTCGAGACGGACGCCATCGACGCATATCGGTTGTGGCATGACACGACTGTTGAACATGACTTTCGTCTTGTCCAAATTCATGCTAAGCCCAACTTAAGCATCTCCGCAAGCTCTTCCGATGACTCTGCCACGATGACGATATCGTCAGCAAAACGAAAACGAGAAATAAACTCTCCATTGACGTCGTTTAGACCAGTCCAGGGTCTTGAAGACATCCTCCAGTGCGTTTGTGAACAGTTTCGGGGTTATAACATCCCCCTGTCTCACACCACGACGCAATTTGATGGGTCTTGTTCGCTGGTCGTGGATCTGAACGGTCATCGTCGCTGCGTTGGAGAGACACTTCATCACCTCGATATATCGCCAGTCGATACCGCATCGCTGCAGAGCCTCCAGAACAGCCCAGGTTTCGACGGAGTCGAAGGCTTTCTCGTAGTCCACAAATGCCATACACAGCGGCTGGTTATACTCTTCGGTCTTCTGTATAAGCTGTCGAACAGTATGGATGTGACCACGGTGCTGTAGCCTTTTCGAAACCCAGCCTGCTCCGGTGGTTGGAATTCGTCAAGTCTTATGGCGAGATGGTTCGCTACAACTCTGGAAAACAACTCATAGACGTGGCTCAGAAGCGCTATCGGTCTATAATTCTTCAAGAGGGTTTTGTCACCCCTCTTGAAGAACAAGACGACAACACTTCTGGACCACTCCTCTGGTGTAGTTCCTTGGTGGACGACGGCATTAAAGAGCTCGACTAATGCCCTAAGGACGGGCTGTCCACCGGCTTTTAGGAGCTCTGTCGTAATACCGTCATCCCCCGGGGCCCTCCCATTCCTAAGTTGCTCCAGGCTGCACTAATCTCGCTAACGTCAACATCCGGGATATCCTGCGTATAATGGCGCCTTAGTGGGGCACGTGGATCTTCGGTGTCCTCGGTCTGTGGCTGATGAGCGCTCGATGAATACAGTCGTCCATAGAATTTCTCAACCTCTTCCAGGATCTGTGGGCGAGTCGCAAGTAATTGCCCATCTGCTGTCTTAAGCTTAACCAGATGGCTCTTCCCAAGTGGTTTTTGGAAAACTTTGGGCCCCTGTTCTGTTCAATAAGGTCCTTAATGAACCTTGTATTGAAACAGCGGAGGTCCCTGCGAACGAGTTTTCGTATCCGCTTGGAGAGAGCCTGATATTCTGGCGAAGCAACAGCAGCAGATGGCATCTCGCGTCTCAGCCTCATCAAATCCAGGGTTTCGGGAGAAAGTTTGGACGACTTAGCTCGTTTCATCGGCGGGAAATGCCTGCGACCCAGTGTACACACCGCTTCACCACGTTGTCGGTTATCTCGTCCACGTCGCCAGTGGTTTCCAGCGAGTCGAATCGATTTTGAAGTTCCAATTGGAACTGTTCGGACCCATAGTGTATTTGGAGCGGCGTAGGTCTGAGAGTAGATTTTATTAAGCGAGACCGTTCGGCTGAAAACATATATTCAAAGTGCCTCGGACAAGTCGGTGATCATTAACGGTTTTAAACCTGTTGACCACTGAGACATCTTTAAATATATGTCGCTTATCCGCCATAATAAAATCTATCTCGTTCCTTGTCACAGTGTTCGGCCTCTGCCAGGTCCATCTTCTCTGAGGCTTCTTCTTAAAGAAAGAATTCATCAAGAAAGCCCCTCCATTTCGAGGAAGTTGACCAGCATCTGCCCCCTGAGATCCCTGCGCCCCAATCCATGAAGTCTGATTTTCGATTCGCCGCGTTCTTGTACTCCCACTTTAGCGTTGAAGTCCCCCATAACAACATTGTAGAAGGTCGAAGTTGTGCCATGTATGGCTCTGGAGATATCCTCATACACGGCTTCCACCTTTTCGTCAGAGTGTGACGAGGTCGGCGCATATACCTGTACCACCTTCAGGGAGTACCTGTCAGTGAGTTTAAGTACAAGGTACGCTACCTGGTTCGACACACTACTGATTTCCACAACGTTGCTGACAAGGGACTTGTGAACGAGAAAACCGACACCACCTTGGAAACCTATAACCTTCTCGGAAGTAGAGCAAGTTTCCGGAGTCCAGGGTCATCGTGTCCTCTCGGACTTCAGATAACCCCAGTTGCTCCAGTTAATATGACTTAGCTCTTCTTCTAATTCGGAGAGGTGATGGTCCAGCCGTATCGTGCGTCCATTGTACGTAGCCAAATATAGATTTTTGTGGCACCATGACCGCGACCGCTGCCGTGGTCGGGAATAGTGGGCTGCCGGGAACTGGGGGCCGATTTCGGTTGGCGCTGCGCATGGGGGGTTAATGCCCGTAGTGACCACGCTGGGCAGGCGGGTTGGTGACCGCAGTGTGAACCAGTACGCAGGATGGCGCTGCTGCCCACCATCCGGTATAAAATCCCTTAGTCGGCTCCTACGACACCCTCGGGAGGAGTAGGGAATCAAATGTAAGTCCTAAAATAGAGTTGGTCTAGGAATTATCTTTTATTTTCTTTGGAAGGCATGTTAAGCAATCGGTCCCGGCTTTATTATGACAGTCGTTACAAATAAACACTCGTCGGAAGCCATGCGGTGTGTATGAAAACTGTCACCAGGGATGTTAATAGAAGAAAGTGCTAAATATTATGTTGGTGGTAAATATTTCCTGACCTTTTCGAAAGCATAACAAACATGACATCTTTACTTACTTCAAACATAAATGTATCGACTTCTTCCTGTATTCCTTCCTCATCAATTAAACCTTCTCTTTCCGCAGCTATAAGCAAGTCCAGTAAAGCAGTTCGTTTCTTCTTACCATTCAAATAAACATTTTCATTAGCTTCATCCTTTATATCTTCAATTTTATGTTCAATTATGTTACTTTTCCTGTCTTTAATTACAATTTTTGTAAAACGATGTATTATACCCAGATATTTCCTTTGCAGTCTTCCTAATGTAGATAAATTGAAAATAAAATCCGAGTAGTAGTATACCGTGATGAATCTATTCACTAAAACATTTCCAAGTTCATGTATTGCGTCCTTATAAGATTTTGCAGAACTAGAAGTTTCTTTATTTAATTGCGTTCCCATCGCAGTTTCTAAAAATTGTATAAAATACATAGTATAACACAAATCAATACATTCACCGGACCAAGACTGGTCCTTTAAGATCTCTCAGTGTCCTACGCTCGTGGTTTTATTAATGGATATAGTTCGAAATTAAGATATTTGTCAAGAACGAATGATATCGATATAACTTTTATAATATAGAATATAGAAATAGGGCAGTCATGTGTATAGTTAGTCATCAATATATCGCCAGCGGTTTGAGAGGTCAGTGGAGCTGAAACGAATTGAAGAATGAACGTTTTGTGCAACGGCAGCGTGAGAGGCCACGATAGACGCAACGACAAGGCGGCAGGTCGACTCTACGCACAACTTTTGAATCTCTTCGCAGGCGTGCTCAGGATTCCTCACGATGTTTTCCTTCACCGTAAGAGCGTCGGATAACGTTCATATAATAAAATTTCGATAATTGAACTTGCGCCTTTCCGGTCGGAAGGCAACAGTCCACATCAATGAAACACCGAGGCGAATAAATATTGATAATAAAATATTTTAGAGCTATTACATTTCAAAAAAATTTGTTTAGCAACAATACCTATATACGAATATAAAACACAAAAAACCCCAGTCAATAAAGAGAAATTTAGTAATTTTCAAATCAAGTTTAGCTAGATTAAGGACCAATCGCTGACCACCAAAGTTTATTTTAGGAATAACATTGAATTTTGGCGACCCATATACTAGACCCATAACTAGACCAAGGGTTCCGGGTTCGAACTTCAGGCAGTACAAACATTTGTGTGCATGAACATTTCTGTTTGTATTGCTCTGGGTGTTTACTATGTGTAATATGTATGTATTTACAAAAAAAAAGTATATAAGTATGTTTATCCGTTGTTTAGACTCATAATACAGCTTCAACCCTTAACTTGGGGGCTAAATAGCGCTGTGTAATATTATTAAAGTAACTAGGTACCACATATAGAGTTGAGCGTGAATTCGGAGAGTAGCGGCGTCACGTTTACCGGCTCTCCTATAACAGTGCTCAGGTTTTCCACTAACCGCATGCTGTTTTCTTCTAAAATCATACAGAACTGGCGCAATATGTTAAAATGGAATGTAGGTGTCAAAATTTTCCTCCGGTGTTGCCATTTCGTACCTGCAATAAAATCGAAAGATCAGCGCATAATAGTCTTAAAGATTATCCAAGACAATGTTTAATTTACCTCGACTCAGTAGTAACCCATCAGTCAGCCAGGGCCTTAAGAATTTATATATAACGCTTTTTTCCGAATGTTTTGAAGAGGAACAGATAGTCTATAAAAAATATAATAATTATTCCAAGATAGTATATCTACATACGTATTTTTATACTTATCATATGTACCTATTGTTTGCTTAAATAGTTATATCGTTTCATTAACAAGAACAATTAGCTGTCTTAATCTACTTCTTGAGTGTCTAACTACATCAGTCAAGTGGGATGCACAGAAATAATGAAATGTATCTGATATTAATCGAAAAAAAAACAAGTAGATAAGTAGTTTTATCAGTAAATTTAAAACTGTTTGGAAAGCTCGAAGAAAGCAAATTATATAATAGGGCGCAATTCGAAAAAAGATGAGCGAGTTTTAGTATGAAGGCGATTTACAGAATTATCGGGATATACAGGGCACCAGTGTTGCCACCTTAGCCCTTTTGTAGCTAGATCTGGCACTATTTAGTATAGGCGAACTCATTTTTTATCGATTAAGCCCGAAAAGAGCAATCTAGCTCTTTTTCACTGTCTTGAAAACATTAACAAATTATGAAGTTTTGGACACGCCAACAAGTACTTTTCGCTATTTTATCGGACATGCAGACCTTTTTTTGAGTTGCTCTAAAAAAACGTCTTCATGACATGATTATTTCAGCCTTTTTCGAACAAAAAGTCTTTTGATGCTCAATCTAGCCCTATCTAGCCGTTTTTTACCTCAAACAGCCCTTTTTCTAGAACTCAGGTGGCAACACTGCAGGGCACTAATATTTTTGTTAAATGGAGTGCACGTTACTGAATATGTGCATATTAAAGAAGCAGCGCTTGATATACGAGTATGTTATTCTTTTAATAAGGCCTAAACCTACACGGCACTGTAGTTTGGCTTTGACGTCAAAAGGTTCTATTTTAATATTATTTTATTTATAATTACCGTATAAAAAATTAACAATTATTGATTACTAAATCCCGTATAAAAATCCTTAAGGTTTGTAGTGACGGGATTTTAAAGACCACAACTCGTAAAATAAATATTGAACTCAAATTACCATATTTGTTATTACAACTTAGTTACTAAATTCAAAAGTACAAGTAAAAAAATGCTAGGCATCCAGTAAGCAACTGTTTATATGAAAATGATTTTTATATGATATGTATATGAAAATCTCATTAAATGTGATCTACAAAAAAAAATAGTTAAGGTTATTTAAGTTTATGCTATCGCGGTGATATATAGTTAGAGCTGTTCTAAGTCAAAATTCAGCCCAATATTATTTATTCCAACTGGGTATTATACGTTTTACTTGCCTCGACGTCATCTGCATTATATATATTAATGATCCCAAATGGAAATACCCAAACTCTATAGATACCATTGTAAGTTTTTGCATACTTTCGGGCTAGCTTCAGGAGGTCCACTGAAAATTAATTATAGTAAGTAGGTGTTATCATAGATATTAATAAAGCAATAGGATATTATGTTTAAAATAGAGGTTTCTTATTTATTTAATAATATGAATATAGCTTCCATTTAAGCCATTGCTAATAAAGTCCGTTACTTAAAACGTCCAGTTTAAAGTCTTAACTTAAAATTACCTGTATATTATTACTGAATTTATATTATATACTTAGACATGAACACGGCAACTGATTTAAACCTACAAAATTGTATTATTATATTAGCAGAATAATCCACATGTTTTATTAATATTGTATGACTGCGAGATTGAATTAACAAAAACTGTCAAATTAGATGCTTAAAATTTTAACAAATTACTACACATGACTAGAAATATATAGTTTCTTTTAGATCAAACATTTACCTGGCGATACATTAACTTCCAAAGAGTTCCCCACTATAAATAATACTTTCGGTCCTGGAATTTTTCTGAATATCCTTGCGGTTTCGTTGTAATTAAATAAAACATGTATGACGCATAAAACAAAAGCAATAAATATTAGATAAATAATCATTATTGCAGTGTGACCGGCCTAGGCGACATGCAACACACTACTAAATATATGAACCCTTGTGTTAATTATCTGTAAATAAGGCGAATGCACTTTATCGGCTATAAAAATATTACGACAATTTGGTATTTGATAATAGCCAAATGGTAACAATCTATGATGCATAGAAAACCAGTAACACTAAAAACAATATTGCGTTATCTGTGTACACAAGAAGTAACCATAAGTAACCCACTCCTGGACATAAGCTTTCATTGTTAGTTTTGCTAGCTTTTTATTGTGTCCATACTAAGTCACTACTCAAACAGAAAATACAATATTTTATACATATAAGTATTCTCTTTTAGATATAAAGCCGTAACAATTAAATAATAACAAATAAAAACCACGTACAATATTTATAAGGAGCATTATTATAATTTAATTGAAAATAACTAAACATCATAATATTATTCCGAATATGTTGATTGAAAAGTATGTAATGAGTATGACCATACAAAAGATGGCTTGAGTTGAAAAAATAATCAATTTATATAAGATTCAAAGACCTTCCGACATAGCCCACAGGATAAGCAAGCTAAAGTGGCAATGGGCAGAGCACATAGTGCGTAGAACCGACGGCTGATGGGGAGGAAAGGTTCTCGAGTGGCGTCCTCGTAACGGAAAACGAAGCGTAGGCCGACCCCCAACCAGATGGACGGATGACCTGGTTAAGGTGGTGGGTAGCAGATAGATGTCAACTGCAAGGGATCGGCCTTCGTTCCGTAGTGGACTTATGAGGCTGTAATGATAATGATGAGAAGAGTACAATTTTATGTATCATCTTCATGATTTGCAGATCTATAGAAACTGATAGTATAATATTTTAAACATATAGGTACTTATTATAACCAGATTAGATAATAATTAAAAAATAAATCAATTGTCAAACATGTAAGAATCTTGCGTCTTGCGTATAAAAACATCCTAAACATCGACGCAACACATACATATATTCCATAAATGATATACAAAATAGTAATCAATACATTTTGTTTAAATGAAACTGCAATGATAAAAATATTGTAAATCATATTTAAATAAAAATGAAGCTTGTAATAGTATGAAGTCTCGAAATAAAACCGTACGAAACGCACCCATCAAAATTAAATATGAAACCGTATCGCCGGGCTAACAAAGTCTTTATGTTGGAAGTAAGTTCGTAAATTATTTTAACTAAGAAATTCGGCCGAATATAGTAATCAGCATCTATTCTGGCGGCTGCTTAGTGGCTAATTTATTCATTTAAGAAATCGGATTTACTAAGTATCTTTGTAAGGATCTTCCATATAATCTTTAGGGCAGGCCTCTTTAACAAAAGGCGCCACAAGCAGTAATAATAATGATAAAAAAGTATGTCAATCAATCAGTTTACGACTAATCTCGGAATCATCTTTCTTTTTGGAAAATCAGGTGATTCAGCCCTAAAAGACGCACAGTGACGAATTTAAATAATTTGAAATTTCCCCGCGGGATTCCAACCCACATCCACAAGGTCGCGCAGCCGACCACTGTGCCCACTAGGCTACGGAGGCAGAATTCATTATTAATGAGTTGTCGATGTTAGCTCCGGTCGGCTTCCCGGTTGGCAAGACTGCGTGCGCTGGTCCGGGAGTTCGCGGGCGACGTGCACTCTATGTGGCGGTACGGAGCGCCGTTCCCGACCTTCCTCAAGCTCATCGCCACCATGTTTCTATGTCTACTTGTCATAATGCCCCTGCTATATCCTATATTCGTCCTGGCCATGACATATTTCACGTATGAAGGGCTTTACTTAAGGTAACCGTACTATTTTTGTACAATTTTATATATACTTTCGGAGAAATTCCTGTAAATCGTCCATCACACACTGGTACAAACTGTGGACTGGACTTCCACTGGAAACATTTCCGGAGCGATATGACTCGGCGCCATTATAAAATAGAGCGTACCGTACGCTTTAAAAAGGGCTGGCAGCGCATTGTTAGGACCTCAGTTCTTGCAAATGTTCATGGGCGGCGGTGTCAGTTACCATGTGAACCGTATGCTCATTTGCCTTCTGATGCATAAAAAAAAATATAACGGCCTGTTACTCCTTAACGTCGAGAATTTCTTAGGTGTGTATTCCAGCGGTTACGAAATATTTATAAAGTGAAGAATGATTGCCATAAATGGGGGTATAGTGGGTCCAAAGCTTTAGAGGCCAAGCCAATTTGACTTAAATAGGTTTTTTTAAAGTATTTTTACTGTTGGTCTCTGATGGCGCTCACAGATTAACCGGTCAGGTAGCGCAGATTGCTCTACGCCTTACAAAAATATGCAACGAGCCAAGTTTCGACTGATCTCCAACGTCGTCTTAGGGCGATGCATGAAGGGCTACTAGGCATGTGTTCGGAAAGATTTGTGACCCAGTACATTCCTTAAACGAAAAGTGATATATAGGTGCTGCTAAATAACAAACAAGGATTTGTCGATTTCATTTGCAAGACAGGTTGCAGTCAAAATCTCCTCATTATATGATAAAATACATCAGAGGATAATTATTCTGGTTCTGTATTACTAGTTTGGTGCCTCCTTCTAGCAACTGCACAACACTTTCACGATGATGCATTTTTTTTAATAATAAAATAAGCAATTTATTCATTATGAAATCATCTTTTTGGATATTTTTTAAAATGACGACGATTTAGATAGAATGGATTTTTTAAACGGTTTTGGTCTGAATGACTGTAAGACGTTATATGATAGAAAGGAAAAGTGGTTGTTTTTATAGAACTCATGATGATTCTTAATTATAACGATAATCGTTACCAATAGTGTTGAATAATCAAATGCCATTTAACTTTAATTTAATTTTACTGAATAATGAACTTTAACATTGTCGGTGTTGAAGTTCATTATAATTTTACAGTTGGCGTTTAGACCAGCCATGGCGGTTCTTGCCAACGACCATTGTGCGACGAGCTCTTTCTACGTCTTTTCAACCATGCAACGTAGAAGACATATGGAAGGTTCGAGAAGTGCTCACGAGGGGGATTCTTCTCGCACACTCCCTGGCTACTTCAGTGGACTACCTGTGTGTCATGCAAGGACTACTGGATGAAGCCTGAACAATGCAAAAGATAGATAAAGTATTTCATATATGAATCATATACAGTCAGGTAGAAATCGAGAAAATAATATATTTTTTTAAATAAGAACCAACTCGTCATTCAAAGTAGTACATCCCCCAAATATGAGGCAAATCTATTAATACAAAAATAAAATATTTTCAAACCCTAAAAATCAGGTAAAACACTTTGCGATTTATTAGTTATAATATGTATTACAACAAAACAAATAAAAAAAAATACTTCAGAAAATTGTAATATTCAATTAAATATGGGAAGGGGGGTTCATGGCGCTAGGTGGGGCTGAATTAAGTAGTACGAGCTGTAATCAATGGCAAGGCGATAATTTATTTGTTTATCATGTATTTTTTAAAACTTTTATGATAGCTCTATATCGTATTAGGTTCCCATAAAAATATTCCATAATATGAGTTCAACAATAGACGAAATGGATGCCATAGAATCCAAATTCATGCTGTATAAAACCACAGATTAAATAATATATATAAAACCTATATTCATTTTCATAATTAATGACTATAATGACTCTTGTGTGTGCATATTAGGCATTCCCTGAACTAACATACCGAAGATATACTTACTGTTTGGTTATAATTTTGGTAGAGTTAACACGGCAATAAAAAGACTCGTAAAACCTATGTCCATATTTTAATCATGCAGTTGGTAACGGACATAGACATAAAGTTAGGGTTATTTCAAGGAGCTCACTGCAAAATGATGTTTTACGTGTATTTATGTTAGAGGTAATTCAGGTAAAACCTAAATTAGTTAAATTCATCGATTTGAAATTAAACTACATTTAAATTCTAACGATAGCATTCGATTATATTTATTTGTACAAGGCGGCGAGATAATTCAAGGTTTGAGTTAAATATTAGGTACCTATAGTTACCTAATGATAATAAAATCTTATTTTGCTTGAGCTAGAACTATGAGAGCTACATTGTTACGAAACTATGTCATTTAGTACTAGAGTATCACATAACAACTTCCATGTTTTGAATATAAGGTAAAGGTTTATACATAATTTAAATAATGTTAAATAACAAACACAATCACGTTCCATTGACTAGCTAGACGCATATTATTCAACTATCCTTGGATAACTATTCTATTGTATTAAAAAGCGTTCGTAGTCTTCTGAAGGTTTTACCTCAAGGAAAAATCACCATTTCATCTTGACTTATTGCAAGAAGGAAATGGGATTCCAAATGCCCTCATACAAAATTTATAATTGATAATGATTTAAAATGCCTACGTAGGTACCTATATCAGTTTTGTTCTGAATGCGTTTCATAATTAGAGCTAACTGATTACGGACCCGCAGAGTAAAATGTCTCTGTTATAATTATTAGGTAAATGGGTAACTTTTATATTAAATAACAAACAACCCATCTATCATAATCATCTAAAATATAAAACTCTAGAAGTCATGTAACACTGCGATACACTTGTCAACACCTTAATACCATATCGTTGACATTATCATCTCCAATGAACAATTCTTAACCTCTCGAGATTACCGTTACACGGTGACTGGTAAAAAAGGATCGGTGTTGTCGAGTATTGGGCAGTGTGCCAAGCAATCGCGACGCCGCGTGTCGTAACTATGGCGAGCTGGACTCTTATCGGCGTTCTAGCTTTATGCCACACGTGAGTACAATTCCTGTTTACAAATAATATCCTGCACACCGCAAGAAACCTACAAACTAGTCTGTAATCTGAACCATCTAGAGGTATGATGTCAGTTCTATGAATAGGTAGGTTAATCTTTATTCATCATCAGGTTCACTAGTAAGGTTAATGGCGCTAATTTAGTTTATCACTTAGATTTTTTACATAGAATACATAAAATTATTATTTTATGTATGAAAATATTAGTAGAAAACACTTTTGTTTATGCATATACTTAAATCACCCATTATCTGCCGAACATTGACACTTGCCTATTTAATTTCTATTACTTATATAATATTTTGTAATTCCAGACACTAAGTAAGCTTATAATTAAATTAGTGTAAGAGTAGAATAGATATTGTAACAAATAAATATTGTTGACATTATAATGTTTGTTTGATAAACATTATCATATATTAATTAGTCTTATAACTACCAGAAGTGTCTATGAACTACCCAAACTAGTATTAATAATAACCCAAGAATAAGGTTGGTACCTAGATACATTAAATTATTAGAGGTCAAAAACACCAGTCATATAGAGGAGTCAAATAAATTATGCACCTATTTTATTGTTTATCTAAGACCTATCTAAAAAGGTACATATCAAGATTTTTTGTGATACCTAATTGGACCCAACTATACATAGTATGTTCAGGACTAGTACTTATGACTTATAAACAAATATACTGTAGTATTTGGAAAATACACAACAATTCATATCATTAATTAAATTTACATTCGGTTGATAAACTAACCCTGTTATTTTAATCGGCTAGCACGTTTGAATAAGTTGAAATAGTAATACCTATTCCTTAATACTATAATTTTTCCATTGTTCTAAGAAGATAATGGGCTCTTTCGCTTGTCAACTGAAATCTATTGAAATAACCTACGTGAGTTGAACTAATTAATGTTTTGAATTTTCCAATAGATCTCACTAATACATTTTATGATTGGTACAGTCACGAACAAAACATACAATTTTTAATTGTTTTATAAAAATAAAAATTATATTTTCCAATTTTCATTTAGACAGAAAAACCTTGTTACAAAAAGTGCCAGGAGACCATAAATGCAAAAGATCATGGATATAACGTAAAGTTGAATTTTGCATTCCAAGGATTCAAAGATAGTTTTCCCACAAAATTGATAAAGCTGATAAGACAACTGCAGATTCCTGGATTGAGATTGATGGAACTGGGTTACCTCTTTAACTTGCCACTTACCCATGTAAATTGAAACCTGTTTAGTGTTCTACGTAGGCACGTCCTTCCTTATACTCCACCCAAACGTAATAAAACCAAGGTTTGTCCGACAGTGGCCCATAGAACAACTTTCGCTAAGCGAAATCACTATGTCATTAGTTCTTTTTTGTATAATGTTGTTAACAAGGCTATTAATATCTACCCCTTACCGTCGCATAAGTGCAAGATAAAACTAAAGGGCTGGCTCTTGCAATTAAACTATGAAGATACCGAGGCACTCTTACGGGTCTAGCTAGACCCCTCTGTAATATTATTGCACGAAAACTTTCATGCATACTGATTGTGACAGTTGAAGTTATTATTTTTTCTGGGTTTTTATGTTTTTTCTTTTATTTGTGAATGATAATTTGAGTTCCATTATTATTGTTATTTATGTGTAAATTAACGCTACAGGATTTGTTTTGTTTCACTGAAGATGGTGGAAGACGCAGGCAGCTGTGACACAGTTTAATACTAATACAGCTGCCGACGTTAACCTTTATTTATAAGTTCCATTGTATAAGCACAAATATTGGTTATGATATGATTGTAACACTGAATTGATGAAATAAATTATTATTATTATTAGTTAGTTTAAAAAATACTCGAATATTCTACGAGAAATTTGTACTAGAATGGTATTAACTTTAGTGTAGCTTAACATGATTTTGTAACTATATTGCATTGGATTTGTTTTGAAAACCATATATTTCAAGAAAACTTAGGTACCTACTTAACTCGACTGTTCCCAACAGCTCCCTGGCGGGTTACACCAAGTTTCCTGAAGGTTTTACCTTTGGTGTGGCTACTGCAGCTCATCAGATCGAAGGTGCTTGGAATGTGAGCGGTAAGTTATGCCGTTTTGCTATTTTATTGTAACATCAACCATAAATGATTCACAATTTTTTTTAACACTCAAACCCTAGTTATTATTAAAAGTGACTAACATATTCGGTATAACAATAACAGCGTTGTTACTTTTTCCTCCTAAAATGAAAATACACTTATATACTAAAATGACCTTGAATTTAATGTACCGATCCAGTTTTATTTTTGCTTTTGTGAATTGGTATATCTTTTTTGAAGATAACTTATCATATCTGTGTCTTAGTAATCTCAAAATGTTTTCTCTTAGTCTACGGATGTTGAAATTGATACCCCATGGATATTCTATTTATCGCTTGTATATACCTATAAAGCGATAAACAGAATGTTCATCCATATTTGATAAATATAAAAATGTATAAGTATGTACAATACAATATTGTCAACGTTCACTAGATGTCCATGCCAACGACCAGAGTGGACCATCGAGTCAGCCATAAACCTCTCTGCTTTTCATAATGCTACTTGTTCTTCATGTATAACTATAATTCCAGAGAAAATAAACTCTAAAACTGTTTGAACTAAAGCTAATTTACCTACACAATTCCAGGTAAATCTGAAAATGTATGGGACCGTCTAACGCACACTAAGCCATGGATGGTTGCGGATAATACAAATGGCGACATAGCATGCGATTCATACAATAGGTATCGGGAAGATGTTGAAGAACTGTCGTATCTTGGCGTAGACTTCTACCGGTTCTCTTTCTCCTGGTCCCGTATTTTGCCCACTGGCCGAATTGATTACGTCAACCCTGATGGAATTCGGTATTACAACGAGCTTCTCGACGCCTTAGCTGAGAAGAATATTGAACCTTTGGTAAGTAATGTAGCGATAAATTTTATTTTAACTAACATTCTGACAACAGCCATTTTAATATAATTTCAATGATTATAAACACATATTCCGATTTCTACTTTACGTTTATTATAAGAATTTAACAGGTAAAGAAATGGGACTTAAATTACGAAAAATCTTCATAAATCACGTCAATAACTTAATAAGCTCGATTTTAGCCCTACGTATCACTGACTGACAATTTGTTTTATCTACTTTAACTAGGTAACATTATTCCACTGGGATCTGCCTCAAGCTCTTCAAGACCTCGGAGGATGGGCAAATCCTAAAATGGTCGACTACTTTTACGACTACGCCGACCTTTGCTTCCGCGAGTTTGGTGGCAAGATCAAATCTTGGATTACTTTCAACGAGCCTTACGAGATTTGCGAAGACGCCTATGGTGACGAGAAGAAGGCGCCAGCAATTGACAGCCACGGTGTCGGAAACTATTTGTGCAGCAGCACACTGCTGAAGGCCCACGCTGAAGCTTACCATCTGTACAATGAAACCTACAGGCCGGTTCAATCTGGGAGAATCATGATCTCTATCAACTCCATCTGGTACGAGCCCAGCGATCCAAACAACGCCGAGCAGGTTGCTCTGGCTGAGGTCGCTAACCAGTTTAAGGTAAGGTTATTATCTAAATACCCTAATTGGTATCTTTTCATCTCAAGATAACTTAGCAAGTGATAAACTAAATAAAAAGGTAATAATCATTCTATATTTGTTGTATGATAAATAAATTTAGACAACTTTCTCTGAATTTTTCCTCCGAACTTCTTAGTTGTTAACAATTTACACGTCAAATTATTTTTTAGAAAATAATGATATAATTTATTACATCGATTATAATTTACACATATTTACAGTTTGGTTGGTTCGCACATCCTATCTTCACTCAAGAAGGTGGATACCCCGCTGCAATGGTGGCAAATGTCGCTCAACAAAGCTTAGCCGAAGGCCTCCGTAAGCCTCGCCTAGAACAATTCGACGATTATTGGACCCAGAGAATAAAGGGTACTTCGGACTTCCTTGGCATCAACCATTACACTACGCATTTGATCACCGGACCAGGAGTTGACCCTATCGCCAAACATCCGTCCTGGCTTAAAGATATTGGAGCTGTAACCACATTGAATGTTGGTGGTGATTCTGCTTCGGAATGGCTCAGGGTAATTTAATTTTTATAACTTTGACTTAAATATGTTAAGTTTTTAAAATCTTTCAGATCAAACTCACGTTTTAACTGTCTTTAACGAATTTAATTGAACACTGAATTGAATTGGCATTAAAACTACTTAGTATAAAAACGGGAGGGCGATTCATCAAACAACTTGAAACGCTTGAGCAAAGATAGTTTTACGTCCTTATCACCTAAACGTACCATTTTACTTTCCAGGTGGTGCCCACAGGCTTCGCGAATCTGCTGCGATGGTGCAAAAGTTCGTATAACGACCCACCGATTTACATAACAGAGAATGGATTTTCAGACAGAGGCACGTTAGAGGACTACGGACGTATAGCTTACTTTAACGTAAGTAACCACTACTTGCGTGTGACTCCACACGAGTTTCTATTTTAAGCATAAAGGTTAAGACGAGAATTGATGGTGTGTTAGAAAGTGAGTTTTGTGCAGTCGTTCTACACATTTCTTATGTTCTTCAACAATATTTTATAATGTGAAGAAAATGTATATTTAAAAATAATATTATTACAAATGTAAAACGAAAGATAATATGATGTAATTATAGTACCTATCTTGTTTTAAAATTAGGTTAACAGGTCCCGCCCCCGCAAAAACAGATACATAGTTCGAACTATTTCCGGTGCAACTACATTTACCTAATACTCTTTGTTTTTACTCTAAAACTAGCTGTGCCCCTCGGTATTACCCGCAGTAAGATATTGTCACGCTGTTAAACACAGGCAGTGTTTATCCACAGTGTCCGCTAACTTCATACCAAATTACTTATATGAAAATCACTTCGATAAGTCAAAGCTCACGTCGGCATGAGCTGCGCGCCGCGCGTTATATGTTACTTTATTTTCGCAAAAACAAAAAACTTTTTTCTGAAATAAAAGTAACCTTAGTTTGTCAATTAAAGTCCCGTCGGAATTGTACTAGCCATTTCAGTGAGATCACCCGGAACGAACAGACAGACGGATAGACAATAATTTTTTGCCTATGTTCTGTAACTATACATATTCATTGTATATGCAAGAAGTTAAAAACGGGTACTTCAATATTACAAACAGCCCCTCCAATTTTATATATGTTATTAGTATTCGTAAAATTATAAATTTACCAAGAGAAGTTTTGAAATAATAAATTTACGAAAATGTAGGCGTAAAATAATATATCTCTAGAATCCTACGAAAAGTTATAAATTTCCTAGGAAAATAATCAATTTGCGTTTCTTATTATTTTTCGGTGCAACCATAATATATTACTATTATTCTCTATATCACTACTTGATATAGAGAATTGGGAGTTTTATGAGGTCCAAAAAGAAATCGGAATCGCTCATTATATCAAATACATACCTATTGTTATGATTGTCCGTAAAAAAAAAACAATTCACGATTTATTTATTAACACAACATTCCATAGGTGAAATTTAGGGTCACTTGCAGCCAACAGCATTCTTTTGCAAAACCATACATTGTTATACCTAAGTGAGTTTGTTTCTCTCGATTCAGGACTACCTTGGAGAAATCTTGAACGTTATTTACGACGACGGCGTTAAGGTATTAGGCTACACCGCTTGGACTCTCATGGACAATTTCGAGTGGCGCGCAGGATTCTCGTGAGTACTATATATTATTATTATTTATTTATATTTGACATTTAAATTATTATTACAATATTTTTTATCAAATCCCGTACAAAATCCACTAAGATTTGTAGTGACGGGATTTTGAAAATACCTAACTCAAACAAATACTAGACTTCAATAACATTATTTTATATTAAAACTCAGTCAACCATTTCATTGAAAGAAAAATAATAATAATTGAAATATTTTGTGTCAATAGGTATCTATGAGGTCTTCGCTGGCTCCCTCATGATGAGATATTAGTTTTAAGGGCCATCTTTGGTAAAATCGTTGTTACTTATGATAATATAAACCAATTTTTTTAACGGCAGGGAGCGGTTTGGCTTTTACCACGTGGACATCACCCATCCGGACAGGCCTCGGACACCGAAGCTCTCCGCGGAGTACTACCGGCAGCTGATTGCATCCCGCGAGTTGCCACAAGACGAACGCTTCAAGGACCCTGCGGTATGTTACAGCACCATCACTGCGATATTATAGTCGTTTTTAGGGTTCTGTAGCCAAATGGCAAAATACGGAACCCTTATAGATTCGTCAAGTCTGTCCGTCTGTCCGTCCGAATAATACAACCCCATTTTTCTCCGAAACCACGGGGTCCATCGCCTAATATTCCGTGAGCTTCCTACGAAGTTTCGATAGATGGCGTTACTTGTATCAGTTTATCTTGCTTACACTTTAAAATGCAATATTATCAAATAATTATTATTCCTAAAATCTATATTTTCCTTAATTCAATCAACAATCATATAAAAAACATTTTTTACTAATAAATAAGTTTTTTAAAGATTTGCGACAGTACCGGTAACGGCAGTAAAAGGAACCACCACAATTATCGAAAGCACGGTTGCAGCAACAAAAAAAAAAGTTAATAGATGGCGCTTGCACGTGTACACTTTGAGCGAGCAAACTGCGTTTAATTTTATCACAGTTAATGTTATTAGATGTGTTGAATCAGCTTTTCTATTATAATGTTTTAATAACAAATTGCTTTTTTGTGTGTGTGTTCATTACACTGATAAAAAGACTACTTATGAATTGTAAATGGGAATAATAAAAACATGAAATATGCAGTGCAATCAAAATAAAATTGCATGTTAGATGGGTCGAACTAAACGCAACTCAACTAAAAGTTTTAAATTTTATTCTTACTTTTTTTGTACTTCTTAAAACTTGCTTCTGCTTAAATTTATCGTTAAAACTACAAAAACGACTTGGCTACGTTTTTTGAACTTTGAGGAAAAAAAATACCGATTTAAAACTAAAAATAAATTTTAGCCAGATAGAAATGGTTAAATAATTCTTTCATAATTTTGATGTCGGAGCCAAACGCACTCTTCAGCTTTATAATTTAATATAGGTAGGTAGTTTGTTTGGCACCGACATAAAAATTATGAAGAATTATTTAAGCATTTCTATTTGGCTAAACATATCTCTGTAGATTTTCAGTTTGAAGTCTGTATTTTTTTGTCTGAAAATTTTTGAGAATAAGTGAGTGAATGAGGGATTCCTAATAAAAATAATCACTCAAATAAACATCTGTCATGATTACATGAAGTAGTAGTTGATATGAGTCGATTTTTAATGTTCAATTTCTCTGGTCACCACTCATCAAACCCTTATTTCCTTATCTTGGAACCACCTCTGGACTATCCTCTTTCCAACAAAAAAATAATCATAAAATCAGTTCATAAACGACGAAGATATATGCGAACAAACGTAAAAAAATTGGGCAAGCGCGAGTCGCATAGTGGTGGGTTCCGCAGCAGTAAGTTACATAGAATAAAATATTATTTATTTACTTAGGCACCTACTACAGCTTTATTATGAGAAAATAGTGGTTCACCATTTATGACGTATAAAAAAACTTCACATCAGAAATCGCTTAAACTAAATTTGATTGTCAGATTTTATGGTTATGTACATCATTTTTTATTTTATCAACCCCATAGTTTAGAAATTAGAGCCCTCCTCGAATTTCTAACACACTTTTTTCAACTTTGAAAATGTCTCTCGCGCAAAATATTCAAGTTATAAAAATGATATTAGAAACCTCGATACCATTTTTCAAGATCTATACACATTGATACACCAAACGGGGGGTCGATGAAAAAAATTTTTTTTTCAGTTCACTGTATGGAAACCCCAAAATATATTAATATTTTTTCAAGTTTCTTGTAAAAACCTTATAGCGGTTCACAGAATACATATATCTACAAAGTTTGAATAGTGTAGTTCTTATAGTTTCGGAGAAAAAAGGATATGACATACGGACGGACAGACAGACAGACTTGACGAATTTATAAGGGTTCCGTTTTTTTGCCAAGGTCGAATCGAGTAACCTCCTTTTTTTAAGTCGGTTCAAAAGCAGCCCCTGTTTTTCCTTATTACATCAGCTACCTGCCAAAAAAAGTCCCGTCCAAATACGTCAAGCCGTTTCACAGATTACCCGGAACAAACTGACAGTCCGACAAAAATTTTAAACATTGTTATTTTGGCATAATATGTAGTACCGCATATATATTGATATGCATAAATAAGTTACCGTCCTAACGCTGGAACGAAGAGCCTACCTTTACTTTCCGTCTTCAAAAATAAATTCAGTTCACCGGTATTGATAGTGATAAAAATAAATTATATCAGTTCCTTAGCAAATTAAAAACGCAATTTAATATAGTGTCGAAAACTAAATATAACAAAAACATAAAAAACATTACAAGTGTGGAATAAGTGACCATTGATTCAAAACACTAATAAGTATTTTGAAGAAAACGCGTAAGTGACGCGTCTTGCACGGCGCTTAAGTCCTTATGTTTGTATCCTTTGTCCTTTGATAAATATATCGTCGCCGTTGATGGCTTCCATTCAAGACCGCTCTTGCGGCTATATACCTACATATAAGATGCTTTTCGTTCACAAAATATCTGGCTTTTATAATTTACAAGAAAAGTGTATAAGTATGTTTAGAACTCATACATAATACAGGCTTCACGCTTAACTTGCGGCAAGATGGCGCTGTGTGTATATCAGTGGATATTTATTAATATATAATAAGAGCCTCCTCTAATAACCCCACCTGCTGGCCAACGGCTTACTGCTCAATTCTATATAATATTCTATATTTTTGAAATAATAATGAGTAATAGTTTTATTTAATAAAAGTTTAATTAAAAAACCTGGAAATTCATTTGTTATTGGTTCACAATCAACAATAAATTCATTGTTTAATTGCAACGTCACAATTAATCAATTCTTAATTGCAATTAAATTTGCACAATACTACACACGCCACGCACGACGCGCGCGTCAAATATACATAGATACCTATGCCTATCAAAATGTTTGGTTTGAGAAATTACATTTTAGTCGGATCGGATTCGGAAGAGCGCACTAACGCGCAACGTTGCCGCTCTGTCAAAGCGCACGCGCCGTAAGAATAAACAATAAATGCGCTGTTGCCGTCCTTATTTAGAACTGTGATTAATTAATAGCTGTGTTTTTACGCCACCTATCGGATTTTCAAATATCAGTTTAATCTGTCTACGCGAATCTTGCTATAAGCACCTAGTCACGGACCTAGTGGCATCTAGTGAGAATAAAGTGAGTTAAAAATAGCTTCCTCAAATAGCTTCCGTAGATGGTCACGTTTTTGCAGTATGGGATGCATCATCTGTATAGTATATATTTTAAATCTGTGTCCGAAACTATAAGCACTACACTATTCAAACTTGGTGGTTGTTAAGTTAACAAGTTTAAACTTGGTATATATATATATACATATATACATTCATAGTAAAATGTATTAAAAGTTTTATTGTAATCAAAGTACAATAAAATAAAATTTATCAAAGTACAATCAATTAGAATATAATTAAATTGATAATTAAATTGATTTAATAAGAAACTTGAAACAAAAGATAAGATTGTTTATTTGCACAGAATAGAGGTTTTACAAAGTGTCTACATATATTGTAGAGTGGTACATGCTACAAATTAATATATTTTGAGGTTCCCCATACATTGAACTCCCACGTGTGGGGCATCGCACCCCCACGTGTGGGGTATCACTGTGTAGAGCTTAAAAGATGGTATTGAGGTTTCTTAGATCTTTTTTTAATAAATTGAATAGTTTGTGCGAGAGACACTTCCAAAGTTGAAAAAATTGTGTAACAATCTAAAAACGGGTGACAACGGAGCCTCAAACTCTGAAGGTTCACAGACAGGTTTTACGCTCCCAAAGTTTTTTATCCTTTGGGATATTAGCTAGTATTGACTAGTAATATAGCTTTAAACGAATGTAGGTAGCACAATCATTTTCTTAACCTTTTAATCTTCGCAGTCGGATTTATTTAACAGACACGTTATATTTTACTTGTCAGGATTCCTGTAGTTAACAAGTTAAATGAATTCATACATTATAAAAAATAATAACATTTCATTCAATCCTTTTATAAACCTTATTATTTGGGCTCTGTCAGAACACCAGCGCTGTCGTGGCCAATGTTGATGAATCATTAGAAACTGTAAATGACACACGGCAGGATAAGCTGAGGCAGGGCCTTTTATTTTTGTTTCATACAAATAAAACTTTTATTTTTCTATAAACTTTCCGTGTAATAAACACGTGAAAAATCACGTGTTTATTACTTCGGTTTCTTTTCGCATAATTGTATTGTTTTGTTTTTGTGGTCGAATAAATGTCTTTTTCTTTATATTTAACCCGTTTTGTTATTTCTTTGCAGGTAAGGCGGTCGTAAAATAGTGAAGCTTGGCATGTGAACGTTATTGTTATTTTTTTTGCATAGATACTAATACCAAGTTCTTATAAGCTTACTAATAATAAAGATTATTTAGAAATATACATTTATTTATTTATGATTACACTTCGTATGGTGTGAGTACTATATGCAGAACTAACTTCTTAAATTAATTTAAATGTGCAGCGATTTTATGTTATTACCTACAGGTAAATATTATACTGATTATAACGGGTACAAGTAGATACATGTATTTTAACATACGCCTGCTTTAGTGGCTTTTTTAAACAACTTCGTGGTCAATGGTGGTAGGAATTGTATAATAAATATACTAATAGTAGTAAGGTTGAAGTATTTTGGTGAACTATGTTACTTTATATCAATTTCAGTATTGTCATAAACGAGTCTTTATTTTTGTATCTCTTCTACAGACTGTTCACGACGAATTCTAGCTTCGGAAAATAGCTGCCAAATTAATCAAATGTGGAAATTAAATTGGATAAAATAAAATGAATGATAGGTATTAAAACAAATATTTATTTCATTCATTTATGATATCAAATTATTTACAATGAAATTAAAGTAAATTGACATATTTATGAATTTCATTGTTGACATTGATACACGTAATGTTACATACACTACAGAGAAAACTTGCATCTGCTATCAGACTGAAGAGATATGTTTGTAATTCATAAAGGCTATACTTAAGTAAAATAACGTTTTAACACTTGACAATATTGTTCCGAATATTATTGTTGGTGAGCAGAGCCAGGGCCACTGCTGGCTGTAAGCAACATGGAATGTTTCTCAATGTGTCATTAAAACAACAGAATTATATGCAATAAGGCAAATTAATGATACATATATTCAAACGCAGCCACCGACCAAAATATATGAACGCGTCAATGGCTACGGGCCTAGCGCACGAGGCGGAATAATGTACCGAACAATATGAGAAGCATCCACTTACAAAGAATTACACGAATACAATATAAAGTACAACAAATGGATCTACAGAATACAAATACAATGTGTCATTAACCCAGCACCGTTACCTCTAATTACAGTAGTTACACAGATGCTTACACAACTGAAAATTACATTAAGTCTTACAAGAATAAAAGTATTTTACTAATATGGCAAAGTTTTCTATGTAGCATTTCATTAGACCTAATTTCGAATTGTAATCAAGCTTGCTGAATTCATCACACTCAATACAAAAAAAAATCTAAAGACTAGGTGGGCTAAAACGTAATTTTGAGAAGATCAGATATTTTGATAAGATATGGATGATTTAATTGAGGACTCGATAAAAGGTATAATACTAAGGCGACAGTAAAATATCGAAAATATATTTGATTCTATCTAAGTTGGCACCAAACTGGACGTGGGATCCATATTGCACAGGCCTTCGCCGTCGCGCAGCACTCGTCTCCCGGTACAACGCCACCATACATCGTAGACATTATTCAAGGTTTACCTACATTAAGTTGGCTTTCCGAAGTGTTTGCCAGTGATCGACCGCCCTCGGTCGCTGCACTTCGGCCAATCGTAAACTACAAGAACCACAATAATAGTTGCCAACATAATAATTATCTATTTCATGATTAACGATAAACTTAACATCTACCAATAATCTCCAAAAATACACAAGGACGGTGTAAGTCGACAAAACACATTACTACATGTACGTACATATAAGTAGTTTTATATTTATATCAAATTAATACATCAAAAGATTGACAATAGAAATGTGTAGAAATATTTTAACATTTATCTAAATTACAAAACACAATAAATAATTTTTATAAAGGCACATTAAGGCACTGTTATGTCAAAGATGTTATCACAATCTTAAATTTACTGATAATAGGTACATACAATAATTAGTTATATTCAGCCAACATTATATCTAGTTTGAAATACACGTGAAATTGTCGGATTCCGATAGTCTTATGTGAAAGAATATGGGAATCCTTAACACAGAAATGTAGATAATGATGCAATACAGCTTCTTTCAATAAAGAAAGAAGGTTTGCGAGCGAACTGTGACTAGCACATGACAGTCGTGGCTTCGCTACCTTTTTCGCGCGGCGTATTTACGAGACGCCCGCTCGAGCGAGCGCCGATAGCGGCCATGCGTATCTACGTCACTGAATACGCGTTTGCGTCATTCAATTCAATGCCCTTACAATTAAAATAAGCATTGATATACATTATAAAACATCTTTACGAACTGCGATTAGTACAATACTTTAGACTCAAATACACGTTTGTAATCTCAATTATAAGGCGAGACGGCCGTGACAGAATGCCGCTTATCTGTCCCGTTCGAATAAATGCAGAGACGATAGGCCGGCTTCTGCGAGCGCGTCGACCCCGGGGACGTTCGGCCGACATCACCTCTTACATAGACACACTGCCGATCATTAAACTCGCGACAAACACACGTTGCACTATTGTCATTTTCGTGAAATGTACACCTTTACCAGCCACCGACACTGTTATGTCGACGTCGTCTGCAGGTAAGTACGCTAAATTAACAATATGATACCTAATTTAAAAGTTTGTAATCATTTGAGCTGTGGAGCCGAGTTGCCTACAGCCAGGTCAGCACGTTGTCCGGTTTGCTCGGTGTCGAGTTTATCAGAGACTGTACGTCGTCTAACAGTATGTCGTTTGTAAACTCGTTTAGCTGGAAAAGAAAAAGTTTGAATGAGTCCGTGTTGACTTTACTTACTTAGAAATGTTATTTTAAACCCGTTATAAATCCCCGTTTTTAAATTTTCCTCGTTTTTAATTGGACAAGCGCTCACATAAAGATTATGCTTACATAAATATAATATAACTTGAGTCACGCAATAAGATTTTGTGGGATTCTGTTTAGGTAGGTAGTTCATTCATGCATTTGTCAATTTAAGAAAAACGCAAAAATGCAATTAAAACGCAACAAACTCATTAAGAATCGTTAATTAATTATACCAGAGCCATTGAACAGTTATTAATCTTAACAAAATACGCTAATACATATGATATCGACAAGATCCGATAAATAGTGGCCCTAGCTAACCCAGGTTTACCCAAATTTACTAGGGGAAACCTTACTTAATAGTGGAGGTTACTCCTACGTCTAAAGTAAAAGATAGGAAATTACCTAATAGCTTTATCTGTGCCATTTACATCCATATTGGAAGCCATATTTTGAACGCCACGCTATAAACGCATGCCGTGCCCTGTACGCCACAGCACAAAATAAAAATAAAAATACCTACGAAAAATAAAGTAAGCACTATCATTTTTCAACACGTTTATTTAACATTTTTAATAGCCCGTTTTTTTCACATCTAGATGACGTTGGTGCACAGGGCAGGGCACGCAAGTGATTGTCATTTAAAGACGACGTCGGCGGTCGAAAGGTTAAAAATCTGTCAAAATAATTACGACATATCTATCATGTATACATATATCTATCAGTATGAGGTCATCCTGCAACACGAAAGCACTCTTAGTTAGAAGTAAAATTCTAGTAAAATTCGTTCGTTTTTTGTTCAAATCAATGTGTAAAGTATTAATAAATGTGTTGCACAATGCGACATAAAATAAGTGTGCAATTAAAAAGCGCGCCTATAATTTTCTGCTAGTCAGTGTCAATTAATAAGGTAGGTGATTACTGACCATTACAAGAGAGGAAAATATTGTTAATGAACATAAATTAATCAGTAACGATTACGCTTGTTTGATTCATTATTACTACGAACTTTTTCCATTAAAGACATGAGTGACTGACTAGTATTATTATTACTGTGGTTACTTTGAGGAAAACATATAGTATGTACGCATGTTTAATTATATATACGTAATAAGGTTTTCCCATAAGGTCATTTATAATGAAAGGGACACAGTTCTTTCCAGATAATAAACACATTGAATGCCATGCTGGTCATTTGCGGTCATCCAGAAATAAATGTATGTTTTATAATAGGTAGTTAGTACTATGGCTGTCATAAGGTTATTATTAACATATTTAATTAGTGTACACATTAACACAGCTTCTTAAGCATAAATTAGTAAGCATTTGGTGTATGTATTATAAGTAAATTAATTTAGAACGATAAAGACCAATGTCAAGAATTATCTGGAGTCGGCTGTGTTGTCAAAACTATTATAGACATGGAAAACAATGCTAAAGTAGAATATCCTTTCGAATATTGAACGAGACTGATTGGCTGCCAGCACTGGACCTCAACCGCTCAATTTTTACTCACTTTACGTTTGCATTAACATTGCTAAATATAAACAATTGGTAACAGAAAAGTGGCAGCTTTCGCCAAATTAAGAACACCGAACACGCATATTACTAAGCAAAATTTTGTTTGTGGGAATCTGAGGCCTTTTATGCCTTTAAAAACCTATTTTAAAATCTGGGAACTAAATGGTGGTGTAAGCTGACAAGCAATAAGCAAAGTTACCTGCAAGGAAGGTACCAGGTCATCGGTGGAGTCGAGGTTGTCGCCGATGGCCATGTCAGTGGAGTCCATGTTGGCGCCAGCCTCGCTGCTGCAGTCCATGCGGTCGTCCATTCCCGCCAAGAAGTCTTCAGGTGTGTGCGGGATGGAGAACAGCCCGTCTCCTTCCCCCACGCGCGGCACTGCCATCCCCAGCCCGCTGTCCGCCGACTCTTGCCGCTGGTGGTCAGTCAGCCCCGAGAGGAACGGGTCCAGCGACAACTCCGTACTGGCCACGGCGCCCGTACTGTTCGCCAAAGACGACATAATCGATGACGACTGCCGCGCCATTAGCTCTTGCTGAAAAACATATTCATATTACTTTACTAACGCATTGATTGATATGTTTTTCGGAGACTGAATTCTCGTGTCCTACTGACCTAACCCGAGGTTGGCGCGGCGCCAAGGCATACGCAAGGTTTGAACGAAGGGATCCCACTTTATACTAGAAAAATCATGGGATAATAAACTCGAGCGCAATACTTATACGTTATTTATATTTGCTGATGCGTAAGATGCGTTTAGAGGTAACAGCAGATGCATATTAGCAACTAATATGACGTTTGCAATAGAGTTGGGAATATAAATATTAATAATAAGATTTGGGGGACATTAATTTTTTTAGTATTCTTGAATAAATAAATTATGCAGTATTGATTAAGATTTATCCTTTTTTTATGTTACAAAGTGAAAAGGACGATCAGGGATCAGATCTATACGCTTATAGTGATTCGCCTGACCATGACAAAGCGGCATTAAACGAGACCAACAACTGACAGTTATTATTCTCCATCAACGCCGCACTGCATCCGTCACCCGAGACAACAGATGTTAAGTTTCTTATACCCGGTAATTTCACTCAACAATGTGTGTTGTAACTTATTTTATTTAACAAGTAGGTAAAATAATTTTACGACCGATATCCGTAATTCGACACACGCCAGGACCTTGCCTTGCATCAATAACAAAGGACGAATGTCATTCAAGAATATTTTCATCGGAATGAAATTATCCATAACCAATGAAATTAATACAATAATTAAAATTAACAGCAACAATCCTATTTCGTTTTTACGTAGATCGCAACGGTTTGCCATGTGTTAAGTAGTTGCAATGCGCGACAATTCGAATTACCTGTAGTCTGATTTCCTGCTGTCGCTGCTTCAGCCGATCCCGCTCAAGCTGCAGCGACTGCAAGCGTATCTTTTGCTGGCAAGCCTGCAACGATGCGTTGGCCCAGCCGCCGCCCGCCACGCCAGCATTGGCCGCCGGAGTACGCTGTAAGTGCTGAGCTGTAACAACGAACAAAATCGTCATTCACCACAATTAACAACTAATCCAGCGAAAGCGGGTTAGTCCTGATTCCCCCCACTCTTGATTAACCCCGCTTCAAAATCACTTACAATATAATTTTCGGGGCGAATCAGTCCTAACCCGCGAAAGCAACGTTCAGTGAATATTGAAGCTAACTTACGTATTCTAGGGTCGAACCAAGACGTTGTTCGGGCGGCATGGTTTATAAAATAGGTTTCACCTTCTGGTGTCGTCGCCTGCTCCCAACCTTCCGGTAGCGGCCCTAGCGGATCCGATGGCGTCGTACTACTTGTAGTCTTCGCAGCTGAAATGCACAGAAGCAGTGCGTTAATAAAATGTGTATATATGGTTGTTGTATGTGATTAATAGGAAAATATAAACGTACGAGCTGACCAAGGTAAACTTTGTTCCGCCATTAATGTAAGAAATGGGCCAATTTTTCTACCACGTCGAGCAGGAACAGTATAAAATGTATCCTATGCCTGCCACCTCGTTTTGAGTTACCTTCCTACCAGTTTTCAGCCAAATCGGTTCAAGTGTTTACTAAATTTAGGATAGTGTGTCAAAATCTTAAAGAAACCTGCTACAAAACTCTCCGTTTAGTCCATGATAACAAGCTATCTGAGATAATATGTGTTGCTTGTTACTAGCAAATGGAACATGGTATAGAGTAAATTAAAACGGTGCGGTAAATTGCATAAACCGTATATAATACTCGCGGTTATTCCTTACACTTTTTTAATTCAGATAAAACATAACTAATCCAATTTCATACAGTTCACGGAACCTTTAAGTAAAACTGTGCGCATTAAGAGTGATCGTGGATGTCATTGGTTGTGCGCCAATATAGACACTTGAGCAACGAGGCTCGCACGTGATTGTAAATCAGGTGGGTATAGGGAAGGTCGGCGAGAGCTTGTTCCAAGAAAACAACGGCGCCAGACGCCCGTTCGTTGCGCGGGCGCACGCCGCGAGTGAATCACGCCGGATGTCATCACATCACGCAGCTGATCACTTTTGCCAACATCCAATCATTCATAAATAGATGATGATTAAGGCTCATTCATCGAAATACGGATAATCATTTGTTTTCATCAACGCCGAACAAGTCTCGAAGTTAAGCCCATTTATCGCTTCGAGAGCCGTATAGTAGAAAATTGTTGATGGAATATCATAGCCATGTTCCTTCCAATAGGCGTTGCATGAGTTAACTAAGGGGTTGTAATGTGCGAACAATATAGACGTTAGGTAAAAGATGTTGGTAAACAGACTAGGGCTTAAACTTTTACTTAAGACAACATAACCGCCTAGTCTCTTACTTCGTGGATAATGTGGATTTGGATAAAATTGGTACTATTTTATGTTTTTTTTTACTTCTAGACAATGCAGTACACCGCTGCATATTTATAAAGCCGTTACCCTCTCCACCCTATTTCCCTAATTGTGCGAATTAGCACGGACGTGTCGTAACCTATACAGTCCATCAATGTTAACACACTCGATACTTATTATTTTTTCACAACATTAGATCAAGATAACCCCTGTTGGCAAGAAGCGCGATGCGCCTCGCACCCCGGTGTAATTATACGTACATTATTTGCGCCGTGTGGTGGTTACCTAACTACCTACTCGCGGTTTGCCGACTAAACCTCGTGTTATTTAACGCATTTACTTGCAATACATATTTATTTATGCTATTCAAAACATAGAGTAATGACCTCCATGGGCAGTGATAGACCATAATGCACTCACTTATCAAAAGGCCCGATAATGTTTGTAAAATCACTAGTAAAGGCTGGATGTAGATCGCGAAGGGAAAACAATGCGGGAGAACTGTGCCCATGAGTCTTTACGTTATTCGAGCCAAAATCCATTTATTCAAATTACGATTACAAAAAGCACTTATGAACGTCAGAAAATAAACAAAATACAATGAAAACATTTAAAATACCGAAGAAAAGCACAGACATGAATTTTGATACTTGAAGAAAGGCGCTTCAGTCTGTTGACCTGTTGAGAAAGAAGCACCCAAGAAAACTCAACAGTACAGCCTTTATTAAACAATAGTTGAGCAGTTTAAGACCATGTATTTTTTTATAAACCTGACCAATAACATGATTTTGTATAACCACAGGATATGTTTTATAACACAGGAAAATATATTGGAAACTATTGATTGACGTCTCGCAAAAGGTCTCTGGGAGGGGAGGCTAGGTATGGGAGAAGCGAATGTCCAGCAGTGAACAGCGATAGATAATTCAAAGTGTACATTCATTTGTTGTCAGTTGGTGTCTTTAATAAATACCAATCAGTTGGTGCAACAATAAAATAAGATAAGCCTTACCTTACCCCATATTAATATTTCTAACAAAGGAACTTCTGTTCATAGTTAGGAACACCATTTCTATATGTACTAGTGCGGACCGCGTAATGGGAAAGCAATTTCTTAAAAGATAACACCAAAGATGGCGCCGTGTCATCAGATTACGGAAGAATGTGCTACGAAAACACAATTTATTTGTTTTGTCACCTGATCTACATAGATTGTCTCTCACAAGGCGATAAGGCGACTTGTCTTAGTCTTATAACCAGTCATTAGATGGCGACAACGTCAACAGCCAGTACGTGACTAGGGCACGTAGCGGAGCAAACTATCAGAGGAATGCACAAATAGGTGCGGGGACACGTGATCTCAGCCCCAACTGGAATCGTCGACTCAGCTGTAAAATCATTCGTCACATAAAATGCAACACGCACGACCACCTTACTATTTGCACTGACAGTGCTAACGATTGCCTGCTGCACGCGTATGGTTATGTCTTTGACTTCAATACACGTCAAGAATTTGTTTGTTTTTTTATTTTTAGCATTAGGTTCTGAAGTGCAATAAGAACCTATTCTACTAACCGCATCTGTGAGACTGGATTCCATGTGTGACTTAAGATGGAGTGAACCTGCTATTAAAAATAAATTCACTGGTATTTTTAAATCTCATTCATAATCTAAACAATAATTTTAAAATTTGGTCTACTGTGTATTTGACTTAATAACATTGTATCGGTAAAAAAATAACTTTATTAAAACGTAGTATTTGCTATGACGTTCTGTTATATCTATGTGATATTATTTGAATTATCTTCTGAACGGACCGCAACAAAATCGAAAAACCAGCTTAATTACACGCCCAGTTTTAGATGAGGGAAAAAACATTGTTTACAAGTACTCTTACTTTGTAACGTGGATGATGAATGTTTGTTTACGAACTAAGCTGACAAAGAGCGAGGAGTATTGGTGGCGGATGTGTCGCAAGGCAACGCACAGCTCGGTCGCAGGAGCGGCCGCGCTGGCGCCGACCTATAGGGCTACCTCTAGAACTCAGGGATTCTTACATTTGTAGCGACAACAACAAGAGTAAACACCTATACTTACTTCAACGCACACATGATAAATAATGAACTAACAAGATGCATATCTGCGTCTACTAAAATATGAATGTGGATGGATAATGACGATGATGAAGTTAATTATAGTTTTATCGATCCCTTAATCTATTGTTTAGTATAGATTTGGAAACATTTAAAGCTTAAGTGATTACAAAGTGTGTGTTGGCAGCCCTAAACACCGATGTATTTTCCGAACACCTTTCAACGCTCGTCTCGCATCGACCGACGGAAACAACGCGTTAATTCCCGTCATAAAATCAGTTTTAGAATTCGGGTTATTTACTTGTTTTTATTTCAGTTCCATGATAATTTTAAACACGCCTCTGTTTCCATTTAGATCACGTGGTTACGGATTACGGATAGTCAACGTTAAAACGTAGGCGAATATCTTTATACCAAGTTCTTAAACGCCGCGGCGTAAAATAATTACAGCTACGATTAATATTGAGTAATTTAAAATATTCACAATAACGATGTTACGTTAAGATAGCTAAGGTCGTTTTGTTATAAACGATAAATAACTAGCCTCCAGGCTGACATTATTTTGTATCTAAAAAAACATATATACCTACAACTAATGAAAGTGACATCACATGTCTGATAAAAATGGAAAACCCAAGGTGAAAAAGTACTATGCTTATTTGTATCTACTCGTATATGCTACATATTCATTGTAATTATTTGAAAAGATGATTTCATCTATAAATACGATGCAAGAAATACAGGTTTGTTTTTGAACTAATTTCTGGATTTACCCGAATACTGGGTCATCATAATCAAACCTACTTCATATTTTAATAATACACACTTTATGCATAATTTCAATTCAATACTATGATTCTAAAAGATAGTAGGTACATTACAATGTTTTCTTAGTGATATAATATTATCTAAAGGGGACTCCCTTATTTTGCCTGACAAGTGTCATAGTAATAAAGTATGCAAACATATAAAACAATTGCCCAGACAGATGCAAACCAACATGGTCATGCGCACAAATGTTTATAAATACTGAACTAAGCACCATTGGTGTATTAACGGAAGTCTTACCATTACACCATTATCAATTCTCATCAAATTATCTCAACTATTCAGCCGGGGCTTAGACTTTCTTTTGTTTATACGGCTAATCATTCGAGCAGTGAAGAATAATAGTTTACCCATGGCAATGATGTAAAAAAGTAGAGATTCGTGATATGCTCACAAAACAATCGAAATAAGTGTTTCGAATGTAGTGACAGCACACATACACAATTACACATATTTCGAATTTCGAACACATTTACCTAAACAAAAAAGTACAAACTGTACTCACTTCGGCGCGGTTCGCTTTTCAGGCACGGATGGCGTATCTACCTTTATACATACAGAATATCATTGACCAATGGCATATCAGTTGCTGTAGGCCCGTTAATGCAAACCAGAAGGGGAGACCGCGTCTTAGCGAGTATAGTCTTCCATGGGAAGGGTGAGATGAAAAGCGTGTCTGGGATGTCTTCCACAAAATAGGGGAGACCTATATCTTTCGATAGGTTAGAAAGATGGTTTACCTGGAGTAGCAGCTGGTGCAATGACAGGCGCGCTGGTGGGTTGTGCGAGCAACGTCTCCGCGCTTTGGTGCTGCACGCTCGCTGTCACGGTCTGCGCTGCCAGGGTCTTGCGGGGGTCGTCCCACGTCGTCGTTTTTGTTATGTGACTGGAATTAAAACAAACGAACTGTAAGGACACGATCAAAGGAACTGTATAAGGTAATTTAGATGTGTAGTTTTAATTTTGTAGTTGAATTGCTGGAGGTGGGGGAAGAAAATAAATAATCTAAAACTTAATGATTCAATCATCATCATCAGCCGTTTGCCGTCTACAGCTGGACTCACTCGGAAACAAAAGAGCTGTAGGTATATTGTAAGAAGTTTTATTAAAATTGATTTTTTAATACATTGTATCCAGATATAACTTCATTATTTACCGCACAACCAGATTATTACTTCATCTGACATTTATTTGTGTTTAGTTACGATATTATCACACGTTACGAAACATGGACTAATTGGTGAGCTATACAACACTTATTAATTAACGAACGTGAATCACTAATTAATTGCTACCAGTACTAAGAGAAGGAGTTTTGTGTGAACATCTCAAAGGCCAGATGAGATAATACTATATAACTCAAGTATTATTACAATAATTGGATGTCTGTATTAATATTATGCCCCAATTGCGTAATACAATAGTTCATTAGGAAATTTACTATTGATGATGATGATGCGTACTTTCTACATTTAATAGCAATGAAAATGTGAGATCAAATTAAAACTATTGTTAAGAAATGCCAATACACACAGATATTAAAAAAAAACATTTAAATAAATTCAATACAATGACGCTGTTATAGAACCGTTGGCAACACAGCCTTGGTTGCGTGCGCGCCGAATCTTCCCACTTAGCGGTCGATGTGACCAATTTGTGTGCAAACCGGACATGGCGTGAGCGACCCACTGAATAGCCGCTGCTACGCCATGATGAATGAGTCTTTTACTTTCTTCGCTGAAAGTAGGCAGTCGTCAGCTCGTCACAGCGCGGCTGGCGCGCCGTTGTGACCCAATCTCAATCCTTAGAACGCGCCATTCTAGCTTGTCGAACTACGCGCCACACTCACGATCGTTATAGCGTTGGTAAATAAAACATGAGTAATCGCCGCTTACGTTATCACTCGTACTCAGGATATTGTTCGAAATTAGAGCGTGCGAAGGAAAATTAAGAATCTAGCCGACTGTTGGAGAGGGCGAAATGTGAACATACGTGTGTGGATCTCGATTAAAAATCGAGCTGCATGATCCGGCAGTGCGAATCGAACATTCACAGACGGTAAGATAAGAAAGTGTTGCATTGGAAAGTGGGTGGGGGCGTCACCACGACGGATCGATTTGCTCGGAGCGGTAATGAACTTGGGCTGCTATCAGCTGTTGCGAGGCACCACCTGTGCAGGCGCAGGTGCCGCTTATCGCCGACTAATTCGTTATTACGTCTTTGCGCGGTAACCTTTAGCGGTCAACGCAGCTGGTTATAATTTTAGACCACCTAGACTTTGTTGCAGTTGCACGCATCCGATGCAATTGTTTACGTTGAATAGTTGCTGAACAATGAATTAAAGGATGATCACGATACTCGATTGCGACCACTTGTTTGCATCACAATTCTATTAATTTAATATGTTTTACTAATAAACATTGCTGACAATATTAAGGTACTCAAGATATTTTCAGTTGAGAAATTTATTAAGCTTTAATTTAAAAACACTATGCTATTGTTGGATAACATTTTTATCATATGTGGTTTCTAGAAATATAATTAGGCTTTCTACGCGATATTGCGTAATCGTTTTAAATGCATTTGTTTTATAGCCATAGGCACAAGTTACACACAATTATGATTTTTTTTTCTGTAAAATGAGCTGTGTCTTGAATCTTTATTAATGTTGCTAAGATAAATTTTACTTCAATGTCTAAGTTACATATTATTCGTATTAAATTATACATTTTGGGTTCATTTACCAACAAAGGAACGTCAAAATACTCAAATTAAAATAAATCTAGTTTAAATTAAAATCATGCATATTTAATTGTGAAAAACGCTATCAATGGGTTTGGGCCTGCCAATTGACGAGATAGTGTCAATCATCTATAAACTGTATCAACAAGTTGAACCTATCGGTATCTTGAGAACTATGACTGGATAACATTACAAATCGTCTAAATGTGTTATTGCACGAAAATGTTCAATTCAATTACCTACGTAAGAAATTTATTCTTATCTATTTGCAGTTATTGTGGTAAATTGTAATAATCCTATAAAACACAGGATGCCATGATATTTTACCTCGGTAAACAAACCACTGGCTCAGTGGTGTAACTTACACTTAAATTGCATTTCAAACCCGATGTCAGTGGCGAGTGCGGGGCGGGGCGGGGTATCGGCGAGGTGTTCAATTACAGGCTGCGTGGGGCTTGGATGCTTTGAATTGCATAACTTAAGGAGAACTGTTTATTATATTTCAATCATTTACCCTACGTTCTGGGTAAACGAATAATTACCCAGACTGTGGGCAAATTATGTTGAAAGTTCTGTAATAGCTTTTAAATTCAAATAAATGACTCTACGGTCAGGGTTAAACTAAGTTAATTAAGTTCGGACTTCTATAACATGTAATTTGCCCAATAATGAATGTAATTAAGGATGAGGACAGCAGATATGCCGAATATCTGATGAAAAAATTAAATATTCAAACCAAACCAAAATCCTTATCTATTACATATAAATAAAATTGGAGTGTCTGTTTGTTATATGTATTAAAATACTCGCTTTTTACTAAATATGAATATATAAAATACATATCTGGGGGCACGGCAGTGCCCCCGCCAAGTCGAGCGCGAAGCAAACACTGCCGTACCATCCTTTACAGGATCCATTTCGCCGCATTTTCAGGCCCCGATTTGAGCCGACGTTTCAACCCTTACACCCAATGGGTCGTCTAATATTCCTTTCAAGTTTCTACAAAAAGAAGTAAAATCCCACCAAAAACATTCTGTAAAAAATCTAGCCAAGTCTCGATGGAGCTGCTTGATTATCTCTAAAAAGTAATGAAATATAGACAAAGACGTGCCAAGTCTAAGGTTCCTTACTGCAATTAATTAATTATTATGGTTAATGTTGTGTGACTTGGCCGTTGAACATTCTTTATACGTTAGTGGCTTTATCGAGCCTACAATCGATGGGCTATTGAATCACCGTTTTTCCAAGTGGCAAATTTGTACCGTCAATGGGTAGCGGTTCTGGCGACAGATTGGTGCAATGGTGTCATGAAGCACCTAGTTTTGTATCCTTGTGTACTCTTCAACGGCCTAGTCACACAACATTAACCATAATAATTAATTAATTGCAGTAAGGAACCTTAGACTTGGCACGTCTTTGTCTTGATTTCATTATTTTTTAGAGATAATCAAGCAGCTCCATCGAGACTTGGCTAGATTTTTTACAGAATGTTTTTGGTGGGATTATGTTTACGGTAGGTACAAACACCAAAATATTTGTATTTTATATACCGCGGGAAATATCATATACCTGAGAGAACAACTAATGCAAAATAAATATCCCTTTGCTAGTTTAACCAACAAAGTACGGTCTTAATCCACTCATGCGTTACAGAAGGCCTATACGCTCAGTCGCAAGCGTCTTTTTTTTAATTTAGAGAGCATCGAACGAGCAGGCGGTAAGCAATACCGCCACCCTTCATCATCAGCTCGTTTATACGGCCCCACCGAGGTATCGCCTTAGTTGGGGGCGGGTGTATAGGCCGTAGTCGTCCACGCGGGCCCAATTAATAGGCCAACTTCACGCGCAACCTTTGAATTTGCGCAGGTTTCCTCGTGATGTTTAATGAGCTCATGATGATACACCGCTCGCGTTAGTGTACCGCGCGGGCGCATAGTGTTTGTACACAATCACACTATTTACTCACACCCCGTAAGTGATACACGTTGTTTCCTTCTCAGAAGACTAACATCGAAATTGGCAAGTGCGACGTGCACCTGGCCGCCATTAGTCACGCGCGATTCTACTATAACGGGAAAGTTTTTGGTAAACAGACCAATCTTATGACAGTTTAACAAGTATAAATATTATATTCATGATCATCTAGTGAACAGCTATGTCCCCGTGTTGTCTGGTTTATAAATTATATAGGATATATGCCTAGCCTACCTTTTTTCACAATGCGTCGCCTAGCCACCATCGGCAAGGTTAAACCTGCCTCAAGGGAGGCCCAGGTAGTGAGATAGCGACCTGCGTATTCTGGAACTTGGGTAGGCATATTTCCTTATTTATATATGTAAAAGTGATAGGGGATGTAGGTTAAATTTATTTTAAATACCTACATAAGTGTTTAATATATCGGTACCGACATATGCTTTCTCTTAAAGTAAGATTGATGTAAATTGCCTCAGCAACCATTCGGGACTAAACCTCATCTGTATTTGGTGCAGATTTGGTCTAATATTCTATGGTGCTAATGGTAGTAAGTAAGATTTGTTTGCAAGTGACTATACAGCTCACTGGCAAAATTAATCGTTTACGTAAATAACTGAATTTCAATTCCCCTCTAGACATTTAGCTTAGGTACATAAAATGCAAGAAAACACCTTAAGTCAAATATCGCAGTGAAGTGAATTGTTTGTAGGTACAGGTAAAAGTAAAACACGCGTATCATATTTTCATATTCAATGAACAACACCCGTCGGTCAGGAGTTTAAATGAATAACGTAAATCATTTAAGTTATCAGAGATGTCGTACCACGCGAGACAGCGTTTGGTTAACGAAACCAAGTAATTTGTTTTAATAACACAACAAGTGTGCTGGCATACGACATGACATAAGCGTGTAAGCCTCGCGAAATTAGAATTTAAATAGGTCGTAGCGAACAATCGCACGATGACAACTAGAATTGAGAAACAACAAGCCATTTCTCTAGCGAAGGCCTTCCACTCTTACACAACTGGGACCAGCCGCGATTGAGATCGAAAGGGCCTTCACGGCGACACAATGTAGCGACAGAGCTTTTAACGCGACCGATATAGATAAACAACCGCCAGATAAACCTTTTGTTTTTATATCACGGCTAAATTTCATTTGGCACTCGGGCCCGCTTTGACGCCGTAACTAATTAGACACGACGCGTACCAACGAGCAGATTAATTTAATCCATAAACGGTGCTAAATGCTGTTTATCCTCTGTCCGCAAAACACTCAGAAGTGCATAAACTGGCCGTAACAAAATAACCATCGTAAACTAAATCACGGGCACATTATGACGAATTCGGTGAAATGCCTCGTGTTTCAATTAAACGGAAAATAAAGTTGGCACTGCGTCTTTCGACGTAACATAAACATTAAAATAACTGTGATCGTTGAGTAGCAACACGAATCTCATTCAGCTGCCAATACGTTACATATCTATGACATTTATTTTTCGTTAAAATATCATAATGAATAGATATAAAAGTTTATTATTTTCGATCGTGTAATACTGTATCTTTAACATTATACTTTAGATACTTGTTCGATATCATTTATTTTTCGATCAGCAAACTAATATCAAAGTAGTTAGATCTTTACCATCGTACTGTAGGACCCCCTATATCTGAAAGACCGCTGGTGAGGTAATGGATGATGAAATAGGAGGCCCGGAATATCTAGTGCAAAATGGGAGATCTAAGTCCAACAATGGACTGCGATTGGTTGAAGCTAGAGGAAGTATGCAGGTTTTCATAGCTAGTTGCAATCTCATACCGTACATCATTATGCCAATTGGTGAATTGATATAAACAAGTTAATTAGCCAGTTAAATCAAGTACAATCTGCAGCGGAGCGCGCTAAGATGCAGCGGGCGGACGCGCGTCACGGACACGACGGACGCACATCCTCATGCGGCGCGTAATTTCACCGCTTTTACACTGCCAGTAACCACTACACAGTACAGACAACAATGAACAACAAATGCAACCTCAAAATAAAGCAGCTTTATTTACTCGGCGAGATTGATTGCATAACAGCGCCGATTGTGCGCCCGAGGTGCAGTTATTGAGGAAAGTGATTACTGCGCGGGGAGCAGCTAACTGGATTACTATATAAACGTAGAGTCCACCACTTTAACTACATATTAACAACGGTCTGCAAATAATCCGACTTTCTTTACTATTACGACACTTGTATTTTACATGGATATCACACCATGACACCTTGATACTCGTACATATTATAGATAGTGATTAAAATATACATAATGTCATGCATGATTAATATTAAGTCAGTGTTGCCGAGCTAAGTAGAATATAAAAGATTCTCTCTAGGATAAATATTCAATGAATACAATTTTGGAAAGTTGATACAACAACATCCTGGTGGCTTTTATATCAAATTGACTGCAAGCAAACGTTTATACGTAACTACAAACGTATAATTTAGCCGGCGACGTGGAAATGCAAAATGCCGTAAAGCTACGAGATAAGTAGTGGTGGCAACATAAACAGTGAGTACCGTTAGCCGAAGTGTGCCAGCCTATCAACAATAAGATGCGGCTAGCTTCCCAACCAAAACTAGTTGTACTTTATAGATTTAAAGTAAGATGTATGTAAATAAAGCTAAGTCACTTGAATATCTACTGTTGCCTTATAAATTCCTTTTATCTTAAAGCTTTACTGCTCTCTACGGTAAGCGCCATTGGTAAGTTAAGTTATCCTTTTTCATGTTACATCAATCGCGACATTTATTTAAATAAAAAACATGTTATAGTATTACGGTTTAAATTGTAAACCCATCGTACATATTTATCGTTAGTAAGAATTGAATTTAACTGTGTGTTAGAGATACGGGAACATATTACGATTTATATAAGTATCCTAGATATATATTATTTCTTACAAAATAAATAAATAAATATTTTGCTATAATTTTGTAAACTTAATCCCAATAAAGTTGAACGGCAGTTACAGCAATAAGGTAAACAAAGCTTATAATGCCACTAACCTGACCTGTGATTATTGATTAACTTTTAAATATGAGACAAATATGTAAAAAAATAAAACAATATACAAAACTAAACACATACTGGTAGGTTCATGTTAGAGCTACTGTACTTTGAATTTGCCTGCAACAATCAGTAGAGCAACTGGTCCATTTCTGGCTGTGACTCATTCATTCATTCATATCATACATTCTGCTTACCTACGCACCATTTATTTACAACCACGTATTCACGTGACATGACATTGGCGGGAAGACGATTTGTTTATTAGGGAACCATATTGTAATAAACACACTATTTATGTATTCCTGTCCCGAGATTCAAGTCTTATGATTTTTATATTTTTAATATCAAAATTGTAGCGGTTTACACAATGCGTTTAATACTTTGACAGGCCAAAAGTGATGCTAAAATTTGCCATCATCATCTTCAGGTTCTTAGACGTTCCAACCAAAGGACAGGACGGGTAGGAGTAAAGGGTATATAGGCCATAGTCGGCCACGCGCACCCAGTGCGGATTTGGATAAACATACATATAATTTTGAAATTTCGAAAACACCTTAATACGTGACGGGATTTGAACCTGCATCCTCCAGATCGGCAGGCAACAGTCCACACCAATGAACCACCGACGCCCGAAAAGATGCCAATAAAGAAACAAAACATGAAAATTATTTGATATAGTTTTATTGTGTCAGTATTATATTGTGTAACAAATTACAAACGAAGCATAAACGATTGCATAATGAGAATTTTCAATTAACCATTATTCTAAGTAAAACTTTCTCGGGGCTTCATATTGCAGACATATGGCAGACATTCAATTATTACTCTTAGTACCCACGTATTCATGTAATTATTTGAAATACTACAACGGTGATCGATGAACCGCACTGTTTGCAAAATACATCGATGTCAATACGATAAACTTGTCAAAATATATTCCTCTCGAAGTGATTTTAACTTCTTAAATGTTTGAACTTTTGAAGTCCTAATAAACCACTCTTTGGCATCGCAATATTGCTGTGACATATCACCAGTTTTCGAACTATGGATCGTAGGTTTTTCACCGAGAACAACATGGCGGAGACGGCGTTCTAAATTTGAATCTCGGACGAGTCGGCGCTCGCGTACGTAAATAAACGCACACACTAATAATCAGTAACCCTATACAAGTTTTAGAGTGTAATAACTTTAAGGGAGAATTGGAATATATTTTTTTGCGTGAAACACAATCTAAATGAAAAACTTGCTTAAGCTACCCTTAGGCGCCGAAGCAGGGCGCGGGTAACAATCTAAAATCAAAATATAGTGCTGTAAACACTAACACTCTGTGCACACACACACGAGCGCAATCGGACGAAAACGTAAGCGTGACGCATCGACTTCCGGCCGGTGATTTTATTATGGGATCTACAGACTGTTCCAGCCAACACGCATTTAATGAAAAAGTGCCGCAGTTGTGATTTTCTTACGAGCTCATAAAAAAAGGTTTTAAACAATTTAATAAGACCAACATATGCGGGATCTGAAACTGAACCATTTCAATATAACTTTATTTATTTATAATATTAACTAATTATTTAAAATTAATATTTTTTTATTGAATTTGAATGATTAAATGTTTTCATATACAAAAGTATATTGGTTCACAAATGCAAATCAAAAACAAAATTGGTCGCTCTAATGTTATGGATAATCCATCCAATCCATCCATAGCCATGGAGCGACCTGTGCGCCAACACCCCGCTTATTTATTATGCGCTGCGACTTCAAAAGCCGACGCGTGGCGCCCAGTTAGCCTTCAGATATTACAAAAATTTTAATGTACCTAGCATTTGAATCACTACAAAGAAAAACAAACAACCAATTCACATCGGTGTTCGTATGAAACAACGTCGCTACCAGAACTACCGTTAGAATTGAAAACCGTAAAATTAACATAAACTGGCAACTACAAAAATATGGGGAATATTATTTTTTAGTTTTTAAACGTGAGCGAGCAATGTCGTATAAACAACACAAATTGTATATAATAGCAAAGACCTGACATAAATGATTAAACTACCATATAAATGTGTACATTACAATAAATAGATAGAGCGTGTGTCGGTGCGTACGCACTGAGGTGGCGGTGCGCGGGCGCGGGCGGGACCAGGCGGCCTTGCGGCCTGCCTCTCGCTGCCAGAGGTTAACTACGTGTTTTTTCATCTTACTTTAGAAAGTAACAAGATAACACTCATCGAACGTTATCTAAAAAAATACTCAGCCTTACCCACGTCGAACGGAACTGATAAACACAATCTTCGGCGCATCTCGCAATCAAATTACTCCTTGAACTGATATTTACAACAAAGGTGTGGTTGTATTTGGCGTGGGAGTATTGATTACAGAGGATGACATTACGAAATGTTGATGAATATGCAATAGGTGATTGTGATTATGATTTATATGAATTTAATTATCTTATATATTATATTGGGTATGATGATAAGGTTACCGACGTCGTGACCCGCGTTTGGGCGATGTTGACTCAGAGCGGTCGCGACTTGCATCCGGGTCGACGTCTCACTCAACTCGAACAACGGCTTCAAAATCGCTATTTCCTAGAATTTTGATCTCAAACTTCCTTGAACTTCAATGCGAAAGGACAGCTACTTGTGGACTTCCCACATGTCACTACACGCTTCCTGTCAGTTACCGAGACTATTTATATTTAACAGAAGTTCAATTATATTTCACAAGCTTACACACTTTAGCTCTGCCAAAGACTTATTTCAAAAGATTGTTATAAAGTTAATTCTAAAAAAAATCGTAAATCAGTTTGTAAAAGTACTCTCTTAACCATCACTTTCAGAAGCGCGCACAGGGTATCAGCGAACTGCGTCAAAAATTTCTGCGGCACAAACTCGTTCCAAAATAAGCGCTCTTTTATACTCGTAATTCACATACCCAATGTCAATTAACCCTTTGATCGCCAATGACGCCTCAAGGCGCCAGACACAATAGATTTTCTATTGTACCTGGATTCCCGGCTCTCACTCATTTTTTATAAAAAATCTCATTAAATCTTCCTTAATTAAAGATAGTATACATTTCCTTTTCATATAATAAATCTCCACGAAACTCAAAATGAATGAAAGTTCGAAAATAGAAACACCAAGCAAGGTTCATACTGAAAACTAAAACTTAAAGAAACACCCACCACGCTTGAATTTAGCACGTAGTTATGGCTACGAATATGTCTCGAACTGTATTGTGCAGTTATTAAGCAGGGCTGAGTCACTAGGAGTCATATGTTGGAGATCTGCGCCCTATAATTAGACGTTAATCAGCGAAAAAGGCTGAATACTGAGCATGTGTCCGAACTCCGGCGCCAACGGAAGCAAGCCGGCCCGGCACGAATAATTCATTGTGCATTACACGCTGCTCATTCATATGGTGAGGCTAACGTGACCAGGAGAGATTGTGGCCCAGGACAGTCTTGCTGATCATGTTACACGGTTATAAAGTAAACAGTGTGTGGCAGCTCAGTAGTTGAATGAAAAACGTGAAAGCGTACAAGTGCGATCTTAAAATTTGGTAGGAAATAAAAATATTTAATATATCTAAGAGTATACTCATTTAAAAGGAGGGAAAGAGTCAATAGTGTTTGATAATAGAGTCAACTCTATTGTAATATAGCTTTAACTACACATTTATACGTTTTGATTAAACTTTTGAGTATCGCGATTAAAAAAAAATTGACAGATATCGACATCTACTTTTTTTGGTCAATGGCATCAACACTACATACTATAAAAAGGCGCTTTTTCTGTCCCTGTATCCCTATCCTATGCATGTATCCTATGCTTAAATCTTTAAAATTACTCAATCGATTGATACGTTTTTATAAATAGATGGAGTGATTGAAGAGGAAGGTTGACTATGTATAATACCATCCATTAAATATTGGAGAAATACTGTTATTTTTAAGGTGTCTAATGTGATGTCGTTAACAATTTTTTTCTCACTTACATTGTGAACGCAACATGAACACTACGAGATTTATCAAAATAATGTACAAAGTACAGCTGTACACATTAAAAAGGTCAAAAGACGTGATTGTGTATGTCCACAGATTTCCCAATACAGGAGACGGGGCAAGCCGCGTTTGAAGTGCGACAAATGTAAGCTCAACGAGCATACACTGGCTGCCAGTTTACGCTCTGTGAGACGAGTCAAGACGCACGAATATTAGATGAAATTACCGTTTTTTCCAAATTGCCATCCTGTGCAATTGTAACATGCCATCATCGCAAAGAATCAGTAAAATTTCCAAGAAATATTATAACTTTTCACAGGTAAGCACCGAAAAGAAATTGCGACACTGGGACTGCCTATAAAGTTGGCGGCTTGTCCAGTCTAATTGTATATTCGGATGTCTGTGTGTATGTCTATCCCACAATAATATTTTTGCACCCGTGAGAAGCCGGGGGCGGGTCGCTAGTATATCATGACATGAGGCACGAAAAGAAAATCTATTTATTATGTTATCGTTTTTTAAATGACGATCGATTACTTTAATACGAGAGATTAGTGTTAAAGTGTAGATACAATCACTGGGAAAAATGGCAAGTCGTATATTTTGTAGGGGTACATAATATAAAATTGCAAAAATAGCATCAAGATGACGATTAACAGAAGTACGACAGTTAACTGATATCTACTACGATATGAAGTTTCAAAGATAACATTACTATCTATGATTACTAAACTCGAATGATAAGATATGTCATAGCACTAGAAATGTAATAAATCATATGTGCTTAACTGTAACTTATGTGTCGTGAGATCTTGAAACCGACTATTAAAGAGGCCTTTTTGAGGATTGTTAAATAAGTAATTTGTTTTTCATGATTAGGAATATTAACATATTATTATGATATTGTGTATTATCTTTACTTTAATGGCGTTATTTTTAAAGGTTATTAAGATGACTCTCCGATTACTAAGTAGGGAAGAAAGGTAGAAAGAAATATACTTGTAGCAACATATACCTACGTTTTGACGTATTCTGATCCTGATATTTTATCTGTTACGTTCTGTGAATTATTTACTTGTCTTATAGTTACATATGTAAAATATATATTCTGTTAATGTAAAGGAAAAATTACATATACACATCCTTATTTAATATCAATAAAAAAGTTAATTCATGCTTTAAAACTTCATGGTCTTTACCCAGAAATGCATGAATAGACGGTTATTTTTCATTGGTCTTATTATAATATATAAATCCACCAATAGCATTAAGGGTTAATGAGGAAACAAAAAAGAGGGGCAGTGATTGCATCTGTCCCGGTAAGTCGAGCAAGCTGGTCACGCGATGGCCTGGCCAGGACCGTGCGCCTATTGAGCGCGTCGCACAGGAAGCACTAATGGCCACTGCACCACCGGAACTGGAAGTCGCCAGGAACTAAACAGTTAACGCGACAGCCGATTCGCAGATGGTACTTTTGGATCTATATCAGCTACGTGACGCGATTCCGTTCCGGTTTAATCCTTCCTCCTACAAAAGGTGTTTTGTTATAGCTGTGTACCGGGGTATGACCTATATTTATGTCATAAGTAGGTAAGCAATATTATGAAAATTGAGAAGAAGCTCTGGGTTCATTTTTGAGATCAAGTGTATTTTGGGTTGGTCATTGACCGCTTCCAAAAGAAGCCAGCCATCTGATGGAAAGTGATAGGAAATGTGAATTGTTTGTAAGGAATAGGTAAAGGTTACTTAGTCTATACGCCATAAACTTTAAAGTTATTAGGCAAGATTTACAAATAAACTACTACTTAATTTTTTTTAAATTAAATTTACAACCTAATATTTTTCTTCATTACTACTTAATATAGGGAAAGAGGAAGTTTTATTGCACACTGTCCCAATCTTTCATGGGAAGCCTTAATTTTATACCCAGAAATATCCTTAGCATAAATAAATTATATTATTTCATTAGCAAAACTATTTATGACACGCAATAAAGGCAAATACGCTAAATACAACAAGTGTGACTCAAACTCGATTTTCAACATGATAAAATCGTTAGGATACGTTGATATGTGAATCTTATCTACTACTACACCGGATATTATCTTGATTGAACGATAGATACCTACACGAACGTCACACGAGTGGGTAGATTCTTTCATTCAGTCAATGGATAAGAGATTAAGCACATGCAAAACTTTCGGTTATTTATGGAAAATACTAATTCCATATTTTTGAGTTACTTATATGGCAAACGTGCAAGGCGCTTAAGTTTTAGAAAATGTCTCTTAGAAAAGCAAGTCGAACAGTAAGCTCATTGAACATGTTTATCCGTTCTACACTTAAGCAACGTATCTATCACAGAGTTAATATTAAACACCGAAGAAAAGGCTAGTGTCCTACGGCAGACTTTGGACCCGATATATCTCAACGCCAGAGGCACCCACCAAGCCTCACACGAACGGATGCCACCTAATTCTATATAACTCCCAATTTCCGATGAATGTGCTATTAAATTTCATGAACATATTAATAAATTACACAGTAGGGGATAAAAATTTGCTAAGTTTTCTTTTTACGTCCGGAGACAGAATGACAAAACATTTCCCACACGCGAGCAAACGATCGGATGGGAGGCTGGCCGCGGGCGAGTGTCTTATACCTGGCTACTAAATGACGGAGCGGTCTTTGAACCTTCGCACACATTTTCCCTGAGACCAACAGGTAAATTACTACCCTCGGTAAACTACGGTACCTTTTTGTTCCCATTCTAAACTAGCTAATAAACTGTTTCATAAGCCGCTTTAAGCCTGCTGCATGACTAGTTTACCTTTGAGCCTTTCTGCCTATATTGAAATAAGGAAGTTGCGGTTGTTTAAGAAGTTGCAACTCTGAGTAATGTCTAAGTATTAAACAAGGAGCTGTTAAATCAAATGTTTATATGTAGGACAATCGCAACTCAAACGCAACACTCAATTGCGAAATGCTAAAGGCAAGCGAGAAGGGAACAAAACAGGCACCCCGCCTGTGAGCTTTAAAATGTCAGCTGTAATTTACATAATATTCGTCCCAGTTGTTTAATCACTCAAGGTCGAATCACGTTGAGTTGTTGTCTTTGTTAGTTTCTATATATAATTTTAGATCTAGCTATTATCTTAAAATGGTTTTGTCTATTTAATGGTATAGTAGTTAGTCCAGCAACAGACTCACAAGTACGGGCTATTTAAGTATGGAAGTTACAATATGTACGTGACATACATAATAATCGCTTAACAATTTCCGTATGTTCATAAGTAATTGTAAAGCAATTACCTATTTATCCCTATAAAGTAAAAGATAACAATACATCGGTTATATTGAAAGGAAGTAATTTTCTCCAAAGCTAATCTTCTAGAGCTACAAAAGTAAAAGTTTCAAATCACCATCATTGATCACGTTTTTGTATAGTAGGGTTTTTCTTATCTGACCGGGAGAGTTGTTTGGAGAGGTGCAGCAGTATCGGTAGGCTATCGGAGATTACTGAATGATCGGAGCTGGTTCCAAGAACCGCGGCGAGCCGCTCAAAGGCCGGGGCGTAGCCGACAGAAAAAAATCCCTTTGTTACTAACAACTCAGGTGTACAGAAATAAAATAAAAAGACCTCAACACGAACTGGTGAAGCCCAAGGAAGCGCCCGCGAATATCGATATCGATGAATATATTTTTTTAATAAAAATATTACAAATTATTTAAACTGAAGATTTATGAATATTTAAACTTTCAAAGTTTCCACTGAACTACTTACTGCGTTAAAAAAAAATACACGAGGTAAAATATCAACTGGTGTTCTCATGCAATTAGTTGCTTCCAGGTAAAAAAATACTGGGCGTTATCTTAAACAACCATTATATTAATGTTTCAAAATGTTATCACTTTGTATAATTAGAACAAAAAGGTCACAATGATTGTACTATTTCAATCAGTTCCTCACGAACCCTCACAGCGGAATAAACGATTCAAATATTTATCGATAGAAAGGTGCAGCAATGGTTATCCCATAAGCGAGGCTGTGGTGAGAGACGATTACTAGGGACGAGGGACGGCAGGGTGATGGGGGAGGGGGAAGGCTCGTCGATTCCGAGAAGGAGCAGCCTCCAGCGGCAACATCAGACGCGGACCGCTCGTTAACTCGCCGAGCGAAAAATGGACGCCGCGGATGCACTTTAAGCAGGCTCAATTAAATTTAAAGCACCATTTCACTGCTTGATAATTCCTTTCAGCGAGATATTGTAATTACTATTGTTGTTAATGGCCAACTTTATGTTTTATAGAATTAAATTACGGTTGTATTTTAAGTGAATAAATAAAAAAGGTAGTTTTTAATTAAAATAGCGGATTTTTTTTTCATAGAACGTAATGTATTTACATTAAAGGCAGGTTTTTCTATATTATGTCATTATTATTGTATATTCACTACACGGTTAAACACGTCAGCATTTTTTCTGTCTTCAAAATATTGTGAAACGTTATTATAAATTCTGACGTACTGCACGTTCATGGTGGAAGAGTAACAAAAAATAAAATAGTATGTTTTCAGCTGTATTTTAAGCACGACATTGATATTCTAATTTCATTATTCACAATAAAATTAACCTTATCGAACGACAAATATTGACTTGGTGTAAATTATATATTTTTAATATTTGAAAAATAATACCTACTTTACCTTAAATTATGGTGTGACCATTTTTTAAATAACCCACCAGTGATCATAACAAGGTTTCATTACAAAGGTGACAAACGGTAAGGTTAAGACACCAGTTCCAGTATTTTACAATTAACGCATAAACACAGACTAATAAAGGAGCGGTCTAAAATGTATCATTTTAAAAAACATGGCAGATTCTCTTAGGTAAACATGAGGGCAATCTGTAAACAACTACATATTATGATATAAACCCTGCGCATATCCTGAAAACCTGTAAAGATCATTTACGGCTTACATCACTAGTCAGAAACGAAACAGAAGTTCTGAATTCCCATAATAACGAGTAGTCGTGATTACTTTGAATCTCTATTTCCTATCATTAACAGGGATTGGTCTGAATCTATAAAGGTTTCAGAGGGATAAAACGGCGTCTGTTTGCCGCCTTCGCCATGCCGAAATAACCGCATGCGTGCCGTATTCAATGGGAGGGCGGGGAAGCGCGGGGGTGTCGCCGGCGCTCGCGCCAAAATTAGACGTAAACACGGCGGGCACGAGGCGCCGCGACGACGCAACTCCTGCGTACACACCTTTATACCAGCAGAGTAAGTTTCAACACGAACCTGAACCAATTACTGAAAGCCCTCTAAACCCTATAAAACTCAACTTTTTTGTTGTTTTTCAATTACGTACCAAAAATCAAGTAAAATATTGCATTGAATATTAAAAAAAACTCCTTAAGTTGGCTAAGTTTAAAGGTTCGTTATTGAGGTAAGTAGGTCCCTAATGATATAATATGCAATAAATTACTTTGATATGATAATTTTTCATAAGATTTGGATTGGAATTTACGAAAGAATATCACTGCACTTCTTCCACCTTTGATCGTCGGCGTTTGTACAACAGGGTACAAATAGGTACCTATGCGCCGAATGAACTGATGTCCACCAGAGCAGGGACATTTTACCAACTGGGAAAACGAGAAAATAGTTGGTAAAATGATTTATATAAATGTTTGTCAACTTTTTCTGCTCGGTAGGTTATACACGTTCAAGCATTTTCTTTAATTCTTAAATTAGGATTTCCAGTTTATTTTACAAGAGATATGTAAAAAAAATCGAAAACTTGCTACTAATTTGGAGCATGAATTAATGTCATATAACACTCACATCTCTATTCATGTAATAATTATGAACAAAATGCAATTAAAAACATATACGTGTCTACAACTTAAGTAAAAAATATGTTTTACCCATTCGTAACACTTCAAGCAAAGTAACAGGTATAAAAACAGAACAATCGGGCGAATAATGAACAACAGTCGGTTTGTCATGTGAGTAAACTTATCAGTATTCTATAAAGGCGTACGGTAGCCCGAGGCAGTGCGACCGCTCGTGCTGTGACACCGCATGAGTAATAGGAGTCACAACAATCAGTCCACAATGGTGATTTGAAGACATTGCATTCACTGCAATCATAATCGAACTCGCTCAGAGGCTTTTCACATCTCAGCGTCTCATGCACACTTTGTGCACACTATGAATAAATGAACTTTGAATAAATGACAAAAAGGATCGGTAGAAATATTGTATATACATGAAATATGTGCAATATAAGATAAAAAAAAAAAGATAAAATACTTTATTGCACGTAAAAAAAAAAACATACAACAACAGATAACAGAAAAAAAACAAGTACAACATGGGCGGCCTTATTGCTTAGGTAGCAATTTCTTCCAGGCAACCTTTGGATGAAAGAACAATGCGTAACGGTCAGCGGGCTAGTGCAAAACAAGTAAAATCGTTATTCTAAATAACTACAAAATAATAACAAAATAGTACATATACTAAGTACACACACTAAATATAATTAAAGAATAAACTAATAGATATATAATAAACTAATACATAAACTAACTAATGGAAGATAGGATAAAACAAACTATAATCAGAATTATATGAAAATATAATTCTAAATATAATCTTTTAAGATAATAAATAATATTATTAATACCTAAGTAAACGAAGCTTAGGTACAGAAATTATTGTACTGTTACAATGGGTAACAACTATTTATGGTGTTGATTTAATTTGTCATATTTAGGTATAAATAATATATCTTACGATAGCAAATCTTTATTGTGCGGTGGGGACAGCGCCCGTAGATGACGTTGGCCCTAAGGCGCTTGTCAATGTACACAGTTGACCCCTTTTGATCCTACAATTAAGCATGGCGATACTCTCAGACTGTATTACCCATACCACTAGTCGGCCGCGACTTTGTCTGAATGAATACAAATTACGCTGGGTAAACACGTCCAAAGCTTCCACAAAATCTTACAATGTTTTTTATTTTAATACCGCTTACGTAAAAAACAATCTTCACATAAATGAGTAAGAACGCATAATTTACAGTAATATCAACTTGAAGGTTTAAAATAAGACGAATGTTAAGTGGCTTGCCGGTGGGCCACCGGTGTGGTCCAACTGAATGCTTCGTCTCTCTCTCTTTATCGCAACAGGCAGCTTTGTTGATCATGGCAAGTATTATTGGAGCACATTAATACCGATGACACAAGCCGATGAAAGCCATCTGTGTCCACAAGCCTTGATAATGCACCACGAACAAATATCTGCCCTTGATGGTGCCGCTCCGTAGTCTACGACTTGGAATGAAACACACTTACATTTTGTAGCCTAAACTGAACATAGTAAATTACACGCATTTGTTACAGGCATTCAATGGAATTTCGAACAACTCAAGTGTTCTTACACCGTGACTGACAGTTTCGAGTACCTTAAATTAAACACAGGAAGGAGATATTGATGTTTTATTTTTTATGGAAGTGTCAGCTATTAGATGTTAGTCGGTTACATCCTTTGACACTTAAATTACATCACCTCCATCAAATTTAGTTCAGACATTAAAAGGTCTAGGAGACGCGAGAGTATTTCGTAATTTAATTGGCATTTTACATATCGCTCTGTACCCTTGCGCGATACAAATGAAAGTCATCAAAATGTCAAGAATCTGACAGCCCTAACCCCTAAACATTTAAATATAATAGCAATACTGTTGCACAACTGAAAGGTTGATGGGATGATTCAATACAATGTCCTTTTGTATAAATTGGTAATGTCTGATCGATTTCTCAGAACACTCCTACAACGTAAGTTTCTGATCAGCGCCGATAAAGACGTTGTCTAGAGCCAACATCCAGTAATCAGAGCGTGGAAACTGAGTAAGTACCTTGTTGCCGCGGCCGCTCGTCGGACAACAATCTCTATAGCATCATGTTAGGGTCCACATTAGGAAGCGCTTGTTGCCGACATTAGCTTCGTCGCGTATACATAAGGATTTAGATGTCACATGACGATTGAAAGGTACACGTAATGCGATATTAATAATGGCTATAACTACAACCGGTGTACGCAGTTAGTGAACCTCTTGTTTACACTAGAGACTTCATCAGCGGCATAACAACAACCGTTAGCGCGTAGGTTGATAAAATATGTATAGCCGTGCGATGAGCATAATATAATTAACTCGTAGGTAGCCATAGTTTGGTAATACACCTGTTACAGAATCGGTTTCACTGAGTACTCAACTGCCATTTTGAAGCGAGCAGGAGAAAGTATATTAACGGCACATTATTACTTTGTTCTAAAACGAAAATTGTATTCTGAGTGAAGTGCCGTTAGGCAGAGCTACCTGTCGCACGGGCGCAGCCGGTCGCGGCTTGACTTCTCGGAAGGCGATAGTTTGCTGTTTTAATGTTATCGCCAAGTGAACACCCTCCGATAAGTCCACTTGTTGTGTAATAGATTGTTCCACTCTAACGTACCCTTCTTAGAAAGTATTGAAACATTTTACTAATTACCTCGTTAATAAATCATCGTTTATATTCATTCTTCATGCAGCGTTAGTCATATATTTCAAAACGACTTTGCATGAACTTAAAAATTGGCCAAGCGCGAGTCGAACTCGTCCGTGGAGGGTTCCGCAGCCGCAAGTGACATAAAATCAAACATTTTTACTAACTGAAGCACCGACTACAGCTTTTAATATGAGAAAATAGTGGTTCACCGTTTATGACGTACAAAAATACTACAGACCGGATATCGTTGAAACTAAATAAATTGTTAGATTTTATGGTAATGTACGTCATATATATTTTTTTATTTTATCAACCCCATTACATATATATATTTTTTTATTATTTCTTGCCAATACCTTATAGCGAGCGGTTCACAGAAAACATATACTTACAAAGTTTGAATAGTGTAGTGCATATAGTTTCGGAGAATAAAGGGTGTGACATACGGACGGACAGATAAACTTGACGAATCTATAAAGGTTCCGTTATTTGCCATTTGGCTCGAACCCCTAAAAATAATCTAGTAATCTACTTTCATAGTCTGGATATCTTTTATCTATGGTTAGGTTTGTTATTCATTTAATTTACAATAGTCGTGAATCACCTGTTATGTTGTTTTTCCGAGCCGATAAATAGGTGGATTACTTACTAGGTGGTAGAATCGATACTGAGTTGTATAGCACCACACCGCAGTGCCAGATATCGTCCCGTGAAACGGGAGTGTTATGCACATAAGAGTTTCGGGATGAGGGCACTGTAGCTAGTAAAATTACCGGATATAAGAGACCTAATATCTGTTGTCTCTGGTGACAGGCGCAGTACGGAGTTGATAGAGAATAATACATGTCTATCAGTTGTTGGTCTCCTTCAATGCCTGTCATGGTCAGGCACATTACTTACCATCAGGTAGACGTTCTGACCATCCTGTATAGTTCTAACATTAAAATAATTTACTTAATACGTAAAAGTCTAAAAGCTTTTGGATAATACGTGCGAATACAGTATTAATTTTATTCTTCCTTTTAGTAAAAGAAAATTCTTAAATTCATCAAAATCAGCATTCTATACAAAAGGTTATTAATGATATAAGGTACAAGTAGCAACCAGTGTCAGATAGCAAACACGGTGCTGTAACTCTGCACGAACGGCCTTGCCAAAGTCGTCCAAGAGGCTATTCCTTTCGCCATCCACTACGCACACGGCAATATTCCAATCCGATCTATAGCTCTTATTGCAGAACAAATAAAGATTACTATTGAACTAAAAACTAACATACGTCTGTTAAGCAAGTATCTGGTAACAACACAAATTATAAATTGAACAAGTTTACGTAATTACCACTGAGAATAGAATAACCTATTCTTGTGTGACAAAAAGTACCTACCGTGTTAATTATAACTTTCAGTTCGCAAAAATATTTTTGAACGTGCCAGTTTACTGACGCGCTATTCGGTTCATGGGGGTTCTCACTAGTAGTGGGAACACTGTACCTACGCGCTCTCTACTGAATTCTAACTTCAAACTGTAACTGTATGTCAAACTGTACCCAATTCCTGGCGAATATTTTTAGCCATATATCACAAAACATATCATGATATAGGCTAGGTTATAAATGTGAGGCGCCGTAATAAATAATAAACTAAGATCAATCTTTTTTATAATGCTTAGAAATTAAAACTTAGGTACTAGTGATTTAAAAAAGCTTATTTTAAAGAGGTTATTTTAAGTGTATGTAAGCCTTATTAACAATCATGGGGCACATGCACCACACATGAATTTTACCAGTGATTTACCTGTCTAAATAAACCACGAGTTGAATGAACTCATGCTATCTTTTCGTACGACGCTTATGCCTTTGTATGCAACGCGAGAAGTTTCTCTGATTAAGGATTCAAAGAACGACTCTTAAAAGGAAATATTGTTCGAAGCTTGACTTAGCCCATTGTGCGTTCGACTCGGCAAAGTGCGAACAGTTTGAATTTAACTGACGGACTTTATTTCTTGCTTGGCAACCAAACTTACATGAACATCCAAATTTACATGAACATTTATCTGTTCCTAACTAAACATTAGTATACCATAAAATAAATAATCTTCTACCATAAAATAAATAATAAACAAGTTAGTAGCCAGGAAACAAAGCAAAGGTAAAACATACTTTTATGTGCATAAATATTAATATCCGCAAACTATAAGAACGACCAGTGTACCTGGAATAGCAGGTGATCTACAAGTGAGGGACACTTGCTGATAATAGAGTGGACACCTGTGTCACTATATGTATATTTTGCAATTAATAAAGGATTTCTTATCTTGACAGATCGTATTTTAATATAAACTTCCAGTCAGTTTATTACAATGTAATGCAATCAACAATTAAATAAACCATGACCTACGACCGAGACCGAAGAGACAAGTGTTTCATAAATAAAAAGAGCATTTTTAATCACTGTAACGACGTTGACAGATGACAACTAATCAATTTATATAACTTAAGATATATTTACGAGTACTTCAGATTATTTTTTGTTTATTTGGACCTGGGACCGTTTATCTTTAGATAATTGGGTATTATACATGAACTCACACTATGATAAGTGAAATAATTATTAGCGTCTATTATATATTAATCAATTAACAAAATAATAACAATTTAAAGATATTTATCTACTAAACATGCGTGGACAATAGAACCTTGATAACAGCGAATCATGTGAAACTAGCCAAGACAAACTAAGAAGTGGCACATACTCACATAATACTTTTGAAGCTGATCTGAACCATATTGAACTTAGAATTTTGTAGAATAATAATTTATTTATTTAATTATCCTTAGCTTTGGTGTAATTCCATTACTTTTGTTCGCGATAATATTATACACAGTGTCAGACTTTAATAAAGTAATATCAATACGGTGTATTAGTGTATTGTGGCAATACTATTCATAAAAAGTTGACTATCGTAAATGCAAAACTATTAACAGTTTCGGTAGTTGGTGCAATTTACAACGTCGATACTGGTTTTTATGTTCCAAGTGTACAGGACGTTCAAGACGCTCACCTGATGGTATGTGATACGCCTGACCATGACAAAGCGGTATTGATGGAGACCAACAACTGAGACATTTATTATTCTCCATCAACGCCGCACTGCACACGACACCCGAGACAACAGATGTAAGGTGACTTATACCCGGTAATTTCACTATCGAAGGTATCGATACTATCGAAAGTTATGTCTGTATTGAGCTACGAGACTATCGATAGAATTGCAGTGTACTAATACTATCCTATCGGCCTATCGATAGTTTTTCATACTATCGATGCGACGATCGATACGATTGCTCAACTATCGATACGACGATCGATACGATTGCTCAACTATCGATACGATTGCTCAACTATCGATAGACTATCAAGAACCTAAAGTCGACTATCGAGCGGCAACAATGATATGTAAACTACTCCTTGCTCATAACAGTTCAATTACTCCAATGTTTACCAAAAAAACTTATTATTTATATTTGTTTTTCTGTATAGAAGATTGAGAATTCTGTACTCGCCGGTTCAGGGCACTTACAGCCTCACGTATATTCATGAGTAAAACTCATTAAATAACTGCCCCAGTCCTTTGTTTGCTACCCACAAATTTGCTATCTTTTCTCAAATCTACATTCACCTCTCACGATCGCAATCACTAGGACATTTTACACTTCAACATTTTTATTTATTAAGTACTCGATTTCAGGTACGTAGCTTTTAATCAACAATTGCTTTGGCTCATTTTGACACCGTCTTAGAAATAACAGGTACCTGAACTGCGGGTCAAGAATCAGCTGAATGGTGTGATTCTCTTTAAGCCACTGGGGCTATAGCGCCGCGTTGGGCGTCCGCCAAGGCAATTTGCATCGCTACCCGTTTCGGAACATCGCCAAGTCTAGCCGAACAAAACCACTGAGAATTACCCTCCATTCCAATAATAATTAAAGCAAACATTTCGCAGCCGAGACGCACGCCGACCGACGTTATGGAGCTTATAAAGCATCAGCCACAGCTCGCAATTAAGAAACGACGCGCACGTCTATTTAGGAACACACGGAAGAGACGCACCGCTTGCAATGGGCCATCGCGCGTGCCCCGCGCGTGCGCCTGCGCCGACCAGCTAAATTAATACCTTTGATATTCCAAATATCAATATTTTAAAGGGAGCTTATGAAGTGCGTCGTTGCAGCTTCGGCCTTCCGCGTTGGCACTCCCGACCAACGCTAACGAACCGAGCTAAGCGAAATACATAATAAATCCTCGCGCGAAACATTTATCTGCAACACTGTTGCTCATCTCGAATCCGTACAATTTGTTCCAATCATTATAAATGGAATACACTTGTTAATTATGAAATACAACAGTTTTAGTTTGGTAGTAACTTAGAGCGGTCGTATATGCGCCAGTTGTTGTGTTGTAGTAGCGATAATTTCCCTGTTTTTGAGTGTAATATTGCAGGAGTAGTGTTTATTTACGAGGTGGCAAAACCTTTGATGTCGCGTTGGCTACGGTCCACACACGGTGAGAACATCGACATGCGACTCGATGGTAGATAATGTCTTCTAAACACCTTTCTATTGTTGTAAAATATGGCCGGTCCTCAGTGCGTGTGTTATGATATAATTATCTGTTTTGATTATTCTCGTTTGTATATTTTGTTACAGACGCTTATAAAGGATCGTCACTTGTGTTTATTATAGGCGTCGTGTTACTCAATTTCATCCCATTTCTATTCCTTTTGTATATCGTTTCAATATACAAAAGGAACAGAAATGAGATTTCAATTTCAATCTTTCATCATATATCAAACCTTTTGAGTACTAAGAACCAGACGAATGGAGAGAATACGATTGAGGTTACGATTGTTAGTATTCCTCATAGATTTCCCAATATTCGGATGTCTGTGGTATTCCTCTTATAACAGGTTAACCGTTAAGTCATTAATGGATATCTTATTTAAGCTGGTCTTCATTTCATTTACTAGGAGCGTCACGCGAAGACAGACAACCCGCGTTTCCGCGATAATCGCGAATCCGTACTGGGCGGTTGCTACATGCGCCGACGACAATAATGGCCCCGGCGCCAGCCTACAACCATTACTGATTATCGATATAATTATATCAATACACTCGACCTGCTTCAAGTATCGGCGCCGCATCTGTTTCGCCCAAATATATATGGATACATAATAATAAAATCTATTTGGAATCATTCACAAAAGGGTGCCAGCTACATGTTACATCACGGGAATCAAGGTTTATTGATGTTATGTAATCTATATTGTTTTGTTTTCTAAGACGAGGTCCATTCAGTGATGTATATTCATCATCATGACTTCATTTAATGGCTCTGTGCAAAACTTAAATGTACACAGGTAATTAGGTCACATGCATGTATCTCTTTAGAGTACCTTTAGAACATATCATAAAGTTCTTCGACCCAAGTTTTATACCTACTCCAGTGTTTTGTAGTTAGAAGTAAGTAAACACTTAATTCTTTATCAGTCAAGTTTTTTTTTGGCAATTATATGTATGTATTTCGATTTTAGACGCATGTTTTAGGCTTTTATTCGTGATGCCGTTTTTATAGAAAAATATAAATGAAGAATAAAGTTATGAATTCATATATACCTAATCATTTTATTAAACATTAAAGTGCTAATAGCATAGGCGTTGCATAAAAAGGACAATAATAGACAAAGAGAGACTTGGTTTATTTCAAACAAGGTTTTGATTGATGTTACTTCGTAATAGGTATACAAAAGTAAATACTAATGAACTAGTCCGCCGTATAACATGAAGTATTAACTTTAAATCTTATCTGGCGTTATCATTATGCACTGACGGCAGGTAAGTGTACGATCGCGATAAGATAGCGTATGACGACAATGTGTTTTCAGAATAAGGGATAGTGATAATACAGTTCTCACCATTACTTCTATATATCAATTCAGCATAAAATTCTAGCACCGTTACTATAGGGGTGCGCTTTGTCGGATATTCTGCCGAGCTTATTAAGCTGAGATAAGTAGGACCTAATTGGACTCACAAAACAACTTGTTGGTTCCGTTTGTATTTTTTTGTTCACCATTCTTTTTTGTTAAGATTTTCTTGTGCATTTATAATAATGGTTCTTGTCTATATATTTTTATGTCTATTCTTCTGCTGTATGTTACTATTATTTTTTTGTGTTGTTGTACCAATAAATGGTTTTTTTCTTTTGATTTTCTTTTTAAGGCCAACAGGTCCAAGGTTCGATTACTGGTCCGCGCAATTTAAGTTTGCAATTTTTGACTAAATTACGGGATGCCCTAACACTATCTATGTTTCAGGGCATCCCGTAATTTAGTCACTAATGTGATCAAATGATAATGAGCTGATTGATCATAGTCAGGTGTATTTACTTTGGAGACACGTTGATAATACAAAGACATGCTTAGTTGTGGTTCAGTACTGAAACCATAGTGGTGCGGTGATTATTGGTAATTTGCAATATAACCTACGTAGACCTAAGTTTAGTTAGTACACGTTGGCCTGGTCTGCGTCGTGTTAACTTACACTAATGGCAAATTAATTTAGTTTACGGACCATATTGCAATTATTGTTAATTCATATTAGATGTGATTTTAATAAGGACGAATTTTTTATATTTATGATGTATAATATTATAATATAACTAGAGATTTATTCCAAACTGTTATTGTTATCTAAATGTAATTGACAAAAGATTGCTATATGCTATTTGTTTTCTTTTCTGTTACTTATAATACTACATTTACTTAAGTCTTCGATCGTCCGAGACGTTTCCGTCCCAAAATAATAAGCGAAACATTGAATATTTTTCAACATAAACAATATCAGCCACGTATCTTTATTACATAAATATACATAGAACATGATAAAGGCAAAATATAAAAGCAATGTAACTTACTTAAGATAGTATATCTGCCCCTCTGGAGTCCGAGCCTGTTCCCAACCAGCTGGAAGCGGGCCCAACTCATCTGGGATGTGGCTTCCAACATCGTATGATCTGTGTTTGGCGTGCTGGTGGTGGAGAGGCTGCGGCTGCGTCTGCTGTCCGGCCGCGTAGGTCTGCTGCAGGCTGGCCGGGGACGAGTGCGCCCGGGAGTGGGACACCGGCACGGCACCCGTCGCGGACGACGATCCGAACGCCGAGTCAGCCGAGTTTTCTCGCGAGTGAGACACAGATGGCGACTTGGAACCGGTCGACGGCGGGTTAAAGAACGACTTTGGAAGCTGTCGCATACGAAGAGGCACCTGTAGCGGCCGTTTCGAGTCCGGCTTGAGCACAGTGTCGAACAATGATTGCAGTACCGAGTCCGAATCCTGATCGACGCGAAGGACCAGATTGGATTTCTGTTCACTGTCCGAATTGAGGGCCATTGTTGCGTCGGTATCGGTGTCGAGCCCTCACTGGCCGACGGGTGTGACACAAGAGTGGCACGCGACGGGCTGGCGCGGCGCCGCCACGTCTGTTGGTATAGCGCTCGGTGCGCGACTGAGCCCGCGCCCCGCGGCCCCTGCCCACGCGCACGCCATCGCCACCCGCGCGCAGCCCAGACCGGTCTTCGACAACGATGCCCCTCACCCCGCTTTGCTTACCTATCTCCTCAGCTTTGCCTTGTAGGTAGCCAGCCGCGAGCACGCAACACACCTTTTATTTATTTATTTATGTATAGGCAACAAACAAAGAACACCTTCGTCAGTCACAAGCCACCAAGCAATAACACAAAGAAAAGCTAGCTCAGTTTACATTAACTTTTCTATCTTTGAAACATGGGGTTATTACTACATAAAGACTTTTACTAACGAACAAACAAACATGTTCCTTGGAATATCAGAGTAACTATGTCAGATTTAAATTATTACCTTAATAATTTTCTTCAAAAAAAAAATTATCTAGTTTAATACATACAGGTATTAGCAGTTCAGATAATTGAAACAATAAGCTGTTAAAAAAAGATCTTTATTTCTATGAATGAATAAGCTATACAAACTGATTAATTTGAATAGTTGCACATCTATTGGCAATGTTATTTACATGTTGCCTTATTTATTTATTTTAAAGTAAGAGCTAAACATAAGTTTCAAATTATAAAGTCCTTGCTAAAACCTAAATATTACTAAAACAAGTAAACAATTATTTTTCTTATATACCTGACACATCCTCATGCATCAAGCGAAAGTAACATAACATCAATATTATCCAATCTGATATTGTCATGTCAGTTATAATTTGATATGAACACCACTGGATGCAAACCTACCTACTTACAATATAACGTAAAGGTAAATGCAACATAAATTATATGCTATGCAATATTTTATCATAGGAACCTAACTACGAAATGAATTTATGGTTTGACTTTTTGTAAAAGAAATGTAGCTATAACTGTAACAGTTTGACAGAAATTTCACTTTTGTTCTTACAGTGTACCTACTACTCATTATAAAAAAGGTAATTTAATCTCATGCATCATCTCAAGCTATTAATAAAGTGTCAATACTCTTTCAATTTAATCTGTGAAATTTATATTATACCAGTGAAATTTTCTACATAGGTTTGCTCTTATTTTATAAACTATCTACTATGTTTTAGCCTGTGTAAATAAATAAATGAAAGAAAGATAACATATAACTTTTCGAGAACACAGCTTTATACTGCTTGCTTTTAAAAGAAACGAATAATTCATACTAATATTAATAAACTAGCTTCGCCCCGCGGTATTACCCACAATATAAGATCTTCTCCCGTAGTACAACATAACCTAAAATGTTATCTACAGCCGGACGGAACTTTGTCAACAATACTTTATTTTTTAATCTAAAATGCTTCGTTTTACTGTGGATGAAAACAAGTACTTACTTATTTATTGGAACAGTTAAAATTATTATCGACTAGCTTTTGCCGCGTAAAATTCGAGGTAACACGGTTCCTCTTTCCTGGTCACGAAAACAGAATATTATTTTACGCTGCTGTAGATAATACGTTTTTCCATCGATTTTTAAAAATGCTTAAAAAATACGGAATGCTCCATACAAACATGAGATCACATCTATTCGTCTTTCCGTTCTGCCCTGAAAACGGTCAAACGGACACTTTCACATTAATAATATTAGCATGGATTGTAAGTACATATTTTAGCAATAACCCATCAACATACATTATTGGTTTTTCTTTACAAATAATACACGTTACGAGCAGATAACTACTAGATAATAATAAGTAGTGGGTTCTTGAAATTACATCATTAAAAATCCTATTTTCTGGTTATCTATTACATAAAAATAAAATTGGAGTGTCCGAATTCATTTTTTACTACATTCATATGAATATACGGTTCACACACCAAAGTTTTTTTTTTATTTTTGTCTGTCTGTCCGTCTGCCTGCCAGTTTGTTCCGGGTAATCTATGCAACAGCTGGACAGATTTGAACTGGACTTTTTTAGGTAGCTGATGTAATAATAAAAAACTTACAAGCTACTTTTATTTTCTATACAACCTTTTGAATTTGAAAAATAAAACATATTTATTGTAAGTTGTGCGCTTAACGAAGCAATTTTAGGTTATGTTTGCTGCGGAAAATATACTATACCGCAGGGCACAGCTTTTGTAAATAAATATGATCGCCTCCTTGGCTCAATACATACACTCTACAAAATTAGTGTTCAATTAAAGAGTTAACACCTTTAACATTTGTTATTGTTGGAAATTGGGTTATCGTCAAGCAAGAACAGAAAAGACTCTATAAACTTCAGTGTTGCCACCTTAGCTCTTTTGTAGCTAGATCTGGCACTTTTTAGCATAGGTGAACTCCTTTTTTAACGATTTACCCCGAAAAGAGCAATCTAGCTCTTTATTACTGTCTTGAAAATATCCAATTTATAAAGATTCGACATGCTAACAAGTAGTTTTTTGCTATTTCATCGGTCATGATGACGTTTTTATAGAAGTTCGAAAAAAAAAACGGCTTCATGACATGATTATTTCAGCATTTTTAGAGAAAATCTTATGATACTCAATCAAGCCCTATCTAACTCTTTTTAACTTCTCAAAAACCTTTTTCAAACTGAGGTGGCAATACTGATAAACTTAGAATAACTAAAAAATTACGAATCGAATGAACGTATAAAAAGATAGATATTCATAGCAATAAAATACCTTGGGGAGCAAGGTGACAACATGCTGTATTTTAAATTAATCTTTGCAGCAAGGTTTACCTTTAATATACCTTTTCGAAAAATAACACCCTATTCACGGGGTGTTGATAAGTGAAAACCTAAAGGTGATTAAACCTAATTTGGTTTGAAGGTTAAACCTCAATTGGTTAAGTTGATACTCCTTTCAGGGCATTTTGTAATTCTTAATATTATGACTAGAGTCTGGCATACCCCGGAAGTCTGATAGTAAATTATCAGTAACCGAAATTAACTTCTACTTGAGTAAAACGTTTTTGGAGAGAAGAGCGAGGGGTCGGTTCTTCGAGGGATGCTCTTTGTCGTGGTGGATGAGCAGACCTCTTCGCGTCACAAACTTCTGCGTGCAGAATGAACACTGGAACGGCTTCTCGCCTGTATGTTGGTACATGTGATACTGTGGACAATAAGTTCTGATTAGATGAGTGTCGGTATAATCACATAATGTTTAAATTGCATCAAAATTTATATCTATCCCTAGAGTCCAGTATAACAATGTCATTAGGGTGATGTTGGGTTTGCCCCGCTTTTGCAGTGCATCCGGGATGTTTGCAGAGTACCAACCGGATGACTTCAATGCTATCATACGGAAGAAGACTGCCTCACTGATAAGCACAATAAAAGTGAGCCCCAATAGCATCCTAAAGACATTAGCAGACCGACTCACGTCGCCGATGTAGCAGTGCTATGACAGAAGGGTACTCTCAACGGGTACGTATCCCTCCTCGTCCTCTCGAAGTCAAGCGTATCACTTACCATCAGGTGAGCGTCCTGACCGTCCTGTTTACTTATAACACAAAAAAAAGCTCCAAATTCGACCTACCTCCCAGGATATTGACGATCCATTTGGTGTTATGATTGAGATGTCGGCTGGTGTACAAACATTTGTGTGCATAAACATGTTTGTATTGGTCGTGCGGGAATATAACTACCTGGGTCAAACCATCGAACTTGGCCGGCATATCTTGGAGGGGAATATAGTAGGAGGATTCAGTTGAGCTGGGCGGCATTCGGTAAAGCAAGTTAAGTCATGTCCTAACGTCAACGATTCCGCAATGCTTAAAAAAAAATGAGCAATGCGTCCTACCCGTGCCAACACACGCAGCTGAGACATGGACACTGACTGCGCGATTGGTTCACAAGTTCAAAGTCACTCAACTCGCAATGGAGCGAACTATGCTCGGGATCTCTCTTAGAGATAAGATCAGAAATTATTTAATCCGCAAGTGAACTAAAATTACAAGGCAAGTTGAAGTGGCAGTGGGCTGCAGACGAGTTCTGGAGTGGAGACCGCGTCTTGGAAAGCGTAGCGTAGGCCACTCTCCGACCTGATAGATCGACACTTGCGAAAGATAAAGGCTGGATGAGAAAAGTTGAGGACCGGGATATCAGACGCAAAATGGTGGAAAACTATGCCCAGCAGTAGACTGCGATAGGTTGAAGAGAAACATATTTCAGAATTTTGACCGAATACCGGTTTGACCGATATAACTTAGGTTGGACGATATCTTGTGTTACCAGCGCGCACGTATATTGTATGAAACCTCAAATTATATTGTTTAAACACTGACCAAGATCTATGGTAAGACCCCACAGCATTGTTGTGCGTGAAGTCCTATGTCCAGCAGTGGGACCTTATAGGCTGATGATGATGACAATAATTTTAATATGCCGTCTTCCCATGATAATTAAACCCAAGACCCCACTCAGCAATCTAAACTCAGAGCACTGGGCCTAGGAGGCAGTAACAAAAGATTTATCATCGTCAGCTCATCCACACGAGACACAGACACGAGCCTACCCATACGCGGGTGTATAGGCCATAGCCGTCCTCATGGACCCAGTGCGGATTGGACGACTTCACAACCTTTGAATCTCTTTACAGAAGTGTGCAGGTTTTCTCACGATGTTTTCCTTCACCGTAAGAGCGTCGGATAAACGTACATATAATTTCGAAGATTTCAATCACATTGGTACGTGGCGGTATTTTAACTTGCGCCGTCCAGATCGGTAGACAACAGTTCATACCATTAAGCCACAGACGCTCAATAAAGAATAATGTATACTAGAACTGAAATTAATTTACACATGTATATTTTAACAATTCACGAAGATCACACCAGTATTTTAAAAAAACTCACTGTGTAATTGTCTCTCCTCATAAAGCTGTGGTCGCACAAGTTGCACTTGTATTTGAAGATGCCTTGAAGCGGTACCAACGGTGATTTGGGCAAGGCGATGCGCGCTAGTGGCTGGTTTTCTCGCGGGACAATCCGCCGCAGCTTCGTATCCACACTGCGGCCTGGATTGGTGCGACCGGGGTGCATGCGATTACGGTGCGAATAACAGTTGCCGGAGCTCGCAAAGCCTTTGTCGCAGAAGGGGCACTTGTACGGCTTAGCGCCCGTATGCTGGTTTATGTGGAACTAGAAAGTATAGAAATATATCTTTAGACATTTAGGTGTAAATGGCAACATTTTTAACTTGATAACATTTAGATCAAAATAGACATGTTTATGCTCACAAAGATTTTTACTGCATTGGGATTGGGCCCAGACATATGTCTAGTGATAACCAGACTTCACAACAATAATTAAATTCTGGAATTAAATTAACAAACACAACAAAACAATAAACTAAAATGACAAGTTTGTCATTGATGCATAATTATCTAGGAACTGCTAATACTACACCACTGTGGTTTTGAAATTGTTTTAATTATTAAAGCAAATTTTACCATACCTTTAAATCTTGTTTTCTCTTAAAACTCTTCTTGCAAAGATTACAATGATAAGGCCTCTCATTACTATGAGTAATACTATGTGTTTTCAAGTTGCTCTTTGTATTGTACGACTGACCACATACTTTGCAAGTGAAGGATTTGCTTGAAGATAGATGCACAGCCATGTGTGCGGCTAGATTTCTTTCCGTTTTAAAACTGCAAAGATTCATTACAGAACTATTTAACAAATTGTACTAAGGTCAGCTAATTAAAAATGTTCTTTATTATTGAAATTATGAATAAATTTAAATAAAAAGACAGAGTGGGAGTAGCTGCAGAGTGTCAGTGGCTCATTAGTGTGGACTGTTGTCTTCCGATTTGGAGAGTGCTGGATCAAATCCTGTCACACACCAAAGTCCTTTCGAATTTAGAAATTATATGTATGTTTAGTTGGCGCTCTTACAGTGAGGGAAAACATCGTGAAGAAACCTGCGCACACCTATGATGAAATTCAAAGGTTGTGTGTCAATAACCCTTTATGGGTAGGCTCGTGCTCCTTGATGGGGACTTACAAAATTAAAAAAATATTTTAATAAATTTATCTTTAACATCAATATTACTGTAACATGAGTTTTGGCACATTAAACTTACATTTATAATTATTTTTAAGATATACCTTAACATATTTTTAAATTTTAAATTATTGTAGCCTAGAGCCCACATACAATTTGAATGTTATAATCTAAAACTATTTTATTTAAATTATTGCCTAGTATTTGCTATTGTGAAATATTTAACCCGGGGTTATTTTATCTTCACAACTAACACATCAGCTTAATAATAAGATACTGAAGAGAGATTGATTTGTAAATATACAACATATTTCACAGTTTATTTCTTAATTGAAATAAGCAGTTCCATGAATTATATCCATAGTAATAACTCACCCTCTTCCGCAAAATTGACATGCTTTAGTGGTTCTGTGAATTTTTAAATGTGCTATTAAATCACTTCTATAGTTAAATCCCTCATTGCATGTATGGCACCTAAATTGCATATTATTAGGTTTATCTTCATTAACATGCACCCAGTGGTGATTTTTTAGTGCAAGTTCTGTATAAAAACTCCTCTTACATGTTTTACATGGAAATGGCTTGTTGCTCATATCCTTCATATCAGCGTCCTCTTCTACACATTGTTCTGATTGCCTTATTAATTTGATTGATACATTCTCACTGTCCACATTATGTAAATGAGTAACATCTTCAAATATGGCACTGTTCACTACAGTTTCTTCAGGAATAGGTGACATGGGCTCTTCTGAGTTTTGAAGTACAACCATTGGATCAACACTTATTTCCATTCCTGTGATTTTCCCATCATCATGTAAGACAGTTTCTGGTTCTATTTTAATAATTTGCTGTGGTGTGAATGCATTTTTCTCTGCTGTAATCTGATCTATCATAATACTACGATTAAGTAAACTAACTTGAGCACTCCTTGCTGTATCTATGAAATCACAAACAGTTTGAAGCTTTGTGCAGCAATTGATGCAAATGTTTTTTGGTAATTTATCGCCCTCATCAACCTAGGAACAGATTTTCGACATTAGACAATATACAAAGTAAAATGAGTTTTATGATAAGGCTTTTTATATAACATCCTACAACAGGTACAAAACCCTATAAAATTAACTTAGGTATACACACCTCAATTAAAAGGTACTGATTAAGTTTATTTTGGAGCAGCATAGCTTCTGCCTCTTCACTAAATATCATAACAGTTACTTCTTGTTCTTGTGCACAAAGCCGACAGCATCTCTCGAAACTCGCCAAAATTGACGTATCCATGATCAATCAATGTGTGTGCGGCATAGTTCACCTAAGACTGTAGCAAAGTATACTGTAATGATTTTTTCATTCTAGTTTCCAAAGAGCTACGACGCATGCGCCATTTGAGATAGCGATGTTGAGCTTTGTATACTTTATAACTATTGACATTTTTACAAAGGGTTTCACGACAGAAACTAATGTCGAAGGAGCTGAGAGTAAGATCATTATCTTGTAGGTCCTGGAATTTTGACAGTTGTTTCGCGATTTAATACTCAGTATAATTAGGATTTCAGTGCGATATTGAGAGGGGTATCTAATTTTTAGAAGGGTTGATTTGACAGTTATTGTATGGAGGTATATTGTATTGTATTAGGGGATTGTTTGTTCATTATGCGCAAAACGATGCGCATTCCTTGCGCAAGCTCGCGATTATTATGGATAGGTTCCATTTTGTGTTAAAATATGTACTTATGACGAACCACTGAGGTCTAACTAAATAAGGTGCCACGGACTTATTGAATACAAAATTCTTCTGATATTTTAATGAATTATAAATTTTTAAAGTTCTATTGTGCATTCTAAATTTCACATGACATATTATGATTTTTTTTATTCGTTACATTTGGATTTGGAAAAGGCTAAGATCATAGACCAGACTGCCACGTCAGTAGTATTTTATTTTTTCTCATTAATGATTATGAAATAAGTAAAGAATATGATGATGATAAGTAATGACGATGTCGTCCAACCCGCATTGGGCCCGCGTCGACGGCTAAGGCCTAACCACCCTAGGTTAGGCACTAACCACGGTTAAGCTCGTACCCCTCGGTGGGGACGTTTAATGAGCTTATGATGATGAAATTATGTTAAAACATGATCTTTACTATTATGGCATGATAGTGAGATCAACCAAAGTATCAAATGATTTTACTTATTCGCCAATTTTAATGATTATATAATGATTTGAAACCATAGGTGATCTGCTGTCATCAACAGCACTCAATTTGATACATATATCATACTTAAAAACACCAAGACGAATAAATGTAACGCCCGGGGATTGAACCAATGGTGTAGTAGCTGACGTCTCAACCATTGTCTATACCACATGGTCTAATAAAAACTCATTTTAAACCTATATTAAACCTTAAAAATTGGTTTTAAACGTTTTAAACCAAAAAACGGTTTAAAACTTAATGGTTTTAAACGTGTAAAAGCTAGGAACCATAAAGACATATGCTTAAGTCATATTTCTATGTGTAAAAGACTTTTTGCATCTATAGTCATTACCTACGTATTTCACTAAAAAAGAAGCTTACAATATTTAATTACAGAAAATATCAGTGCAGTAATTCGAAACTTAACATCTAATAAAATCCGCCATTTTTTATTAACAGCTTTTATAAATTGGCGTGATTATTTCGTAGTTATTACATGTCTACTTATTTATCCTTAGTCTGAGGTGCCATCCATACTAAAATCCGCCATTTCTTATTAACAACTATTACATGTCCATGTTCACACGTCAATGGAACGCACAAAGGATAAAAAACTTTTACACGACATAAAGATTATCACAATGACAATAGTTAATTATTGTCACCAAAAATCATAAAATAATAGGGATTCGTGTTGCATGCCGTCTAGGGATGGGCAAAAGGAATAAAAATCGATAAATTTTGAATCGATAATTACAAAAATTTAAAGATTATTATCGTGAAATTAATTTCGATCTATCTATTAATCAATGTTTTTTTCAAGCGTATATGGTACTTAATTCGATGGTATTGATACTATTGATAGTTGGTGTTATTAACAAAACCGATACCATCGATAGTAATGTGTATTAAGCTACGATACTATCGATAGTAGTGCAGTGTCCGTCTTGTTCCTCTGAGCAGTGAACCAATACTATTGCGTTCAAATTAGCTATTAATAGTATCGATACTACTGTAAGTATCGATACAATCGATAGTATCAATACTATCGATAGGCCAATCGATTCTATTGATTTGGCAAACTATCGATAGTCGACTATCGAGCGGTAACACTGTCTGCTAGCATTACTAACAAATGACAGCTTATTATTTACGTTTCTTCTTTTCTACTTTGATAAAACAAAACACGATTAGAGGAAGAGTTAATGTAATTGTAATTAAAGATTTTACTCCTTTGTGTCCTCTTTCAATTCAATACCATTTTAATGTTATTGTTTAATGTGTTTCATTTAATTGCCATATGTACAACATATTTAGTTAATTAATTTACGACAAGTGATTTTAACGTTGAAAATACCATTATTGGCTTGAGATATTTGTGTAATGAATTGTAGTACAGATAAATAACTTTTTTATTCCACGACCTTCAAAAGTGACCTTATAACTTGTGTAGTCAATAGGAAAATGTGCGCATGCGTAAATTCTCTGTCAAATTGTGTTTGGCGCGCTGATAAGCTCAAACTAGAAGCTGTATCACCACAATGAGTTTATTTTTTTTAGTCGCTTGCCAGATACCGTGTACCACAGACGTGTTTTACTATCTATATTACAACTTTATTTGCTCCGAATATGTCTAACCACGATTTAACCTGCAAAATAAAAATGGCAAGGCAAAATGGTATTGTGCAACCCTTACTGACTGGTAAGTACAGTGATACCCATTGAGTTTTTGCTTTGGTTTAAATTTCAAAGTATATTTTTCGGATGCAGAAAAGTTTCACTTGTTTATATGCTTTTGCTTCAAACAATATCTAAAAGAAATTATTTCAATCAAAACTAATACTTAATTTGCAGACCTCTATCAAATCACAATGGCATATGCTTACTGGAAATCTGGAAAAGTTAATGATGTAGCAGTGTTTGATTTATTTTTCCGTACCAACCCATTTCAAGGAGAGTTTACAATATTTGCTGGGCTTGAAGAATGTTTGAAGTTCTTAGAGAATTTTCATTATTCTGATAGTGGTTTGTATTTTTGTAGGGTATATATACACATATTGTTGTTCAATGTAGCTTCTTTTTTTATGTTTGCTTCTATTAAAATGCAGGGTAAAAGGAATACAGCAAATGCAAAGTTAATACTGTTATAATGCTGTCTTTGCATGCTATCATAGTTTATTATGTGATTTAACATTTTAAAATTTATATTACAGATATAGAGTACTTAATGCAAACTTTACCAGATAACATTGAACCTGAATTCTTCGCATATTTGAAAGACTTAACATGTAAAGACATTAAATTGAGTGCTATAGAAGAAGGCTCTGTTGTCTTTCCCAGGTAAAAACTTCATAAAAGTATATCATATTGTTTTTATTTTTTTATGTAGACTAAATTATAAAAATTGCTATCCAAAAATTATATGTAATGGTATATGGTATTTCCCCATAGTTATGCAGTGCGGAAGGCCTGTGCTCAGCAGTGAAACTTTATAGGTTGATGATGCTTTCAAATTGTTTCACACATTGAACACCAAGAATCCAGACACAATAGAAAATCTATTGAGTACTTGGAGACCATTATTGTTTGAGAGGTTCTAGTGTCAAGGCTTAAATAAGAAAGTAAGTTCTAATGTATTATGGACTCCTAGTACTTTTTGGAATTATATTATTAATACAAACAAAAATATTTTGCTTTTTTGGAAATTATGCCTACATCTTACTTTAATATCAGTCTTTCCACTGTAATGGTTACTATATGAAATCAACAATTACACTAATAGCAATGTATTGTTATTGTTACATACAATAATATTTATTTTAAACCTTTTTCCACTAGAATGTATTAGACATTTATGGTCTCCTAGTACTTTTTGTAACAATGGTTTTCATTGCTGTAACATTCTCAAGTTAATTTAATTATTGACCAAACTAAAGTAAACAGAACAATTCATAACATTTCAGGGGAGCTAGACAAAAAAAAATGCTAACAAAAAAATCTATGATAAACTTGCAAAATAAAACATTTGTAGATCTTATTTTATTTAAGGACTAATATTAAATCAATTGATGTCCACTGACATTCACACAGCGCCATCTAGCCCCAAACTAAGCATTTAGCCTGTAATGTGTGTACTAAACATACTTGTATAAAACAACCCATTTGGCGTAGCATTTGAGACATTGGCTATTACACCAAGGGTTCTGGGTTCGATCCAGGGCAGTATAAACATTTGTGTTCATGAACATGTCTCTTTGTATTGGTCTGGGTGTTTTCTATGTATACTATGTATGTATTAACAAAAAAAAAGTATATAAGTATGTTTATCTGTAGTTTAGTACCCATAGTCCAGGCTTCACACTTAACTTGGGGCTAGATGGCGGTGTGTGAATGTCAGCAGATATTTATTTATAAATAAATATAATAAAAAAATGTACATAACTAGAAACACATGTTCATGCACACAAATGTTTGTACTGACCGGGGATCAAACCGGAACCTTTGGTGTAAGAGCGCAACTTTTAATCAATTACATCACATGGTTCATCAATATATTAAATTATAATTAAAACATTTTTGAAATGAGAATCCATACTGTGTACAACATTACTCATGAGCATTACTTATTTAAAATAATATGATGACTCATGTCTCATATTCTATGATTTATATACTAATATAGTGTATTGTAATTGGTACATATGTTACAGGGTACCACTCCTACGAGTCGAAGGTCCCCTAATAATTGCTCAATTACTGGAGACAACCTTATTGACCCTGGTAAACTTTGCAAGGTGAGTCAGTACATATCAAGAGCCAAGTAATTTTATTTATAAGAGTTTATCTGATATATGGAGATGGCATACTGAATAGATTGATAATGATTTTTAAAGTCATCATCATCATCATCAGCTCATTATACGTCTCCACTGAAGGGCACAAGCCTACACTTATAGGCTGTATTAGGCCTTAGTTGACCACGCCCAGTGCGGATTGGCTGACTTCACGCACAATCTTTGAATCTCTTCACAGGCGTGCACAGGTTTCCTCACAATGTTTTTCTTCACCATAAGAGTTAGAGACTTATTCCGAAAATTCAAAAACGCAATGGTCCGTGGCGAGTTTTAAACCTGCACCCTCTTGATCGGAAGGCAATAGTCCACACCATTGAGCCACCGACGCTCTTCTTTTTGTACTTTTATTGTTTCCCTTATTTGTTTTAAATTGTTTTGAGAATACCCTCAGTGTTTTTAGTAAATGAAAAGGCATTCCTATAATTGAAATGCACTAGTTTCTTAATATATTTTGAATAAACTTTTTATTTAAATATATAAGTGTTCAGGACGGTCAGGACACTCACCCGATGGTAAGTGATACGCCTAACCATGACAGACCAGCATTGAAGGAGACCAACAACTGATAGACAGTTATTATTCCTCATTTATGTCGCATTGCGCCCGTCACCCGAGGCAACGGGATGTTAGGTCTACAGCTACTGTGCCCTCATCCCGAACTTCAATAATGAAATAGCTTACATATCAGATTAACAAATTGGCTTTACCTATAATTTCCTTGAATTCTTATTAGAATGGGAACGTGAGTGACTGTGGTGGTCTGCTAGTTTTTAATATATTTTTTTAAATTTATGCTCAGTTGTAGATGTTTATGTTAACATATGATTGCTGAGAAACTAAAAATAAATCAATAAAATGAAATAAACTAACCTTTATAACATAATTATAGGTCTAAATGTGTTTCGGAAAAAAGAGTGAAATAGTACTTCACATCTATAAGCTGCACATTAGCAAATGTATTAGTATATCTTAGTATAAAACATAGGTGGCAGTTTCTTGCAACCTTGTCTGCTTGATTTCTTAGTAAGAGCCAGCATTCTGCACTTACAGTAAACTAGCAAACAACACCATTCATTGTTAATTGTTCTATTAAATCTTCTGTTGTTAAAATTGAAGTTCATTATTCCCAATTAAATAGCATGACAAATGCTCAGATGTAATAAGGAATTTGCCTTTTCATTGCAGACTGTAGGCTCATGTTTATTGGTACAAACCAATTTATTATTTATTGTATTAATTGGAAGTAAGATAGATATGTTTATTATGCAGTATTAGTTACAATGTTTTCACAAGTGATAAGTAAGGTGTCATTAAGCCTGCCCACTTATTATCAGTTGTCAAGCTCCACTAGCTCAATTAATTGCCACTCACATCTACAATTAATTTTTATAATATAAATCAATAAAGCATAACGAAAGTGGTAGCAAAATTAAATACTATCTGTGTAGGAAACAGGTTATAAAAGGTTGATTAGGCCACTTAAGGTATTAGTTGTGATCCTTACTAAACATTATAATATAATATAAAAATAGATTTCTCATAGATTCTAATGTTATAAAAATCTATGACAAAGTCTTAAAGACCTGTTATCAAGCGGGAGCGAAAAATTCAAATTTCCTTTGACAGGAATATTATTCTCCTCACCAATTTTAATAACAGTCCAATATAAAGCTGTTTGTTTCCTTAAAAAAAATATCTTGGCTTGAATTTATTCCAGCATTCCGGTTCATGATCTCAATTGCAATAATAAAATTCTACAAAACTAGATTTCTCACACTCCATTTTGTTTTAGTTTAATGGCGACAAACGCTGCTCGCTACAGAATGGTGGCTGGAAAGAACGTCTCTTTACTAGAATTCGGATTGCGTAGAGCACAAGGCCCAGATGGTGGCCTGTCTGCATCCAAATACGCTTACATAGGTAATGTTCAGTTTATAAAATACCACATAAGTAATATATTGTTATTTATTTATTATTATAACGAAAATAACCTGGTTGATACACAATTATACTCGTATCATCATCATCATTTCCGTTATTTAGAGAGCTATTTCTCTGAAATATGTCATGTTTATTGTTAAATTCAACTTATTAATAACTTTATACTTTAAAGAAACTATATAGGTGAAAGAGTGCAAATATTAATTTAAAAAAATCTATATTTATAAAATTGGACTGTCTGTTTGTGATATTGAATTTACCGTTTTATTACTACATGCATATGAATGTATATACGGTACATACTATAAGATATATTTTTTTATATTTTTGTCTGTCTGTTTGTGCCGGCTTATATCAGAAATGGCGGAACCGATTTTTTACGGGACTTTTATTGACACGTAGCTGTTGTAACGAACGCTACTTTTATTTTTTTTTAAATATTGTAATTTAAAAAAATATGTTGAAATATACAAGTACTACGCGCTGCTCACGCGACGACTTAATAAAGCAATTGGAATAAAATGTGGTTCTGGAGTTAGCTGAAATCCTGGATAAATACAGCTTACGTTTTATTACGAGTTCACGTTAATATGCCGCGGCGCACAGCTAGTCAACAATAATTTTAAATTACAATTTTGGTAAATACCGTCGTATTTTTCGTAAGAAGGCTCTAAGCGGTGAACAATGGGTGTATTAGTGTTGTGACTCGTGTAAATGAACTCTTTTTTGTGCTATTGATTGTATTAGCGTGTATCCGCAGCCCGGGCCGGGTAACCAAACCCGTGCCAGGCACAGAGCGATCAAACTTGGGCAATATAACACACGCCGCGCCACTGACTCATAAGAAGCTTCAATAGCGAATATACTTTTATTTAATAGGTTTAATCAGGCAACTTTCGCGAACCTTGAACGCTTGCTAGTCATGCCTGCAAAAGTTTGGCAGTATCCGCTGTGGGCCGATCTGCCTGGTACCTGCATTGTAGTTTTCTAAGTATGATTTATGGTTATCTAGTACCTACTTATAGGTATGAAAAGGTTTAGTATTATGGAAAATCAATGTGCAATAATAAATATATATATTTGTGTTTCGAATGGCATGGGGAGACTGCAATGAAACTCACTTTATGATATTTTTACCCGACTTTTTTTACTATATGTATAAAGATTTCTATGTTCCCTGGTGCGATCTAACCGGATTGACGGATTTCTAAATTATGAGGTGTCGTTAGATTTGTATTCATTTCCGGTTTGCTTAGGACATTGCAGGTTGAATCAACTGAATGTCTAAAAAGAAGATTCCGTGCCTCTGAAGGCACGTTCCTGGACACGATCTTGTATGTTTCTGGTTAACACCTCCCAATCTCCATTGGTCCCCGTATGGTTAATAACGGTAAATTACTGGACAAAACGGCAATCTTTGAGTCAAGAACAATTTTGTTGACGACACATTTGGTGTAATGGTAGAGATGTCAGTTCCTAAAATATACCATACTATTTTATCGCCGGTAATATAGGTTCTAAACAACGGATAAACATACTTATGTATATACTTTATTTTGCAATATGTACTTATTATACAAAGAAACCTATCCAATACAAACAGACATGTTCATGCACATAAATGTTTGTACTGCCCAGGGAACCCGGAACCCTTCGTGTAGCAGCCGACGTAACACATTTATCTTTTAATCTTTAGTCTGTTTTTACAGTATCAGACTACATTGACCTGCTTATAATATTGTGTTTTGTTACCATTATAAATATAATCCTTGTAAGGTTAACTGGAGTACTTTATGAACAATCTTAAATAAAACAAACACGTTTATTGACTTGTGATTCACAAAGTAAGGGATTGCTTGATATGTTGTTAAACATTATTATTGTTGTTAATTTAAAGACCGCTGATAAGTAAATAGTAGCATATTATTTGTTGACTCCACAACTAAAACACACAAAGGAAAAACTATATACAAACAAATTATACAGATAACATTCATTAATTAAAACATATTAAACACAAAACTAGCAACCCGTCCCGGCTTCACACGGTTGCAATGCTGATACTAAATACACTACAGAAAAAAAAAGTCACGCACGCTCCCGCCGCGGCGACCGGTACCGCCGCAAACAAACTTCGTCCTGCTGTTTTTTGATCCGTGACATTTTCGAAAATATACATTTAAATCATATGCTGTAAAGATAAAGATTAAATCAACAATGTATTTAATTTTATAAGGATTAATACTGCATTGGTTAAAATCGCTTCCAAAATTAAGCATTAGGTATATGTCATAAAAAGTTAATGCCAAAAAAATTTTGTTGCGGTATATTCGTATATTCATAAGATAGACTTATACCATAGTATGTACATTATTTTGATAAATCTCCTGCGTTTGCACTGTAAGCGGAATATACGAAAACCTCAAAAATAACTCCTCCACTATTTTATGGATGTTATTATACATATAAACCTTCCTCATCAATCACTGTATCTATTAAAAAAAAACGCATTAAAATTCGTTGCGTACTTGAAAAGATTTAACCTTAAAAGGCATATAGGGACAGAGAAAGCGACTTTGTTTTACACTATGTAGTGATATGTATTTCGGTGTCTATGCAATTTAGGTAACTTTATATTATTTTAAGTAAAATACCAATCCTTATAGTTCTTCGATTCTACAAAAATGTGATCTTTCGGTATTCTTTACAACATTACCAAAACAAATTGGCAAGATTTTTTTCAACGCAAAACTATACCAATTGAAATTCGCGCTTAGGTCCCTTTTTCCATTGTTAAGGTTTCTATAAAGTTAACATTGTACAACGAACAGAGGCAAAGATTTTAGAAATTCCACATCTACTAACTTATTATTTTTGCTGTTATCATCATGTGCAGAATTTCCTATAGAGGTCATTACGAAAAAAAGCCAGACAACACCCTTCAGTAGAGATGACTTAAGAATATGTATATGTTTCCATAGCTTAGGAAAAAACTATGTCAATCTTCCCTTTCGTATAAGTGTACGGGAGGACTACCGGAGGCTTCTGCGTCCCCATTCTTTATTAGTAGTGACCGAGTGACCGATTTGCAGGTGGTTTCGACGGCACCAGCAACGTGCTGGCCGGCAAAATGTTCAAGATCCCAGTGAAGGGCACGCACGCGCACTCGTTCGTGACGTCGTTCAGCACGCTCGCCGACGTACACACGGCCGTTGTGAGCCACGCGGACACGCGGCAGGCGTGCAACCTCCTAGAGCTAGCCACAGAGTGGCGGGACCGCGTCTCCTCCGTCATAGACATATCCCCCGAGGAGGCAAGCGACGGCGAACTAGCCGCACTTATCTCGTACGCCATAGCCTTCCCAACAGGATTCTTGGCTCTAGTGGATACGTACGATGTCAAGAGGTATAATTTTCAAGGCTTACCATCACGACACAGGCAGCATATGAATGGGCATTCTGGCTACAATAGCAACTGTGGATCCAATGATAATAGACTACTAAAATCACCGATACATAGTACATATGGATGTAGCACGGTCGAACGCACACTGAGGTAAAGATGCATAATAAACGAATCACATTGACATTTTGGTGTCTGATAAATTGTATTATTGTTTTGCATTGTTTCATTTATGTGTAAGTTATGTGGAGTTTTTTGATAATTAGATTGTTTTGGATACTGGCATGCGTCCGGTTCATACTCCATACGTAGTGATGGGGCGGGCTCACGGGCGCGGGTCACGGGTCGCACGAGCACTCGGGTCTACCCATCGGGACACCCCAACTTTCGATTCATGGCCGTAGTACGATATATTTTGTTTGGCTTTTTCAGTGAAGCGTAAACGGACGGCGCTTCATATACAACCAGAATGTAAATAAACGAAAACACGGTCGTGGAGACTTACATTTGCTTCAGTGTGACGTATTGTCCTGGACTTACGAACAATATTAGGGACAATCTTAGTCATTGGGCACAGTTGCATTGTATAGTGATATGCACATGGTCACAGTAAATAACTATAATTATATGCATGCACATCGCTCCCATCATATATACCTATCACCTGATAATGCATTACATATGTGCTTAGTGACCTACATGTCGCTTCACCATTAGTTTTATACAGTGGTAACAACATTGTGTTATTATGACATACCACCATGACATCATGCTGCATTTCTGAGCCTGCAATGAGCGCAAGCTCGTAATTCTTGACTGTTGCCGACAAAGTACATAGTTACTATACGAGTGTAACCGACATGAATTGCGAACTATTCATTAGACTGCTTTAGATTGTAGGTATTATTTTTCTAAGTTATTTTAAAGATTTTTATCTTGTATCTTTAGTGCTTTTTTACTGCTTAATGTATTTAGTAACACTTACCTAGTTCAAGTAGTGTTTTAAGTAAATCTATTGAACTATGCATTTGACAACTACACGATTTACCAGTAATGATAAATAAAATATGAGAATTGTTTATGTCATGTCATACATATGCATTGTGCCTTAATGCGTAAAGGTCACTTTTTGTGCGTTAACAATATCCGTCAAAATAATGTCTCGTGATTATTTGAAGTCAGTTGTTGATTTTTCACCATAGATGCATCAGAATCTAATGCAATAACAAAAAGCCACAAGTGATTGAGATTGTATGATGTCATATGTACACCCAGAGAAGTGGCAACATTAACATATACAACGCTTTGTATTGTGTTTTATAATTAACCTTTCAAGGCTCCCATCAGAAAGATCAATGTAACTGGGTTCAAAGTTTACATACAAAGTTATACTTATTTGACAAATTTTAATATTTAACCCCCGACGCAAAAAGAGGGGTGTTAGAAGTTTGACGTGTCTGTCTGTCTGTCTGTGGCATCATAACTCCCGAACGCATGCAGTGATTTCAATTTAGTTTTTTTTGTATTAAAGGTGACTTATGTGCGAGTGTTCTTAGACATGTTTGATGAAAATCGGTTGAGCCGTTTAAAAGTTGTGAGGAGTGAAAGTGGGGAGAGTAACCGAATGACTGCAAATATACTTAACCTACCTATAAAAAGTATGAAATAAAAATTAAATCAAAAATTTAAAAACCCCCGACACAAGTACTTAAGTAATTTTCGTTTAAAAAGTAAAAAATAATAAAAGAAACTTTATGTTAAAGTACTTTTTAAAGGAAAATTACTTAAGTACTTGTGTCGGGGGTTTTTTAAATTTTAAATTTAATTTTATTTATATAACATTTTTGCCGCACTAATAATAATATTCAAATATTTTTTCAACTATGTAATCAATACTGCCATACATAAAACTGAAAAAATACATTATCAGGAACATTATTTTGACGTATATAAGTTATTCAAAACGGTCCTCCTAATAAAGTGTTGCATGTTGGCGTTTGTAGTATTAATCATCATTGAGTCTAGGTTTTGTTTTCAACAGGAGTGGGCTCCTTAACTTCTGTGCTGTGGCACTTGCGCTCAACGACTGTGGGTATCGAGCCGTGGGTATACGGATCGACAGCGGTGATCTGGCATACCTCTCTGTGCTGGCGCGGGAGACTTTCGACCAGATCGCGGAGAACTTTAAACTGCCTTGGTTCTCCAAACTTACTATAGTCGCATCCAATGATATCAACGAAGAAACCATACTCAGTCTCAACGAGCAGGGGCACAAGATTGATTGTTTCGGCATTGGCACACATTTAGGTAGGTAATTTTTTTCTTCTCATTCGCGGCTAACGTTGTATTGTTTGTACTAAACACTAAGTTTATTCACCATTGTGTTTGTATGGTGCGCATAACGATGATAGTAGGTACCTATTGTAATATTCTTAACAAGGTGTATACATAGGCAATAGATAGATATTATTTTTACACGCACGAAACATGACCTGAAAGATATTTTAGTGGTTTCCCTTTTATAATTTAAACAAAATTTTAAGTTCAGGATTTTGACAAATTGTATAAATTTACAATCATTTGAGCATATGTAAATAAATTATGTAATTTGATAATATCTCTCTCTCTCTTCAACCTATCGCAGTCCACTGCTGGACATAGGTCTCCCCATTTTGCGCCAGATAATATGTTTGATAATATGTTTTCGTCCAATCCGCACTGGGCCCGCGTGGACGACTAAGGCCTAATTACCCTATACGGGTAGGCTCGTGCCCCTCGGTGGGGACGTTTAATGAGCTGATGATGAGCATATGTAATAATGTTTAGGAATTAAACATAGGGATGGTAAAGGAAAAACCATTTATAAACGCTGTAAAAAAATACAAGTAGTACTCGTACTAGAAATTAAAGCATAATATAGTAACTTGTGCGATATTCATGGCGTAGATGACACGATTTTGTTATCTATGATGATATGCGTATTTCATGGTACGATATTGGTAGAAGGTTAGCTCATTTAAAAATAATTTCATAAGGTATGGTAAATCGCGGACTTAGGAATATCCACTTTATACAAAATGGAGTGATCCATGTATTGTAATGGTTGTGTAGAATTATCATAAAAGTTTTATATATAAATTTAAAAATAAATTATCGCATTGCATTGAGCAAGTATAGCTCGTACTACATTATTCGTTTGAGCGAGTGTCGCTCACCGCACCTGCGCCGCCCGATACCATACCGCGCGACGTTAACCCGTCTCACTCAAGAAATTGATATTTTTAAAAGTCAAACATTTATTATATATAAATTTATTATATACACATTTGGTGTAGCGGTTAAGACGTCGGCTGCTACACCAAGGGTTTCGTGTTCGATCCCCGGGCAGTATAGTAAGTTATACAGGCTTCACGCTTAATCATCTTGGGGCTAGATGGCGCTGTGTGAATGTCTGTGGATATTTATTATATCAATGTATTATTAGTGTTCTTATAAAAGTATTTTCCTGCCTATTTTCCAGTTACATGTCAACGGCAGCCAGCACTAGGGTGCGTTTACAAATTAGTTGAGATCAATGGACAGCCACGAATCAAACTGAGCCAAGACGTAGGCAAGGTCACAATTCCAGGACACAAAGAGGTAACGTAGTGCTTACTCATGGTTTTTTGTGAAAGGTTTAATGGGCAACACTTTGTCGATAATGTAATTGACATTTGTTTTGTTATTTTAACAACAGTGCAAGGGGTAAACAACCCTTTTGTTGTTTGAACGGTTAGCTTTACAGATACGAGTAATGTTATTGCAAAAGATGTTATTCATATATTTGTTTTATGCATTATTTGTCACCAGCCCAGGGTTCGAGGAATAATTTTGTTAAAGTTATTATCTCTTACCGCTACCTACAACACTTTATTTTTCTTATATGACTCCTATGTGTTCGTCTTTTTTGAGTGTTGTGAGAACTAAATAAAAATGTTTTATAAGAAGGAGATTATTATTTAATATTCAGCCGAATATGCTGAAGTATAAATATTTTTTGAAATAAAATAAAAGCGTATAAAAAAATATATAAATATTTATTAAGTAGTTATTCTAAATCATAATACAAAATGAAACAAAAATGTACCTTTATGTCTGAATCATAATGGTAACGTAAATAAATAAATTTAACATTATTTCTGTTAAGGATCCTATAAAAAAATATTGATTCGGATGAAATATTCGGCCTGTTTCCTGCGGCCATATTTTATAATCGTACATCGCTGCAAAATTCGAATTTTCTACCATACCAACTTCATGAATGAATGGAGGACCGTCCGCTTTACTTGTTTGCTCGCTATCACAAAAAACAGTGACTCTGGCCACGATTTTTCTTGATATTGAAATATTCATTAGACTGTGATAACAAAAAATATTGTACTTTGTTTAGATACGTAATACGTGTTCTTGAACCGAATGATAAGGATGCCTATTATTACATAACTACCCACACACGTATTAAACAAGTATATTTTCGGCACAAAGTGCTTGTTGCATTTGGGAGCAATCCTTAGACAGAAATGACTTCATTCCGTAATAAAATGTTGGTATAGAACATAAACACAGATTAAGATTTACCGTGTTCATTAATTCTATAGAAGCGCTTTGTCTTGTAAGTAGAGTGGTGGACTCCAGTCACTTATTGCCTCGACATTATTTATAAACTGTTTATGCGGCATGACGTAGAAGTTTTACGTACGTATGTATGTTCTATAAGATGTTCCTATCTATTGAAATAAAATATTATTTTTATTTTATTGATTGCCAAGCAACATACTTCCTGATCATAAGATATACTGTGGTATTGCTATTGCCTTCGCGTAAAACTAAACCTTTGATTCAATTTGTTTTAATAGTATTTGCATAGTTTATATTGCGAATGGCTAAATATAAAATTGTGCATAGGTAATTACCTAATATTTTTTATCTGTAACTCAAATAAGTGATTTTAAAATTGCAACGTACGATTACAAGGGGTTATCGCGGCGACGCGACGGTAATATTCCGTAGAGTAGGTAGAGAAAACATAATGCTATTACTATGCATGTCTACCAACGTTATATCAAAACTACTTCACTCTTATAGTCGATGAGCGGGCCGTATCAAAGTCCTATGTATCAGATACATGAACTATTTTTTAATATGGTCTGAGAAACCATAGAACTAAAGGTCGACATTCCTAAAAATGCTTCATTTTGCTTGCATGCAAATTTATGACCTCACTTTCTGTTGTAATAACTGATATATAAATCATAAGATACAATGGAAAAAAATACGTGAAAATAAAGTATTCAATGAGTAGAATTGAGTTTTCAAAGGTCGACAAGCTTAATTCATTCGCCAACGTGAGTCGTCCACATTGAAAGGACCTTTGATTGTGGTCGACTTACGTTCAACAATGTCTGGAATCACAACCGTAAGTGAGGTCATAATTTTGCATGCGTACAAAGTCAAGCATTTTCAGGGGTGTCGGCATTTAGTTCTATGGTTTCTTAGACTATATTCAAAAAACTGTTCATGTATCTGATCCATTTTGCGCTATGAAATTTCCTATAGGTTTCAACATGTTTGTTCATTTTGGGTGTGAACTAAAATATATATTTCATTGCCTCATAAAGGAAACATTAGACACAATTAAGTCCTATAACATTAACCTTCCATTATCTGAGATATTTCAACTTGCATCATAATTATCATGATAATGTACATACTATCGTCGATAAAGTTCAGGAAATCTCTAATTAAGTCGTAAAATGCCTCTTGACATAGTATATAATTAAGACATTGCATAATTATTATTTACTCTTATCATGACGATTTTATGTTTTGAATTGTTTGTTTCTAGTAACATACGTTTTGTTCTACTGAATTCCAAGGTTCTTTAAATAGTATACATTCAATTTTAATACCAATAATATCTAATGATTTAACACTATTAAGACAAGATTATTTAGATGGTCCATGTGATGTTGAGATCGGTTATTACTTACAAGTAAGGTTCCGACTTTGATCCCCGGGCGGTACAGGCAATAGACATGTCCTGTTAGTATTGGTCTGAGTATTTCTATCTGTCATGTGTAGGTATATATTTTTAAAAAGAAAGTTTTAAGTATGTTTATTACATAGTATTAATTATGTAGGTATTTTTAAGTACAAAGATAGAGTGCAAGCGTCTTGCTTTGGGGCTAGTACACTATATTTATTAACATCAGTCGATGCTGTAAATAAAATGAATCATATTGAGAGTTATGTCGACGACCCATTTGGTGTAATGGTTGAGTCGTCGGCTACTATACAAATGGTTCCGGGTACGATCCCCAGGCAGTACAAACATTGATGAGCGTGAACATGTCTGTTTGTAGGTACTGGTTTCTATATATATTATGTATATATAAAAAAACGAATATAAGTATTTTTAGTAGTTTAGTCACCATATTACACCCTAAAATGATAAGTTTGGGCCTAGAGGGTGTTGTAGGAATGTCAGTGAATATTTATTTATTTTATTAATGTTTGCAGGCGTACCGGTTATTCGGTGCAGATGGGCACGCGCTAATCGACCTATTGCAGCGGTCCTCCGAGCCTGCCCCCGGGGTGGGTCAAAAAGTGCTTTGCCGTCATCCCTTCCAGGAGTCAAAGCGCGCTTACGTCATACCCAGCAAGGTGGAACATCTCTATAAGGTTCGTAAAGTAATTGACCGTAGAAAATGGTGGCCATATTTAGGTACTATGAGTATATTTTTTGTAATGTTTTTATATAATAGGAAATTTATAAATATTATAATAATTTTAATAGTTAGACTCTTCACTGAGTTGCCTCCATCCACCGCAGTGTCAGATATCGTCCAGTGAAATAGAAGTATTTTGTATTTCTGAGTTGAATGTTATATATTATACTTTTAAGAAACTTTTGTTTCAAAATCCACACAATTCGTATAAAAAAGGAGACCGCACTATATATATTTATATTTTTTAAAATACAATTGATTTATTGTCTGTTCTAATTTGTTGTTGCTTTTAAAGTTGTTATTGATTTAACTACATTATTAATTACCATTTATCGATTGTCGATTGTATCAAATACGTATCCATTTATTGTGACTAGGGTTATCTTGGCGATTTGTAATCCGATTGATTTTGAAAATCTGATTAAATAGAGAAAAATACACATGCCATGAATGGCAGGTATTTGTATGCCTATATGCTTATTTTTACATAATATGGGATTGTTTTCACTTGCTTTTCAAGGTCAGCGGCGGTACCTTTTAACCTCTGCTGGTGGAATTGTCTAACAACTTACTACAATATTTATTTTATTTTAGCTGTAAACCTTGTTAATAAGATCTGTTTATCATTAAACAAATCTTAAAATTTTAAGTATTTTTAAATAATTGTAAGTATTTTTAACCGTTATAGGAGTGCTGGAAAGACGGGCGTGTGTGCGTTCAACCAAAACCATTGCTGGAGGTCAGGCAGCGCGTACAGTCCTCCCTCCGAACCCTACGTCAGGACATCAAGAGGAATTTGAACCCCACGCCTTATAAGGTATGCTCTTTGTAATGATACTCCATTATTGGATAAGAGGGCGTCCATACATTAGGTGAGGTATTTAATGGCGGGGGTCGAGTCAAATCTCATCTAATCTTACGTTGAAGAGATCTCGGCAAATATCATGTAATTTTTTTGCGGATATTTGGAGGAACAGTTAGCACACCTGGTGGTAGGTGATACATCTGCCCATCACAGATGCGATCTGGAAATATTGTATAACAAATTGTCAGTTACGACAGACATTTGACTCGATTTCTTTTGTCTTGAGTTGATATGGCAATCAATTTTTTTGTATTCTTTTATTTTGCAGGTGGCTGTCAGTGACGACCTTTACAATTTCATACACGATCTATGGCTCCAAAACGCGCCGATTGGCGAGTTATCGTGAAATTTGTTATTAATACAACGACCCACCCCCCAATTCTCAGTGAAGCATTTTGGCTGTAAAACCAAACCAACGAGTATATTTGAAGCAACGCTAGAACTCTATATGTCATCTTGCATTGAAAGTACGAATATTATGAATGCATTAACATCAAACACATTTTCTTCATCTTGAAGGTGTTACAATTAATGTTGAAATATAACAGGTATAATTATTGGAAATATGGAATGATTGCAATTAAGCAACATCTTGTTAGCGTCGACAATTAATGAACGCACTCTTTAAAACCAAAGGCACTACAGTACATCGACTTTACGAATCAGTTTTGCTAGGACATATTGCACAATTTATATTTTTAATAGCACATTAAACTACTATGGATGTTTGCCCTTTTAGTGGATTTACGCCACAGCCTATATTTGAATAAGGATGCGCCATGCAAAAAGGGCTATTTCTTGAAACATACCTACGTACTATTAAGAAACTAATCAAAAGATCAAATGCATATTTAAACCCATTAATCGCCATTGACGGATATATCCAAAATACACTATTTATTTTCTATTATGTCTGTGATACGAGACATGCCGCCAGAATTGTGCGATATATCCAACTGCGGCGCTCAATGGGATAATTATATTGTATAACCATTTGAACAAATTAATTTATAATAGATTAAATACTAGAAGTAAGATTTCTATATAATTCCTTTTAGTTATAAGGGGCACTTAGATTTATACTCTAAGATCAAATTATGTATTTACTTTGTCATTTAATAGTAATTGCATTACTAGTCAATTTAGGTATAGCGATTTGCAAATATAAAATATACTGTTGTTTTTCTATAATTTTGCATTAAAATAAACAACCACCGATTTAATAGTCTTTTTAAGTTTCACATTTACAGTGAATATTTTTTTTAATAAAAATATAATTAATAAAAAATATTTAAGTCATAATGTCTTGGACTGGGTCATTTCTCTAAGAAATGTTAACACCAAAATTATACTGATGTATTTATTATTTGTACCAAAATCATCGCAGTATTGTGGTGACTTCAGCAGTGTGAAAGTTTTCACGTTAACTTGTTTGACCTAGTCATTAAGGTAACATAATATATTTGTCGTAAAATATTGAATGTACAAGTTTAATCAAAATTGTGCTAAAATAAGAAAAGTTTGTATATAGCAGTGTTAACATAATCTCTTAGATACTTCCATAGTGAACACATCGCATTCCTTAAATGTCTGAAAATATGTCACAGACCAAAAGAAGACCTTAGGTACCTAGTAAGACAAAGTCTTGAACCAGTAGATATGAGTGTTTTTATATGTTTGTTATTATTTAATGTATTTACTTAGTGCTTATGATTGCAGTGATAGTATTTTTTAAGGTTTGTGAATAAATAAATATGCTATATTAATAATGTGGTTAACGGATGGAACGTGTATGAGTAGGTTTTCGATGAAGGGTGTTATTATCTAATACATAGTAAAATGTATAAATAGTGCTTGGCATGCGGGTACATGTACCCTAGAAGATATCTGTGATGGACTGATGCTTTTCCATGGAAAAGCATCAGTCAATCACAGATATCTTATTAGTTTGTGGGAAGCGTATTTAATATAACATAGGACGCGCCTTTCGACCCGGTGCACCTACGATTTAGATATATCGTTGGTGGAGTCTGAATGAGGAAAGCAGAGGATAGGGCTACTCGGCGGTGAATGGGAAAGACTTGTTCCCAGCAGTGGTCTGAGATAGGTTGAGGAGAGTATATAAAAAAGAAGATGCTAACTGTACACATACATGTTTTAAGTTATCATTTATTGCATTTAGATTAAACAATTTTTTTTATTTAAGATTTTACAATAATTTTTCTTGAGATTGTTTATTGAAGAAAATTATTGAATAAAGTGATGGAGAGCACAAAATCAATTCACATAGCAGTGTATCTAGGAATAAATTGTCTTAGTACATTTGTCTTTGGTTCATTTTTATACATATTGAATTAAATCATAGAATAAATAAGCAGAGCTATAATTATATTATATTGTAGAAAAATACATAAATTAGGGCAACTATATTGTTGCTATTTAAATGTATACTTTTGAGGTGAACTTTTACCATTATCGTTATACAAAATAAATATCTGTCTCTAGTTTTCATATAAATATTATGTTATTGTTTTACTGATTGTTTGTTGGTGAAGATAATCAAATTATAATATTCTGTTTTTTCTTGTATTTTAATAAGATGAAAAGAATCCGATAAGAAAGTGAATAGAAACGCAAACCTTACGAAATTAAAAATTTCCTACATTGAAAACGAAATATATTTTTTAACAGTAAATATATTTTGATTATCTGTATTAAGTTTTAATTTAATAGTAACATATTGGATATACAGATACTAAACCAAAGTATGTGTTTTTATACTCGTATTCCTATTGTTTTCAGTGCTACGAAATACATATTTGTATGTGTAGGTACTTTTATATATTTTTTTACTCAAAATTTTATCATAGGATATTGATATCATATGATGAAATTTTTATAGAAGATAACTTTCTTAATACATTGTACAAAAGAAGTTATGCAATATAGTATACATAGATTTATTGGGTTTGTGGGTAATGAATTTAAAATTAAAAAGTACAAATACCAAATATAAGGAGTGCACTGGCTTGTATCTGCAATATAATTTATGTGCCTTTGAATATATTAAATAAATATAACATACTTGTTAGATACAAGGTTTCATGTTTTATTGTAAAGGTTTGCTTCTGGTTTAGTTTTTATGCATTGCAAATAAACATTATTTTTTAAACTTTTGGAGTATTCCTTTGTATGTCAAATTTTAGACAGTTTGTTAAGCGTTCTCAACGCTTAATAGATGTGTAACCAAAAACATGTTTCTAATCAAATGTTCATGCTATCAGTTTACCCTTCCTTACCTACGTGATATATTTTTTTAATGCTCTGTCCAACCATTTATTTTCGTCAGATTTTTCGTAAAAAGTATTCGATTTCGAATACATATCGATTTTATTATAGGTGGAACAACTTTGAATAAACCCATCGATGTATTTTTGATATAAATTATTGTACCAAATAATATCAGTAACTTTCTTTTTTTTCCATATTCCGAATTGCCTAGTTATTTTATTATAAAAATAAATGTGTATGCATGTGATTCTACTGATTTTACAGGTGTACTTTATTGAACTTGGGTGTTTGTTATTAACTAAAATTAAATTTAACTAACGTGTGTATATTTCCTATATAAGGCAGCTGTCGATATACAAAATTTATTTACAAATAATCGATTCTAAGATAATTAATTATTTATTGCTGTATGTCTCATTGTTGCACAGGCCACTACACTAAGTGGGCTTTACCCATCAGTAAAGTAGGCTATAGTAGTACATAATTTCGAATATAAAAATAGTTATTCATAGGCGTGAGTTGTCAAAATGAAAATAAATGGTTGGACAAGTATATGTATGTAAGTATTATCCGGGGAAGGAAACATCGTGAGGAAACCTTCGCACGCCTGCGAAGAGATTCAAAGGTTGTGCGTGAAGTCGGCCAATCCGCACTGGGCCCGCGTGGACGACTAAGGCCTAAACACCCTTACGGGGAGGCTCGTGCCCCTCGGTGGGGACGTTAATGAGCTAATAATGATGATGATTAATAGGTAGTAGCTGTAAGTTCCGTTCGTCATTGATATGGTAGACGGTCCCGTGGGTTTTGTTTATTTGATATCAAGATAATTACTCGTTGTAGTGCTGGGTAGCATCACACAAATCTATCCAATCTTTTGATCTATTACATTTTTTATTACACTTATAGGTTCGCGTTTGACGCCGCCTTGCCTGATGTTAAGCACAGACGATGCGCCTAGAATGGAGCACGCTTATTTAGATAAAAACCTATTCACTCTTGATTTAAAGATCCCCATATTGTACCTTTCGGGAAACACAAACTCCGGCAGCGAGTTCCATAGTTTCGCAGTGCGAATAAAAATCGAGGATTCAAAACGCTTCGTACGACACTTTGGAATATCCACCGTGTACGGATGGCGTTTTGCCGACTGTCGGGTAGTCCGATGTGAATATGGGCTTGGTGGAACAATGTCATGCAGTTCCTGTGCACACTCCCCGAAGTGTATACGGTAGAAAACCAAGAGACTTGCGACTCTACGCCGGTGTTCAAGGCTTTGCAGCCGACTTTCGACCAGAGAGTCGTTTCCAATCAATCTTTTGGAACGCTCTCTATTAAATAAAATTGTCTATTTGTAATATTGAAATAAAAAAATATTCTTTAGGCATATGTTATTATGTATACATATGGTACATGCCAAAATTACAATATTAGATTTTTTTTAAGTCTGTTTCGGTGAATCTCGATACGGCTGGGTGGATTTGGATGGGACTTTTTTGTGGCAGGGCCAACATTTTATTTTGAAAAACTAAAGCAAGGTTTTACCGGTCAGCGGCTAAAAGGCAAGCTGCATGACTTTACGAAGCGATTTTAGGTTGTTTTACTGCAGGACAATGATGTAAAAAAGTATGGATTCGTGATATGCTCACAAAATCAATCGAAAAAGTGTTCCCAATGCAGTGAAAGCACACATACACATATTTCGAATTTCGAACACATTTACCCAAATAAAAGAGTACAAAATGTACTCTCTTTCAGCGTTCAGCGGTTCGTTTTTGAGGCGCGGATGGGGTATCTACCTTATAAACAATATCATTGCTGCAGGACAATATCTTATAACGCGGGTAATACAGCGAGGAACAGCTAGTTATACATATTGTATGTCATCGGAAAATAATAAGAACCGCAAATTGATTAATTTTCTAAGATTTTTTTTGATAAACTTACGTAGGATTCTACATTACAATTATAACGAAGCAATATTTATATGGTTGAACCGTTATCACCCGTTAAGTAGACTAGGCACTATGTGAAATTTACCACAGAGCTATGAAAGTTGTATAGTGGGCATAACCGAAATAGTAACTAATATCGTCGTTTTTCAGAAATTAATAAATAACAAAAATTTTGTTCCGCTTTGCCCGCTCGGGTCGCGGGTTGTTGAGGTCAAGTAGGGTTGCCAACCGTACTCTAAAATAGAGTATTGTCCTCTATATCATGTGTCGTACTCTATAATCTATAACACTAATAAAGTACGCTAAAATACTCTTTTTTTTACAAAATGTTTAGTGCACGTCCGTAATAATACGCAAAACTTTAATCAGAATTAAAAAGTCCACTATTTACAAAAATGGTTTGATTTTAGTAATGATAACTGGCTGTATTCACTAAATACAATATCTTTAAAGACTACTGTTGAATTTAATCATTTAGAACAAATATAGAAGAAAACTTAATTTAAAAAGACTAAACATAGACATGGATACTTTATATTCAGAAGTATCAATTTTAAAATTGCTCGAAGCCGAATTGTTTAATAACGCAGACTTTATACAAAATGCACCGCTGAAAAATGGCAATATATTTTTAAAAAATGTCCTCAAGAATTTGATTGTTTAAATAAATTATTAGCTATATACTCTCTGTTCCCGCCACTTCAGCATTTACAGAAGAGTCTTTTCGGTCATGAATGTAAAGTGCGAGAAGGAGAAACAGAGCTTCATTGAATTTAATCAAAATGAGCTCTAGATATATATAATGTTTAGACTCATTCAATACCTTTAAAAATAATAAAATTTGGTTTGTGCCGCAAGAAGTAAAAAATACCTTTTTAAAAGATAAAAATAAATGATACTCTTTTTTATAAGTTGCATACTCTTTTTTACCTCCTTTAAAATCAGATATACTTTATTTCTGTAAAAAAGTTGGCAACCCTAGGTCACAGATTCCCTAACCTAACCAAAATGTAAAAACACTTATAATAAAGAAATTGATAAATTCCATAATGAATAAATACAAATATTTTTTCATGTACCTGTTTTTATTGTATTACTGTGTGCATAAATGATTAAATAAATAAATATTAGCCTAACTACATTTATGAATAACTACTACATTTAAAAATAATAATATAATTTATTGGAATGATTATGTGTTTCAATCATCAGTATGAACAAATATATGAAAAAAAATTACAATATTTGTAGTAGGTAAGAAGTATTGGGATAATTGAAACATCTAAATGGACAGTTTGACAAGTCTGATTGTACTTATGTCTATGTAAAGTCTGTTTCACGAAAGAAGTCCGGCGACAATTTGTGGAACAAATTTTGACAGATCTGCCATATTGTCATTTGCCAATTCAATGAATTGGTTTATTGTAATATATTTCGGTGAGATTTTGGCTCCATCAAAGCGTTATATGGATTGTTCATGATACCAATTGCTTCGCGAAACCGTTCTTGCAAGCGGAATAATAAATCTAGGTAATTTTATACCATCCAACCATTTTTACAAGGGACTCGCTCCTTATGTGTACTCAGTGTTGCCACCTGAGTTTTAAAAAAAGAGCTTTTTAGGACGTCAAAAAGGGCTAGTTTTGCTGAAATAATCATGTCGGAAGCCGTTTTTTTAGCTCGTCTAAAAAAAGGTCATCATGACCGATGAAATAGCAAAAAAGTCCTTGTTAGCATGTTTAAAAACTTCATATTTGCAAACATTTTCGAGACAGTGAAAAAAAGCTATATTGCTCTTTTCGGGCTAAATCGTTAAAAAAGGAGTTCACCTATACTAAAAAGTGCTAGATCTAGCTACAAAAGGGCTAAGTTGGTAACACTGTATGTACTTTTTAGAGTTGCCATATAAATATTGTTTGCCGTATTGACTGGATTTTTACTTTTGAACAGTCTAATTTATTATAAGAGACAACTTCTATAAATAATTAAAACATTATCGAATTAGTAACTATTATAAATAGAATTACTCTTATTTTCGTAATTTAAATGCTAATGGGCCAGATAAACTTATTATTATTAGTACACACTTGCCTACTTTTCTCAGTTTGTTTCCTTTTGTTTTGGCCAGCTGGAAGAAATTTCATTGTGAAATAAGCTGTGCCTTGGTACGTACTTTTCCATGTTTATTGTGTTTTGTCTTTTCTGTGTGTGCATAAATTATTATATAGTATAGGGGGCAAACGAGCAGACAGATCACCTGATGGAAAGTGAATACTGCCGCCCATGGACATTTGCAACACCAAAGGTACTACAAGATGCGTTGCCGGCCTTTTAAGAAAGAGTACGCTCTTTTCTTGAAGGTTTGCAGGTCGAATCTGTCCGGAAAAACCGCATGCGGCAACTCATTCCACAATTTTGTGGTGCGGGGCAGAAAGTTTCTGTTGAAACGCACTGTAGTACTTTGCCAACTGTCAACTGTGGGGGTGGTAGAGTTGCCGCGTAGATCTATGGCGGAAAGAGGCGGCAGGGATCAGACCGAACAGTTCCCCGGAGCACTCCCCATGGTATATGCGATAGAGAATGCATAATGAAGCTACATCTCTACGCAGTGCCAAGGAGTCAAGCCTAGCCGAAACATCACGGCAATCGACAACTCGAGTCGCTCTTCGCTGAATGCGGTCTAGAGGAAGAAGCTGGTACTGGGGAGCCCCTGCCCAAAGATGAGAACAGTATTCCATTAGAGGCCGAACCTGCGCCTTATAAAGTTGCAGGCGGTGAGCCGGTGTGAAATACCGTCTCGATCTATTGAGCACGCCAAGCTTCTTCGAGGCTAATTTAGCCTTACCCTCTAGATGGCCACAAAACTGGACTTCGCTCGATATGTCGACACCAAGAATCTCGATACTGGCTGCGGCAGTTAAAGGAGTGCTCTCGAAACAGAGCGATGCGACAAAAGGCAATTTTTTTGCGGTGAATGCGCAAACTTGCGTCTTTTTGGGGTTAAATTGGACCAAATTAAGTTTACCCCAGTCTGATACTTTCTCAAACGACGTTTCGATTTCAGACACAAGTTTGTTTCGGCTTTCAATGACGTTTTCCCGAGAAATGTTAGCGCGGCCGGTGTATAACGCATCACCCGTACTGTCATCCGCATAACAATGAATGCCACTGATTTGTAGCATATCATTTATGTGCAAGAGGAACAGCGTAGGTGATAGCACACAGCCTTGCGGGACACCAGCATTAACAGACATGAGGTCAGAGCATTCGCCGTCAACTACGACCTTTATGCTTCTGTCAGCTAAGAAGCTAGTGACCCATTCGCATAATTTCTCGGGAAGCCCGTAGGATGGAAGCTTTGATAGTAACGCTTTATGCCAAACCCGATCGAAGGCCTTCGCAATGTCCAAACTAAAAGCCACAGCCTCCCCTACTTCGATCGCCTGTGCCCATCGGTGCATCAGGTATACTAAGAGATCACCAGCCGACCGACCCTGACGGAAGCCGTACTGATGGTCGCTAAGCAACTGGTGACCCTTAAGATACCGGAGGAGTTGACCGTTAATAATGGATTCCATTATTTTCGAGAGCAGGGAGGTAATGGCTATTGGCCTGTAGTTGGACGGATCTGAGCGGTTACCTTTTTTAGGGATCGGGTGCACCAAAGCCGTCTTCCATGAAGTCGGGACTACGCCGGAGGAATAAGAAAGCCGAAAGAGCCGCGTAATTGCCGGTGCCAACTCCGGGGCACACTTCTTGAGAACAATAGGAGAGATTCCGTCGGGCCCGCTCGATTTGTGGACATCCAGGGATAGCAGTGCTGACCGCACTGCTTTTTGGCTATTATTATTTATTAAATAAATAAATAAAAGATACAAGTAACACAAGTAGTAAGAAAACAAAAAAAAGTAGGTAACATTTTAATCTTTGACCAATGTACCACCCGGGATTTCAGATACAATAAAAAAATATTGTCTGTTGAATATAAGCAATATTCATATTCATATATTTAAGAAAATGTAGGCATGAAATAATAATATTTATCTTTGGTGTGGAATAATAATAATTGCAAAGAGAAATTGATTAATTTTCTCATAGAATGGACAAAGCTGAATTTTCTAGATTTTTAATTTTTTTTAAAGCTTAGGCTAAGGAAACATATGGTTATGGCTCAGAGAAATAAAGCTATCGAACAAGTGTCATGGTCAGGCCGTCAGGGTCGTTCGGTTTGTTGAGCTTCTGTTGTATCCGTTATCTGTGGCATTAATTTTACTGACAAATAACCTAAATAAGACTGATTTTTTATCATATAAAACCTGAATAATTAGTGTTTTACAGTTAACAAATCCACTTTTGAATAAATTAGTGAATACAGAAGACTCATTTACATCTGCTGATTAAGAGGTAATTTTTTTTTTCCTGATTTTCATTATCGATATACCCGTATTATTATTGCATCAAATTTACCGTTTGTTTAATTACTATTTGTGCTGTGTTGTGCTACAAGTTTTATATAGAAATCTTGCCGCATTAGTTGCAATATATGTTTTTAACAACCAGTTGTAGCCGGCGAGTATTAAACAAATTTCATTTTTAATGATGCCAACAACAATGTTCCATTAATAATCAAAATGTCAAGACAAGTTAAAAAAAGAAAATTGAAAATTACACAAATCGTTTAATAACAAAACTGAAATTGTGACATGGTGTTTAAAATAATTTGATTGGAGATACCAATAATGATTTTGTATATTCAGAAATCCCATAGCAAGGAATCTTAAATATCTGTAGATACATTTCATGAAATATTTAATTTCATTCTATTTAATTCTGCAAAGTCCATGAAAAAATTATTCAGATTTGTATTATTTTCTCCTCATGCTTTAAAAATAAAGTTATGTTTCAGATAATGATTTTTTTAGATTGTAAGGTATAAATTCAATATTAATAATAAACCTATAACCTCCTGATGCAGCTTTGCTAAGGCTGTAATCCACCATACTGGTCTGATGCATATTGTTGGGTGCTAACTAGGGATGAAACAATATGAGTAAATACAAGACATACTCATACTTTGAATTGATACTAAGTATTTTTAGTATCGATATTTTAAAATTAAGTATGGAGTAATTATCAATTAAAAGTACTCATATACTTACTATGATTTAAAAACCTTCATTTCAAGTTCTTTCCCAGATGTGTTTCCTTCCAAGTGTGTGTGGGGAGGTCATACAAAAATAATAATATTAAAAAATTTGTCACAATTTTAACCTGTGGGTCTGAAAATGAATCAATGAATGAAGATTATGATTTTAGTCACAACACAAGTAACTCACAGTTGGCCAGAAGTTAAAGCGCTCCTAGAAAGCGAGTCCCCAGCGATATTTATTTAATCTAGATACCTACTTTTGGATCTTGCGAAAGGGTTTCTTTTTCAAAGCTTCCACAACAATAATTACCTCAAGAAATCATCTAACAGCAAAAATTTTAAAAATATGTATATTTTGGGTACTGCTTCAAAATTAGTCTTTTGGTGAATGTTATAACCCACCAAAAACATTCTGTAAAAAATCTAACCAAGTCTCGATGGAGCTGCTTGATTATCTTTAAAAAGTTATGAAATCAAGAGAAACACAGTGGTTTTCGTGTCTTTTTACATTTTTGAATTGAACAAAATGAAAATTCCACAGTACATATTAAGCCACATATAAAGCTGTAATAATTTAGTTTGCTTGAGATTACAAGCTTCACCGGGCAAGTAGGAAGCGAGGATGACTCTCAGCCTTAAACATTTATACGACGAGCGTGTCCGAGTGGGTCACGAATTTCGGCTTAGGTGTTGCTAAAAGGTGTTGAGAACATAGTACCTTTATGTTAGGGAGAAATACGGGTTACGCGAATAGGGACTGATGGTACTCTTCTATTCGTAGCACCTATCTAACAAACATCCATACATTCTTACAAAGAATAGTAGGTATAGTAGTAAGAATAGTATTTTCCATAGGCGATAAGGCCGGCACTACATTTGATTATTTTTTTAGATTTTTATTTTTTTTGCCGTAATCCTTACGCCAAACAACGTTTCCCGAGTTAGCTGATTAGCTACATCCAATGATGTATAAAAGTATGGATTCGTTATATGCTCACAAAACAATCGAAAAAAGTGTTCCCAATGCAGTGACAGCACACATACACATTTAGAATTTCGAACACATTTACCTAAACAAAAGAGAACAAACTGTACTCTCTTCAGCAGTTCGTTTTTGAGGCACGGATGGCGTATCTACCTCTATATATACAGAATATCATTGGCTACATCTATACATATACATATAAAATTTGAGTGTTTGTTTGTAATATTGAAATAACTATTTTTTGTTATGTATTTAAATATATATACGGAACATACAACAAAACAACATTTTTAAAATTTTGGTCTGTGTGTTTCTTCCGGTTTATCTCTGCAACGTCTGGACCCATTTGAGGTTGCACTAATATTGCACAACTGTTCTCACCGAGACTAATTTTCAATCCTTATGTTGGCATTTCGTTGGCATATCGCTTGTTAAAAGAAGGAAGGAGGTTTATAGGAGGAAGAGTTTATAGCTGCTCTACACAAAATAAAGTGAAGCTCTACTCAAGTATTCTCCGTGACTTATTTATGACCATTATTGTTGTTAAACCATTTTTTGACTTATATTGTGTCAATGAATTGTTTGTCTATCGCCAGTGTAGTTAGTATCTATTGTCTTCTTGTGCTGAAATAGACTACTATTATTACATTATACAGCCTTGTTGCATTTTATTAAAAAATATATGAAATTTAAAGTTTACCGACTTATTTATAATGTAACATACTTTGTAACTGAGTTTGTAACCTAGCGTAAAAACGCTTTTGATAATAATAAAAACATCTTAATGTCTTCTCGTTTAACTAAGTGTCTCTATCTAGGTTTGATCGAGTTCCCAGGTGATACGCATTCCGCCTGTACTCGCCCCACGCCCGGTGTCTTTAGTTGCCGCCTACGGCAATTTTACTGTCGTGGAATGGCCTCATTGAGCCCAGTCTTATATTATCACTATTTACTAAGATACGTTCATCGATAACTCTGCCTGTGGTGTAATAAAATTGTTAAATGGAAAAAGTCGCCATGGAACTTTCTTTTCATTTCATGAATTTTATTATATTTCACTCTTTTTCTTATTGAGTTTTTGTGTTTCGTAGTATTCTAGGTGTAATTAGTATCCTAAACGATTGCTCTAACTTTAAGATTGACTTATAAACAATATGTTACTGTTTTAATTACATTCTTTACAACAATATCAAATAGGTTTCGTAGGGTCGTTTTTGTATTTGATTTCAGTGTTTTCTAAAATATTTTACAATCTTTCCTAATCTTCACTGGAAATATTAGTTAAAATTGTTTATCTTGTTTGTCAATTAACTCGGGGTTTATTTACTTGTGAGAATTGCTTTTTTTGCCGACTCATGATTGGTCTGAATAAAATGGAGTGCGATTCTCATCTAAAGCTAGAAACTTGGGCTCCCAAATCTGTAGCGCTGCGTGTGGGTGGCGGAATGGGCGGGCGGCGCATCCTCCCTGCCGCCCTGCGTCAGTGCCGCCAGTCGCCCGCCGCCGCGCGCTCGGCCGGCCGCCGACATACCTCGAACAACACTTCACAAATACGACATACCAACGTTATTATGCAGTTTGTAAATTAAAAATGTGTTGAAAGCTGCCTAAATTCTATTAAAACACAATTTTGTAACCTGTTATTATATAATTCTTCATATTATTAATGAGAAAGTTTTGATGTTGAATGTAAAGAAGTAGTAATTAAAATTATTAAATACTAATATGTTTAAAAGTTGCTGTGCGCGACCCAACAAAAAAATCAGTAAAAGCAAATCGAAATCGGAAAATATGGATACAATGTCTAATAATATTGAATCACAGAATAAAGAAAAGTTAGATAATAGCAACGAAGTAGATACAAATAAAAGAGATGAACGATATCTATCGCATAAGCCTGTTACGGCATCGGAAGTTGATGATAATTTTAAAGAGGAATGTTATAAACAAATGTGCAACGAGCTTGTAGAACAAAGTAAACTACCTCAGGAAGACCCCGCAGATGAGGCGGGGGATGGAGATACTTTAGATCGTGTACAGTTCAAAACTAATTTGTCGAAGAAAAGATTCTCCGTAGATTATAAAAGAAGTCGATTGGATTTTAAAAGATTTTCTGTGGATTGTAGGCGAGATTCGGCTACATTGGAAGAATTGGCGCGTCTTGAACAGGAATTAGCTCGAACCAATGTTGATGTACGCCCGGGTGTCCGACGTAAATCTTCAGGGATCTTAAAATTTACAACAAACATTAACATAGCTGAGCAGCATGTGCCTGCCAAGCCGGAATCATCGTCGGATGACGATGAAGTGTTCGAGAAGAACGCAGTTGCGCCTAGCACTTCAGAAGGCCCTCCTGATCCTCCAGCTACACCTGTAGGCCGCGATGAGCTAGCTTTACGTAGACATAGGTTCTTTTCGGATTTAGTTTGCGCCGCTCGCGCAGCCGTCGAACATCGAGTACGTTTTGACCCTCTAGGGCCAGTTGTGGCTGATTCAGGTAAGATATTTAAAACGACTGGATATTATAAATGATTCCATATGTATTTACTTATAGGTATCGTTAATGAAATCGTCTTGCTGGATTGAAATATAGGCGAGGTCCTTTTCTGAAAGGCTGAAGTTAGAGCAAGGATGAAATCAATGTGTTTGTTGGCTAAAGCCCAAGTCGTAGCAATATTGGGTTAGCTATCCTTTGGGTGCACCAGAGGTGAGGATAAAAGCTTGATGTTCAAGCAGGTGAGGATTATCACCAACCCGTAGCTATAACTCCAAAACTAAAGTGACTATTTTTTTTTACTCGTGCGACTATTTATGACTATTTTAGGACTTTTTTTGGGGTTGTCAAAACTTTTCATTGAATTTTCAAATATGAGAATTACAGCTTGAAGCACACTATTTTTATTTTCTACTCATATGTATTATTTTTGATATATTCATGTCCAGTGCAGAGACCGCTTAAACTTGTGATAAGTTACATTTTCTTGTGACATCAAGCATTGTCCTTCATATGTATCACAACTGTTGTCGTTTACAAAAGGCTGTAGCATTTTAAATAAAGTTAATTGAATCTCAGCTTCATCTGACCATGTCTCCCATCCTTGGAATTTTAATAAATGGATTCATCCAGATTATCGATCGTCCACCAAATCGCACCTTTTCTTGAGAAAACGTGTGACGATATCCTCTTGGCTTCCGGGATATAGTTTTTGATGTAGCATGCGGAAAGTGACTGAATCTAGAGTATTTCTTAAATAGTGTCCAATGGGCATTATAATTTATCAGTATTTCATACAGTGTACATACCAGCGATACATTCTACATTTGAATGACATACTTTAATTTGTAGTTAGTAACAATACGAGGTTCATATGTCCATATTTTAACTTTTTTATAGGTATACGTTTTTATTTTCAGGAATAGACGGACGAAGTATTTATATATTTCGGTATTAAGGAATTCAAACAAATAAGAAGCAAAGTTTCGTAATTTATAAATTTTAAACACGATGGTCGCCTCTGAGTTTCTACCAACTTTCTTTTAGTTTTCCGGCGTTGTTATAACTTAGGAGAGCTTTGAAAGTTTGAATTAATAATTAAGAATAAAAATCGAAAAATAAATAAACAAAGCGTTTTTAAAGTCTCGTCACCATAAGAACATCAGTACATAGTGTAAAACAAAGTTGATTTTTGTGTCCCTGTCCTATGTATGCTTAATCTTTAAAACTTCGTAACGGATTTTGTTGCGGTTTTTTTGAATTGATTGAAGTGGAAGGTTTTCTAATTCAACATATAAGGAATGTTTAATTAGTGGAGAAATACTGTTATTTTTGTTTGCGGTGGTACGGGCTGGCCTGGGCAGCGGGAGCGTGCCTATTAAATTATCAGCATTGCACCTGTGCGAAGCCGGGACGGGTCGCTAGTTGATAATAAAAATACTTACGTCTAGGTAGTTACTTTTTAATTTATGACCCCAAATATTGTGTGGCTTTTGTAAATAGGTTCGCCGCGCCCCCAAGGGATTTACCTACCCAGTCAAAGTTAAACGAAATTACCTGACGGATATTACATGGCCCTTTTTTATTATCTATAAATTTTAATAAAGGCATTTTTACAGTGCTATACTGAGTGCATTTTAGGGTTCCGTAGCCAAATGGCAAAAAACGGAACCCTTATAGATTTGTCATATCTGTCTGTCCTTCCGTCCGTACATCACACCCTTTTTTCTCCGAAACTATTATTATGTAAAAAATGTTTTTTTTTAAATTTCAATAGTTTGCGGGAGAGGCACTTCCAAAGGTAAAAGTGTCTTCTAAAATATGGAACTGATAAATGTGAATTACTATTTTTTCATAACAAAGCTGTAGGTAAAATAAAAATAATATATGACACTTGATGCTGCGGAACTTGCCCAATTTTCATCTTTTCAGGGGAGTCTGTTCCGAATAATATCTTTTTAATTAAACTTTTGGTAACATTATATTTCAAAATAAAACATGCATACAAATTGGTTTTGAGAAAATCCGAAAGATGTCTTAAAGAGTTATCGTATAAAATATTCAATGGTAGGTGCCGCGATGTCGCTATTGATTGACTTGCGCTGCCTATAAACTTGTATCATCTGTACGTGCCGTCATTACAGTGAGTCATTATGATGGCTCACCTAGACGCGTGCACACAGCGAATACTTTCGTGAATACTTGGCGGTATCAAGCAGAGAACGGCTGACAGTTTGGGTGAATCACGTCAGTGTACGTCCGCTGAGAGCGACGATCCAGCCCAGTGTCCGGAGACTCTAGCGCAAGTTTACACGCGTGTGTTTCCACATTGCTATTAGTGCGTGTGATAAAATAAAATAGTTTTGTGGCCAGCCTGTGCTAGCAACGGTGCCAATCTTTACGGATTTTTGGATTTGTTCTCTTTTCATACGGTGAGTGTATGAACAGCACATTAACATGTACATGCTCTAATGATTAGTTAGCTCGGCGCATAGTTATCCTCACGGGTAATTAGGCACTAATAACGTTATCTCAGTGTTTCAGAATAACAGGACAATGTTTATTTATAATCTTCGTTAAATTATTTAATTGTGACTTGCCGCTGTTTATGCCGGCTTGTCACCGGATGTAACATTAGTTGAGTAATGTCATTCAACTCATGGTGTTGTGTATTGAGATTGTTTTATTTTGTATAAGTAATAGCGTAAATTAATAATTTATACATTTGTATTATGACGTAACTAAAGCCACCTAAAATTAAAGTGTAGTGGATGCAACTGCTGAAAAATTTTCATTCCAATGGGTTTCTCTTTGAGTTATAAACCTTGTCTTGGTTCTAAAGTAAAACCTATAACATTTTACATAAACCTGCATTTAAATCTAAGCCAGATGACCTTTATGGTTCATTCTTATCCTATATCGCGAACAACTTTGTATGAGTATTTAGAAATGTAATACTTTTATCTACGGACATTTTGAATTTAGTAACAGCATTAAGCGAATAATAATTCCCTTAGTAATAAAGATTTTATAGAACGAAACATATAAATGGATCATTAACAGTCACTATTGTAATTAATGTACGGTTCTTTATATTAAAAAGAACATTTTTATACCATCGTAACAGACCAATTACCCGTGTTTCTTTTCAAAAACCAATAAAACAACGTGAAAGATATATCAATTTAACATCTGCATAGCTATCTTACGTAAGGCGTTCTGAGATGTGGCGTCGCGTGGGGTTTTAGCAATATTGGACGATGCTTTGTAATAACAACTGTGTACATTTTTAGAATAAAATCACATTTGCATTCCACTGTCATTACGAGGTCTCAATTGTTCCACGCCTAGCTTGAATCGATTCCGTTCGCCATTGTCTGATACTCATTGATGTGAAAAACACGCATTCAGTGGTGATTTACTGATTGCTAGCGATCACTCATCATTTCCTCTGAAAATAATTATGTAAATATATCTGACTTTCAAATACATATTTACTGATATGTAGACTTTATAGAATTCAGGGTCGGTAGAATAAACCGTGTAGATTCAGAAGCATGACTCTACATTAGATCTGATCTCTTTTTTACATATGTTTTGGTGGGATTATTTTCTTCTAGTAACTCCACAACTAAACAAGTTTTCATGGCGATGTACGCATATGCACAATCTCCTCTTTAAAAAAAAATAAATTGCGTATCTGCAATAACAAAATTTTGCTGCAAAAATTATTTCCCTGATACGCCGAATATTAAACTTTAATTCAGACAATTTCGTTTCGAGATGCATTAACTTTAAAAATAATATACTGGCGTAATATTGGCAAATCTCTTTTATGTTGTTTTAAAAACAATGCTTTTAAACGGATGATAAAGTCGACCAACATGATTAAAAGTGAACTTGATTAAATAGTTTACAGTATTGTGAGATATTTTAACACATTTGCTGGACTAATCTGACCCGGCTGGCACACCTCCCAAACAAAATATAAATATAGAATGGAAAATATTACTGGAAAGCAAAACACTCTGACATCACTTCTCGTAACATCTTGCTATTTTACCACACTCTACATATACGAGCTCGTTAAAGTCTAGGGACTATGAACGTTAAATTAGTAAACGCTTTGCAACTTTAACTTCGCTCTTGATTCTGTCACGTTTTAGTGGCAAGTGTTCATTAAAAATGTATACTAGCTGGTAGTTTATCTAGCCAGTGGGTATAATAGGTGCCCTGCGAATGTAGAGCGAGATGAGTGCTGCACACTTACTCCCAAATCTTGGAAGTCGCACCTTACTTTGTTTTAAGGGCTCGTGTGAGTTACCTTTAGTGTTGTACTTTCTGGTTGTGCAATTAGAGGTTAAGATATTACTGTGTACGTAAAGCTGGTCTTGCCATAATGTCACCCAGTGACCCGACTGCAAATTTCAATACAACATGCATAAAAGGCGACAGAACATGTTTGTTGATACATTTGTGCAACAGATGGTCTTAAATGAATCAATCGCTCTCAAAGCAATCGCAAACAGCTGTACTTTGAGTTTGATTTATTTTTCGATTTCTTTGGTGTGACACTTTTCAGGCATGTACGGATAGTCTAATTGTGGTGAAGAATGTAAGATGAGGAGAGCTAAACGCCGAACTATAAAGCACACCAAAGATAAGAATTTTGAATATTTCATTGAAAGCGCATGCTGGATGTATAAACAATATTCATTAATATATAAAGCGATCCTATGTTTCGGTGCCCAAATCCTCCAATTTCACACATAGCCATAGTGGATAGTATTATATTATTATTACGTATGGCAATAGAATCCATGGATAGTACCTTTATTTTAACCATTAATTTATGGCACAAAAACATGTGGAAATATATTTTCACTCAAACGTAATAGTCCAACTTTTTGACTATTACGTTTAAGTGAAAGTAAAAATAACCAAACAGACACCCACCCATTTTCCAGAATTTCTAAGGAATTGTTTTATGCAGTTTTAAAAGATCATTTAGGGATTATACCGACAAATTTATTATGCCTGCACCTTGGATAAATAAACGGAGTTAGATACAACAGTAGCGATGGTGATGCGGATAATTTTAAATAGATTTTGTCGTAAAACAATAATTTTTATCATAAAAAGGAAATCATATTATATTTTTCTAATGAATTTTCATAGACACGTTATCGGCTTAATTTTCCTTTCTAGGAACACTAACATAAGAGTTCAACATTAAATTTACAAGTTCTGGCTGGTACCAGTGATTCTTTCACTGTTCGGAAGCAAAACAAGCTCGTAAAAGTCCCTTAATAGTATGATGTCAAATTGTTATATAGATAAAGACTTTCTAACTTAGATGAAAAGAGGAGTCTTGGTTGTAAACATCTTCATGACGCATTAATCTTATGACCGTTATTTAAACATGATTAAACTTATGTGTAAACAATTCTATAAATGAGTCATCTCACGTTTAAAGGGTAATTTAGGTCATTCCAAATTACTGCCCAGTTAAGGTTTTATCAAGTCGGGTTTCGTGGTTGAATGTCAAGTCATCATAATTTTACTCTATTTTATATATATTTATATAACATGGTCTTGAGGCAACAAGGATTTAAGTTTAAACTAAGCTCTTAGCTATATCTTTTAAAGCATCTTTGAGATCATGATCCGGCTCTACAAAGTGCGCCACAACTTGTGCTACATTGTGGTTATGCGGTCGATCTTTCATTATTAAGGTCCCTAAAAGTTTTTTACTTGAGCTCAGAGATGGAAAGTCTGTTATGTATATACCTATATTTATGTCTTCATTTGTATTGGTAAAAAACCCGACCACTTTATTTGATTTAATGTAGGACTCGGTAGTGTTGTATCAAACGCAAAACTTCGAGCTACTTGCACGTAACAGAATGTGGCCAGCCCAGCACACACGGTTCCGGATATTACTGGGTTAGTCGATATGGCGCCGTTTACGTCCTATTTCAATCAGGGCTACCGTTAAATAAATATATAAGTAAGATTGACTTTATAATCGTTTTGTTGTCGTTTTTCTTGACCAATTCTCTCTTTCTTTCAATACATAGCATGTACCTGTTTTGCTGAAATTCATAGTAATAAATTTGTTAATCCATCAATTCTATTAATCCTTTACAGGGCCTAATAAAGTGCCGTTTCTGGGGTTTATTTAATTGAAGTGGGGTGTACCTACACCGTGGTCATAAAACAAAATGGATGTATGTACCTAATCCTATACCTAGTCATAGGGCGGTCATTTTTTTTCAGGTTGTCTTTTGTTTGTAAACTAGAGATTGATCAAATTTTGAGTTTTCCATGTTTCGGACTAAAGTGAGCGTCGGTGGCTCATTGGTGTGGACTGTTGCCCACCAATCTAGAGGAGCAGGTTCAAATCCCGCCACGTCCAGATTTCGATTTTTTTTAAATTATATTTACGTTTATCCAACACTCTTACGGTGAAGGAAAACATCGTGAGGAAATCTGCAGACGCCTACGAAGAAATTCAAAGGATGTACGTGAAGTCGGCCTATCTGCACTTGGCCCGCGTGGACGACGAACGCCTAAACACACCTTGGACGCAGGCTCGTACCCTTCAATGGGGACGCATAATGAACTGGTGATGATGGAGTAAAAGAGCTTTCTGATTGGTCGAAACAAATGAACCTTTATCTATCATTAAACTTATTAGTTACACATTCGATTCGTATAAATTTATTGATATTGATTAGTACCTAAGTATTTCTTGCTGTAAACTGGAAAATAGTTGATATCATATTCAAACCATGAATTTGTAGTTATTTTAATAAACGCAGTCTCGGTTTTAGTGTTACGGCACAACCGTTAGTTCGTTTTGTATTAATTTTATTGCACGTCAACTAAGTCAAGGTAATTTACTAACGGCTCGTATTGTTTACATGCATATGAGTAAGTGACCTATAATTGTAACAAGAACGGACATATTAGCACGAAAATCGTTGGCACAACGCCCGATGGAGCGATAACGTACCTATAGCCTTGGTGTGTTGTAAATTCGTTGTCCTATATGGCTCATTAATGAGACTCGCATTAATTAGCAAAGGGAAAAAACGTATTTACGGACTAAATGTAACTGACGCTGGGTATAATGAAAAGTACATGTATCCATATCTTCTACGAATATGTCTGCTATAACATAATACGATAGTGATGCTTTAGTAACATGGAGGCACATACATTTAATGATGATGATCATCATCATCATCATCAGCTCATGAAATGTCCCCAATGAGGGGCACAAGCCTACCCGTATAGGGTGTATAGGCCTTATTCGTCCTCGAAGGCCCATTGCGGGTTGGACGACTTCACGCACGATCTTTGAATCTCTTCGCAGGCATGCGCAGGTTTCCTCACGATGTTTTCCTTCACCGTAAGAGCGTGGGATAATAGCGCCAAAATTGGTGAAAGTCTCATATAAAATTCCACCCCGTTTAAGATTAATTATTTTTTTGTTGGTTGTTTCAAACGGTCGGTTGTTGTTTTGAACTTTCTGGTACATCGGAAACCAATTCTAAGAGAGTTCAAAACAAACGACGGCACACTTCGAGAAAAGGCCATTGCGCTTCGCTTGGCGGGGGTACTACCGTGCCCCCGGATGTAAATGTTCATATTGAGAAGCTGCAATTTCGTTCTCAACCGATCGTGCAAATTCATCTTTATGCTTCAATATTTGGTGACCTCCCAAATGATATTATGAGCAGAGACCCTTACATAACCAAGTATATTACTTGACCGTAATATATATTAAATAAATTTTGGGAAATATACCCGAATATTAAGTATTACAATATAATAGCTTATCATACGATCACTTTATGGGTGTGAGTTGTCTTTATATTTATCATATCATATCTTAACTAACGCTTGATAATGAAGTCGGATCAGTATTGAACAGTTCCATTGTTGAATGGCTATGTGAAGTTTCGTCAACGGTAGCTCAATGCAAAATTAACATAGTGTAAAAGTTTTATATTAGGTAAATAAGTGATCGTCGAAATGGAGGAAACAATAAAGAAAACACGAAACCTTATTGAAATGTTTGAGGCTCGTACAAACATTTCCGATAATGAGGGCGTGGCATATGCGGACTGTTCCAATAGTGTAATTATTGGTAAATAAATTTTAATTTATTTATGGTAGGGAATTAGTTATTTACAACTTATGGTTACAACAATATCCATTACAAAGATAGATATATCATGATATATGTATGCTTACCTTTTATGGGCACTCTCAGCCTTCTAAAAAGAATATTGCAACGATGTATATGGATTAATTAAAAATATATAAATATTTTCTATTGTTCTTAAGTGATTACTTAGAAAGGAATAGCTTCAGCATTTTTATAAATGATTTGTACGTCATTTGAGATTTCAAGATCCATAAAGGCCATATTATATTAAAGTTTGTTAACGCCACTGTAATCATAGTTATCCTAGTTTGGGATAGTGTAAGGGTAAGTCAAGGTTAATAGTATTGTGATCTATGATTTTAGTCGTATAGTCGGGTATAAACGATCAGAAACAATTATTTATATTATGATGAATTCAATAAGTTAGAGTAGGTATTTGCTTTTGTTTTACATAATAATCGCATTCAAAGGGTTATGCATGAGGTACTTACATAATTATTGATTGAAATAATAAAACTTTGCAAGAATATTTCTTTGGCAGACAAAAAAGCCACTTTTATTTAAAATATAACTACGGATTTATTAAATTTGTTGTTGACCTAATCAATTTTGTCAACCATTTGGAAAGTGGGAATCAACTAATAATAATTGAACAAGAAGTTAATCATTGAGTGTTGGTAAAGTTAGGGACTTATCATGTAGATATCGAATATTCGTCTATAGCAATCCTATATACCATAATATGACTCATATAGTTGTTTGCTTGATATTTAGCCTGATGGTATGAAAATGCCTTTTCTTTTTAACTAATAAGCTTAGATAAACTATGAACTAACTATGTATCCGCGGAAAATTCTGCCTATCGCGTCAGTTAGGCAGAATTTTCATTTATAATCACATCGTTCGTTACCCGTCATAATGACATAATAGTGTGCTCGTGCTTTTGTTTTTTTACTCTTTCTACGACTCGTTAAGGTCAAAATTTAAATGAATAACTACGGTCTAAATATAACAATAACTAAACGTATGTGTCGTGCGGTTCGGACATTTTTTAGTTGACATTTCTTCGTGATTGTGCATCTAGTTTATTGTTTGTTAATCTAAGCTAATAAGTTATTATTAGCACAGGACGGCTTATATTGCCGTCATGTGCAATACTTACTAGGAATCTCACATTTTATATTATCTGGTAATACCGAAGCTTTTAAGTACCTATTTACGTACTTGAAGGTAACAGATGCGAATTATCCTATCGCGAAAGTTTCTTGTTTACAAGAAAGTAAAAAGTGCAATCATTCACCATAAATATTGTTTTCTTTTTACAAATAGGTTATTCATCTTTTATTTCTCTTGATCCGGAAATAACTAAATTGTTCATTATTTAAATATAATTTAACTTAACTGACGGAATGTTACACACAATCCTCTTTAAGGTCTATCTATTGCTAAATTGTTAGTAATGTTAGTGTATGCAAAATTACCTTTTCTTTGTAATTGATTGTGAATATTGTCTACAGCTGGCGAATCAGAGCCTGCGCCTACAAACAGTCCGGCTGCGGAGCTCGAAGCACTGATAGAGCGCTTGGAGCGTGTCACTTCACGCTTGGAGAGGCTGCAACTACTTGACGCGTGTGTGCCCTCCTCGGCCGCTCCTCAGCTCTCAGGACAATCTCCCGCTCCGCCACCGTTACCACAACTAGAACTTATCAGTGACAGCATGAGTGTCAGCGGATATCAAGACTTAATACAGGTACATTATCTTAATCGTTTTCGTATGTTCTTATGACCGCTTTGCAATAATGGTAAGCCAATAATTTGTTTCAATGTATCATGCTTAAGAATTCGTAGTTATTTGGGACTTTTGAAGGTTAAAATTTGCAGGCACAAACTTTTTAAAGACCGCTTTGTTCTAATCAGTGCGCATCGTCTAAATACCAACCCCTTTTCCAAGTTATTTGAACTGTTTAAATGTTTTACGGTATTATGTATTCTCGATTGGTAAATAAGCCTCAAAATATTTAACAAACATATTATAATTGTGGTCGATTGAGTCACGAATGACTCATAGTCGACAGGTATAGATTAAATGTAATCGTTTTTATTAAAAAGAGGCACGAATCATATCAATTTTATCGTAAACTAATATTTTTTCCTCACAATATTTAATAAATAATAAATGTGCATTGTTATTTCAATAATATTTTTTTCTGAATAACTTACTAGGGCAAGTTTTATTTCTTAAGCATTGAAACGTAGAATTCTACTTTTATATACATAGTAACAGTGGCGTGCACTCCATATATGCAAATAAACAGTGCATTCCCTGTGCGTCTAGACAACCCGGATAATCGCCAACATATTGAATGATTCCCACTTATTCACCCAGTTTCCTCTACAGATTTGAAACCATAGGGGATCTGGTGTCATCAACAGCACTCAATTTGACAAAAATGAAAATGATTAATTGTTTTTGCGATAAGTGTCCCTCACTTTGCATACCCTACTCATAATCTCTGTGCACGCCACTGCATTGAGGGGTTTCCGCGTTACTACAAAGTAATCTCCCATTGCAAAACTTAATTTTAGGAATGATACATAGCTTATCACTTACCACAAATTCAGTTACCAAGGATTTTTTTTAAATTCTTTCTGTCTCCAAGGTTTGGAATAAATCAGTCCAATTTATGGATAGTTAAGAGCTTTGCAATTTTATAAAGGGCGCAATGACGCTATGGCCGTCTCTTTTCTTCCTTTGTCTTTTATGCGAATGAGAAACACTATAGGATGGCTTTTTTAAAAGATGTAACATAATATGCTCAAATTTATAATGTAATGATAAAAAGCTGTCAAGAAAGCTGAAAAATATAATGATTTATAATTTATAAGAAAACTGTGTTATGTTTGCATTGTTTTTTAATAAATACTTTCTTTGATAGATTGTCCTTTTTATGTAACAACATTCAAAACTTCGCTCATGAAATGAATGCTTATTTATATTTCCAACTGCCAACTGCCAAATAAGGCAAGATTTCATATTGAGTCATCCGTCGTAACATAATAAATCAATATTGTTGATTAGGATTATTAGCTTATTACAATATCAATACGGATGCCCGATATATTTTTTTTCACATCATATAACTCAGTGAATTTGCAATAATTGTTTTGTAACAAAACGCGCCTATAGAAATAAATGTTAATTAATTTCTGATTAACGCCGTTATAACGGTTTTCTGGCATACCTACATTTTTAAAAATTCATTTCATACATAACTTAGTATTTATGACACAACGCACCAGCCGGTTATAAGCAGTACGTAGGTATGTCGTCAAATGTTATTAATAAATCGTTATCATATATAATACGACTAGCGGCCTCCCCGGTCCAGTAGTTTCGGAGCCTATTTAATGGAAATAAATAAATCTTTTCTTACTACTCGTCGTATGGACATAAGCAATCTTTTTTCATTTAATATATTTTCGTATCAAAAGGATCTGATTGATGTGTCGTTAAACTGGCTGAATATAGGTAATTCAATTATATTGACGTGATTATTAATAGGTAGTCAAAGACGGGATCCCAAACTTTGAATGAACATCCGAGGGAGCTAATGTAATTACACGAACAAGTTGCTAGTAATAGCCAAACTCACTTGAATTGACTTGAATTTTTAATGCCATTAAAAGATAGTAGGAATTCGTTGTCTGAATTGACTTATAATATTAACCATAACGCCTCATTGCTTAGTAGCAATGTTTGCCATGTGGTGATGGCAAATAAAAACTTTTTGCTAAGAGCTATTTGCGCTCGCCACATGCTCGGTGAAATTGTGAACGCCATTTGTGGCAAACAGCGAAAAGCCCACCCAAAAAAACGTCAAACATCACCAACCCTACTCTTCCCATGGGTACCGTAACAAACAGCTTAGGGACAAACATACTGCAGAGAGAACCGAGTAGCAGCGCTTCTCATTAAACTTAAAATTGTACAATAAATAAAAAATATCCATTTACATTCATAGCGCCATCTAGCCCCAAACTAAGCAGAAGCCTGTATAATGAATACTATTTAAAGGATAAACATACTTAAATATACTCTTTTTTTTTTAAATGCAAACATATAATACACCCAGACCAATACAAACAGACATGTTAGGAGGCCCTAAACCTACCTGGATACTGGCTGTGAAAGAAAAATAGCAACGTATCCGTGTATCGTTCTTATATTATATGGTTACCCTGGTTTCCAGTAAATCCCTTCAAGGACGCTTTTTGCGTGTAAACACGTGCTGACATGGAATCTGTGATCGAATAAGTTCTATTGTTTTCCGCAAAAGGCCGGGATTTGCGCAACAAGATTAAAATAGTCCAATATCTGACACAGATTCATGCTGCTCAGTTGAAATGTTTAGAGTTATCTCTTTGTGGATATATAGGGAAATAAACAGTTATTGATATTCGATTATGTAGTGATATGGTTGACAAGTAAGCTATAGGTACTCGTAGTATAGTAAGAACAAACATATTGTGTGTGGATGAACATGTTTCTATAAATATAATATTATGTGTCTATAAAAAAGTATTAATTATGAAAAGTAGGAGTTTTACATACTGATTTAAAATTATAAAACTATTTTATCAACGGGCAATCATGTTAGTACATACTTTTATTTTTCAACAGGGTCCCCTGCGCACCTACTTGGACCTGTCTCAGCAGATTGGCGGAGATGTTGCCGCACACGCCAATCTAGTAAACGCCGCTTTCCAGTAAGTTGCTTTTTAATACAACATTCAAAAATTTGAATTCAAAATGGATTTATTTAATGTTTTGTTTTATAAATAGGGCGCAGATGCGATACCTGCAAAAAGCGGCTACTCAAAGCAAACCCTCACAGGCTGAGGAGATGCAACTGCTGGCGCCAACTAGCGAGCAGATCTCAGCCATCCAGCAGTTTAGGGAGAAGAACCGTGCGTCGGCTCTCTTCAACCATTTGTCGGCAATATCGGAGAGTATCCCGGCACTGGGATGGGTGGCGGTAGCTCCCACGCCTGCGCCATATGTCAAGGAGATGAACGACGCTGGCCAGTTCTACACGAACCGAGTGCTCAAGGAGTGGAAGGAGAAGGACAGGAGACACGTGGAGTGGTGTCGCGCCTGGGTGCAACTACTCTCTGATCTGCAAGCTTATGTGAAACAGTATCACACCACTGGATTGGTGTGGTCAGGTAAATTAACTTTTCTTGCTTATTACAATTACAATTAATTCCATGACAGTAGTAGTAGTTATACTGTAAGTAAAGAAAGAGAGCGAAAGAACCGAGTGATTAAAAAAAATCGTTTTAACCCCTTGACAACATATACTGTCGTTGAAATATAATATTTTTTTAATTAATTGGGCACCGATCGATCGGAAACTTACTATATTAAGTCTGGCCAAAAAGATATGAAGTTTACGCATTAAGCTTGAGATCCAGTTTTCATCGTGGCATTTATTGTCCTTAATTCAATAACTTAGGCCCGTATTCGAGACCCAGACTTGAGCGTTGATGTTCACTTCAGAAAGGGATAGCGCTCTATCTAACTCTAAATAAAAATTTAGGTTATAAATTGAATTATAATGATGTTTTCTAGTGCTTGGAGACCCTTTTCGCTTAACATTTTGGAATTCACACTCGTCAAGTTTTAAAATCCAAATACCAATTTTATTTGAGAAATCTCGAGTAACGTCTAACCCGTATTAGGTAAATGAAATGCTCTTCGCGTCGCCGCGCTTCGTTTACCCGATTTATTATTCTTTTTAAAAAGCAGCGCTGCTAAACTCAGTATCCTTTTAATATTAAAACAAGCGTTCATTTAAAGCTTCGTCAGGTTTAGAACTCAATCAACGCTCAGAGTGAAATCAACACAAAAATTATTAAAACAATGCTATTCATACACAATCGACATATTACAATATATAACTTTTGAATTTTACGTAAAAGTTTTGCGTAAAGCGGATATATTCACAAAGCAAATTATAGTATTGAAATGAATATGAGTTGGAATTTATTTATTAGATTATTCACTTTCTTCAGCTAAAGATCTGTATTAAAATAAATTTGAACAAGTCCAGTTCACGGAAGCCAAATCTTCGATCAACTTTATTGTTCATCTCTGGTTTCTGGACTTCGAATTTAATAAATGATGATTACTTGTATATAAACTCCACCAGATACATTATACAGCTTAAATGGAATGATTTAAGGACTTATAATATTGGCTATCACTCCAATAGTACTTATGATCTAGGTGAAATCTAATGAGTTTCCAACAATGATTTGGCCGAGAACATGTCAGTAACACACACAAACACAAAATACAAATTGTAACTGTACGGTAGGCAAAGGCGGTGCTCCCCCACCACCCCCTGGAGGTATGCCGCCCCCACCGCCTGTGCTGCCTGAGGTCGACTTCTCCAATTTGAGCATCGATGACCGCAGCGCGCTATTCGCCGAGATCAATCAGGGAGAGGGAATCACGAGCAGTATGTAACCTTTTATCTTGAACTGGCGAACATTAATTTCTTCTAGGTACCTCGAAAGCCCGCGCTACTCAACGAAATAACTAATTTTCGTTGAGTATTTGTTTGGAATTAAGTAATAAACAAGTTCGCTGTATTGGAGCAGATACGTTCAAAAGTGAACTTCGATTTAGTGAAAATAAATACAAAGAAATAATTCAAAAATACTTGCCATAAATAAAACAATATGATTCGATCTCATTATTTAAATAATGTTAAGTAATAATATTGCTTTGAGTTTTGCCTAATTTGCTACATCATCATTGTAAACACCTTTTTGGATCTTGACCTTTACGATACAACGTTCGGAAGGTTAAATATGAGTGTTAGAAGTTTAGTTAATGCATTGCAAGGTGCAAGGTCACGTCAGACATGCAGAAATAGAAGGACCAGCAGTGGCGGCCCGTAGATAATGTAGTTCATACATTTCAGTTTTGCAAGTTCACTGCTAGACATGTTATCATTCAACCTCGACTGGCGACCTTTCGTAAGTCCATCCAACCGTGTATCTACTCCAAAATAAATCTGTTCTACCGTAATCGGGTTTGCGGCATACGTACGCTGTTCACCACCACAATTTTTGTAAGGTTAATCATTTTGCCATATATATCTGTGCTAGTTACACTGAGCAACAATTTCAACAACAATTTTGCAAGCCCATCGCTAGATATGGTTTCCACCATTTTGCGCCATATATCCCGGTCCACAGTTTTCTCATCCAACTTTGACCAGCAACCGTTTGCAAGTACGTCGTTTTATCACGACATAAGACTTCCTCTGATACGCTCGTCAAGCCATCGCCCCATGAGTCATACGAGTATGATTCAAACCAACGGACATCGGCTCTATAGCTGGAGGTTCAATCAATGTAATATGCATCGCAGTAAAACATGGCGTCGTGTCTAGGTTTGCGCAAGGTGACGTCGGACATGCAGACACACAAGAACCCGCAGCTGCGACAGGGCCCGGCGCCGTTCAAGGCGGCGTCGTCGTCCGCGCCCAAGAAGCCCATACCGCAGCCCGGCGCCGGCACGCTGCCCGACAAGCCGCCCGTGTTCACGCGCGACGGCAAGAAGTGGCTTATTGTAAGTATACATAATCATATTGAGGTGTTTTCGTAAATAAATCACCCATTCATCACGAATTTCAATCAAATTTTCACATTACTTCTTTTTTTATGATCATCACATCCATATTCAGTCTTATTTAAGATGTATTTTAATGTTTTAATTATTGCAATTTCTTAAAATTCTGAGCATTGCATAGTGTGAGGGTCAGGGAATGTCTTAATAATATTGCCTTTGTATTATTATTTTTTTGGGAATTTATATTGACCTGGGATCTCATAAAACAGTATTACAATGTTATTACTTCGACTTTTCTGGTACAAAAATGCTGACGTATCATTAAAGTAATACTGTTTTAAGAAATGGCGGTAATCTTTTTGGAAACGGAGTGTAGCAGCAATGTCGACTGCTAGAGATCGGACCGCGTGTCAATCTTTCGAGGTCTTCGCTCAGCAGTGGTCATATTATTGGGTTATAATTATGATTCTTTGTATCATTTTCATTTCATAGTCGAAGTCAATATTATTTTTTTTCAAGCAAGGCATTTATGAACCACAAATGAATGTTTCTGCCAGTCCGTAGTAAACTGTAAACTGAGAAGAATCTGTCAAGAAAGTGCTAGGACGAAGAAAATAGCACGTAATTTGTCATGGATTCAAATGGTCCAAGCATCAATCATTTGGGGGTGAAAGCTGTAAGGGGTTGGGATGAAAGCCTACTATAGGCTGGAATTTGTGATTCTATTTAATCTCTATTTTTCGGGGAGTTAATATAAGGGAATGAAGCCGGATTTTCAGCCCAGACTTACTTGTCTAATATTACAGGTTATGTTTCAAATTCAATTAATCATGAAAGGGATGTGTTTTGAAAGTGAAAAACCGAATATTGTCAAACCTCACACTCTAGTTCCTAAAATACAGGCTGACCTAGTTTAGGGACTAATGGTAAGGGTTAACCTGTAAATGTTTTTGCTTAATAAAGATTTATTATTATTAATAGATAAAACAAAAGCCCATTGATGGCAAAGAACTAATGTTCTAAATGGCATTGCAGTTGCTTACTTGAGACGCATCAGACTTTTGCCACTCAATATAAATATTATATTGTAATGTAATACTAAAAGATATAGGAGGTTCCAGCATAAAACTTTTAGAACCTCACTTCCTATTGGTGAATCCCCTTGAATAGCTAACGATACTTGACTATCCGAAAATACTGCAGGTACTAGGGCTTTATACTCACTATAATTCCATTTTAAATTTCACCTACATCTCCATTTCGTTATTGTTAGCTTTAATATCACTACGTTTCCGGATGTTACTGTGTCAGACTTTTACTCGATTTATCTTCTAATGGTTATATAAAGGAAGTATAATTATGAATATGAATAGCTTGTACATTTGTGTGATATTACCTACGGGAATTCTGTTAACAGGTCAAAAAAATACATGACGACACTTAAGCAAGTTAATAGTTAAATATAGTTGTCATATGAACAAAAAACATATCTAATTTTAATATTGGAGCTTTTGTGTTCTCTGTTATTGACTGGCAATTGTTTCTATCGTTTACCAGATTGTGTTGATACAATCGATTCCTTTATTTACCCTGCAATCAGTTGTATTTAAAGCGACAAACTTACTGTTACCGATTGAGTTTGATTAATCATGGGGGATAATTCTTTTTTTAATCGTTCTCTGGAGTCTGACAGTCATTTTGTACATTTTAATCCAAGAGAACCGGCATAGTAAGACATTCCACCGACCCTTCCTTTTAACGATAAAGTACATTGTTTGCCTTTTTCCGAGGGTTTAGAGGGAAGCCCTTTGTTCTTTTTAGTATTCAGGAACACACCATCATTAAGCAAGAATACTTTATTTTAGACGTGGGAAACGTATAGTTTGGCACAAACCCTTAATTCAATAGGTATTTGTATTCAACGATGGTCTGTTAGCAGAAAATCGCTTACGCGATACAGGCTGTCCATTTACTAAACATACTATCACTCGTATACCAAGCTGGTGGCGCTTTTCATTATAAGTCTGACTGTTCGCTTAGTTAGGTAATTAAAATCCCCATTGGGAAGTATCGAATCGACAGTGACCAAATTACGTCATTAGGAGGTGGCACAGTCACATCATGCCATAAAAATATTTAAAAAAAAATTGAATAGGCTTTTTGTGGAAATGAGTATCTACTATTTTAAAGGTAATACCAACGTATTAACTCAACAGTTAAACTTGTCCTTTTATCATTAACTAGCTTTTGCCCGCGGCTTCGCTCGCATTAAATTCGGGATAACACGGTGCCACTTCATTTAAATTATAATTATTTGGATAATAATAATAATATAAGATATATATATATATATATATATATATATATACTTATTATATATATTATATATATATATATAATTATTATTAATATATAATATATATATATATATATATATATATATATGTATTTCATAATATGGCCATAATTATAAAGATTAATTCTCATTTAACAATCGTCCCCTGTAGCTTTAAAACGTAACCGAACTTCTGTCAACAACAGTGCTAAATTAAAAAAAAAAATGTTTTGTGGAATTACTTTCACTCACATGGCAAAATCATAGCACGCGCCACTGATTATGGGTTTTCATCTAAGGTAACTTCTATCTATTATTCATTGCAATGGTTGCCCAACAGGAATACCAGAAGGGCAACTCCAACTTAGTGGTGGAGAACGCCGACATGAACAACGTGGTGTACATGTTCCGGTGCCGCGACTCTGCGCTCACTGTTCGCGGCAAGATCAACGGAGTCGTGCTCGACTCGTGCACCAAGTGCGCCGTCGTCTTCGAGAACCTCGTGTCTAGCATCGAGTTCGTCAACTGCCAGTCGGTGCAGATGCAGGTCAGTCTTGCGGTGTATTAGTATAGACAGCCAGTTATAAACTAGCACTAGCCTATTGCTAGTTTATTGCGGGCTTGAGGTATTTACTATGATAAAACCATAAGATGTTAGGACAATTATGTTCTAAGCGAACCTACGGCATTTTCCAAAACAAGACTATTGCCTAGAAGATGTTTTGCCTATAATTGACAGTTTTTCTTTTAACAGGATATTCTTTTATAAAGTAAATAAATAAGGAACACAGGAGAAGTCATCTTTCATTTCATATAATAATGTAAAATATTAATAACCTAGAATGTTTGCAAAACTTATGTCTGGGCGCTTTCAAGTAAAAACGTTTTTTTAGCGTTAATTTCTTTGTCGACTATACAAGTTAATGCTTCAATAGAAGTCTCCCGGTCCGCCTTATTTTTTTCATATTACCCGAATTCCAAACAATAATAAGCACCTCACACAAAGTAGAGCAGCGCCTCATTGCGAGTCAACTCAGATGTAGGTCACCACGTTTGATTCGCCGGGATATTATTTCGGGAATTGAAGATAAATTGATTGCATTGCCAGATATTCAATTATTGGTTAATATGAACGCCAATACCGCGTTAGTTTTGACACATAGGTATTACGATGTAACAGATGGCAATTTTAATGAAGTGAAAATAAATACAGTAAAAAAGTATACTTCACCACTGCCTTCTTCAGGATGACTTACCATTTATAATGGTTTTGTGGTGTACAAGTTATTATGAACCGATTACTGCTGTTGGCCGCAGATGGCTTTTGCAGCTTCACCGGGCAATTGAATATTAGAGATATAAGCGTTATATTTGTAAAGATTGAGCCAACCTACGTTCATATCCGTTAAACAATATATTACGGCAGTTAATGGATTACCAGTTCGTTACGCTACAAAATCCTGGCTTCAATATATACACGATTATAAATAAATAAAACAACAAAATAAAAATCATACCGTGTATACGAATAAAAAATCAGGATGCCAAGACCAAAGCGGCGCGCTCCTGTATGTGGTGTTCTTCAGTGTCGTTCTGAATCTCTTCTATGGCCACCTGGCTTATAGTCTCCTCGGGGAGTACGGTTAGCTTGTGGTACTCGCATGGATGCATTGTCGTCATGGTGTACCTTGCGTCCGTGATGTCTTGGATCTCCGCGTAGTCATGGTTAACGGCAGTTTCGGTGTCCTAAAATAATCAATTGAATAACAAAAACCGTAGGAACATTTCTAAAAAAAAAAATCTTTATTTGTATTACTTATTTTGCCTTTTCAAGTTACAAAGCTTAAAATTGATATAATAAATATTCTCTGACATACACACAACGCCATCTAGCCCCATACTAAGCTAATGCCTATAATAATAAACAACGGATAAACATACTTTTTTTTAAATACATACATATTATACATTGAAACACCCAGACCAATACAAACAGACATGTTCATGCACACAAATGTTTGTACTGCCCGGGGATCGGATCCTTTGGAATAGTAGCCGACGTGTCAACCGTTTCCCCAAATGGGTTGTGATATGCGGACATAGGGATATATCTAAAAATCGAGCATAATTTTTTTTAGACAACTGTTCTCAAACCCTTAAAAGAGTGATGAAATTCGATGCTTTAAATCGGAACACACACTCTTTGTTACCAGCAAAAAATTTTTTGTAATTATATCCTAAAATAAGGGACAGTTTGTGTGAAACTCCGCAAAATTAGTATGTACAGGTTTCTATCCCCAAATGGAAAGATAATATCGTCTACAGTATTAAAACAACATATTAAAATAATATTCTGTTTCGATTTCTGTGCTGTGTTCTAATTCAGGTAAGAAGAACCGTCTCACTCCGAATTTAACGTTACCGAAGCCGCGTGCAAAAGCTTATAAAATATATCTTCTTAAATAAAGGCCTGTGTATAGGTACGGCAGGTGTGTGAAAGCGAAGAGATTATGTAGCACACGTAATTTTGGGGCATTTTCCTTATAACGACACCCAAAGGATGAATGGACCTGACACGCGCCTTTTAAAATATTTAATTGAACATGTTCGGTAAATAACTTGGTGGAACTTGACTCCAGTAAGAATGTGTTATCATATGAGGTTCGATTATGGTCAACAAGCAAAAACCAAACAATTTGTATGTAAAATAATGAATTAACCATATTTCGGGTACCAAAACTGTCCAAATTCAAAGGTACAAAGTGAAAATATCGTAGATGCCCTTGAGTGTCTAGTGCTATAAGAATGCTCGCGAGTTAAGTGGCCCTACTCCAATCCACCGCCTCCAGTATCCGTAAATTGTGCGACTTCTTGCTCATTTTCTTAATCTCAAATCACTTTTTTTTTAACAATTATCATAAACGTTTGTTAAGAACAAGAAGTGCCTAGAACTACTTAACGAAATCGAAACACGAATGTGCAAGAGCTGAACACATAAATAATATTCAACTGATTACTATTATTTTGTTATAAAATATAATTTTACTCAGGCCCTGAACATGATACATATTATGCAAGATAATGATTAAACGATATTGTTTGATAAAAAAACGCCTTGTTTATGTCAAACCTGAAACAATATTCATTAAACGAAATTTCCTGTAACTTTATATAATCGTGCAAGTACCTATGCTAGCAATGATCTCATTCTCTAACGTGACTAATAATCACAATTTATTACAACGTCGGATATGACCAGAAGGACTATTTTTATTTGATTGGACTGATCAAATAACTGGGCGACATATCAAATATTTATCACCGAAATGAGTATTTCCTACTTCAGACGCTTAAAAATCCATTGATGCGTATTGTTTATTCATGCATTTGCATCAAACTTACATTTATAATTGTTACGTATATGAATAAATAATGGTAATAAACACTTTATAAACGCGCCGTGAATCTTCGGTCTAGCAGACAAAGACAAATTATTCAGGCTACTGCCGAAGGAAAGATAAAACTGAATCAGACTTATAGTGCATAGTATTAAGGTGTAAAGCGCACCGGCTGTCTTGTGCCCCTGACTATTATGTAATGCGGCGCGTGTAAACATGTTATAAGTATAATGCTTGCACAGAAAGATGATACTACAGTTGGAGTGAGGGAAACTTGGACTGTGTATGCTGATTAGACAATTGCATTTTCTGCGCTCTTAAAACTGGTCTTCCGCACTGGTATATATCAGTGGGCTTTATAAGTTGTGTAGGCATTACCTAAATTGTAACATTATACATTTCAAGGTCTGGCGTGAAAATAATAAATGTTGTACTCATTTAAATAACACTGCATTACATTGTGTACATAATATTTGTTACATTTCTTAAATGTCTGCTTTTTAGTGTGGTATGTCTTCGATCATTGGTGTTTAAACCCACATAGGTACATAACCTATTACTCTTTTGATGCAAAGACGGAGTTAATAAATTATGGAGAACGAGGTATGGCGTTAATATCGCGAAATCTGAATGTTAATTTTATCACCTCATATCAGTAGTGGACAAAGCTCGGTTGCCAGTTATAATTTAGGTTAATGCCAATGTCAGGGCTCGAGGTATCAAATGACAACGGGAAAAACTCGTTATGCCAGCGACGTTACAGGTCAAAGTGAAATAAATGATTGAGAAGATGATGAGATTATCAAAGTGCCAGAAGACATGAATTTGCATTTGCCATATGCCATCATAAAATAACATAATAATATGTTTACATATTTTACAATGTAATCAGACGTCGTTGGTAAGTTTTAAACAACGATCACGCAATATTGTAATTACCTTGCTACTTGATATTCAGTACCAATACAACAGGAAATTCGCAAAGGACATGTCATATTGACGGTAAAATGTATTAGTTTTTGTTTAAAACGTGAATTGAGTTCAGTTTGTTTTCTATCGGGAATAAGTTTGCCAAACAATACGGACGTTCATTAATTGTAGGTAAACTTTCGTTTGTTTTGTGCGACAACATGGATAAATTGGAACCGAACTAAATTGTTCTAACAGTTAATGTTTGTAAACTTCTCGAATGTTTCATAACGTATTCGCTATCAAAAGGGAAAGTAAAAACTTTTAGACGAAATTAAAAACACATGTCGACGAAATTCAAAACACCTGTCAACAAAAAGACATGTCTCTCTTTGTTACTCGTAGCCTCAAATAAGTGGGTACGTACTCATCAAACATCAATCAAAATATTTTTTAGTTCAATATATTTGATATCAAAGCAGGCAACTAACTCTCAAATGCATTTACTCCTATTGACTATATAGCTTTGTTTAAACGCTTTATATTACTTTAACACCTATACTCTTGAAATATTTGTTTGTAATTTTTTTCATGAATCATATCCCGTCCCAAGTTCTTTGTTAATGTTTATCTAGACCAAGTTATTTCAGTGCAGGCGACTTATTCAACAGCCAGTTCTAATTATATAATATTACCTAATTATCAGCTCATTATACGTCCTGTAAAGGGTGTATAGGCCTCGTCGACCACGCACGCCCAGTGCGGATGACTTTACGCACAACCTTTGAATCTCTTTGCAGGCGTGCGCAGGTTTCCTCGCGATGTTTTGCTTCACCGTAAGAGCGTCGCATAGCGTCCGTATAAAATCAAAAATTCGAAAACACATTGGTACGTGGCTGGATTCGGAACTGCGCCCAGCAGTCCACACCATTGAGTCATCTACGCTCGTATTCAGCTTTAAGTTATATATCTAAGGTTATTTATTTTTAATGAGATAAAGCACATGTTCCGGAAAAAACATAGTAAACGCTACAGTTGTTTCGCAGACTATTTTCTTTTCTTATTACTCGCAGATTTTAAAATACTGCATATTATTAATGGCTTATAGGATAAATCCGAAAATTCAACAATCAAGAAATAGTCATACCTCGCAATTGTAGAACGATCTATATGGATTTTGTGACCAGCTCAGGCTGTATTCGTCGTAGGTGACATCGGTGGTGCTGGGCCTCAAGTCGCTGTCAGAGTCAGAGTCGCGCGGTGGTGGCTTGGAGTAGTCCCCCATCGCCTCCTGCGATGACGTGTCCAAATGCGACTCCATGTTCAAGATCATCAGCTTGCTATTGATTACCATGTTCAGTGATTTCTGCCAATCTTCCAGTAGCTTTTTGATGCTGTCCATCTAAAGCAAAACATGTCATCAAGCACTGTTTCCGATTAAATATGTACTTATTATTACATTTCAATTGTTGAGATAATATCAATGTTATTACATTCATGCTTGTCTATTTATGAAGACTTCTCTACAATCATCATCAGCTCATTAAACGTCCCCACCGAGGGGCACGAGCCTACCCGTATAGGGTGATTAGGCCTTAGTCGTCCACGCGGGCCCAGTGCGGATTGGACGACTTCACACACAACCTTCGAATCTCTTCGCAAGCGTGCATGAAGGTTTCCTCACGATGTTTTCCTTCACCGTAAGAGCGTCGGGTACATTATTTTCGAAAATCCGAAAATACATTGGTATGTCGGGATTTGAACCTCAGCCCTCCCGGTAGGAAGGCGACAGTCCACAACACTGAGCCACCGACGCTCTTTCTCTACAATATTTTAACCTTAAAAATTTAAATAGTACATACTCTTTTTTTAAGGAGCGCATGCTTGTGAGCACGCCTCAGTCGCTTCTGTTTGATAAAGTGTTTTAAGTAGGCGACCTTGTACACGTTGGTGACCTTGATGATCTTGACACGGCAGTCCTGCTTAATGTCCGCGTCACTCAGGACGAGTAAACGCTGGTGTCCGGGGTATGCGGTTCAGATGACGCATGTTCCCCGCACTCCATTTTTTCCGCTTGACGTTCTGGTGTCACGTTCTCGTGTTTCAAGCTTTTCAGTAAATCCACAAGAAATTTTCGATCTAGGAATTAAAAAACAACGTAAATACATAAATAATTATTGTAGCTACTGAAGATGTTTTAGATGATATATTATAGCAGAAGTTGTGGTAGGTCACTTACGTAACTTGGTAAGAATACTTACGTACAAAGCTTGACAGCTTTGAAACGAGCTAAATTATTATTTTATTTGAGATCTTTGTTCAAACCAGGAATTTCTGTTTTATTGACATTGCTATCAAGCTTATGAGCAAAAGTTGCCATTTATGATCGAATGGAATCTGAGTTCGTCTGAACAATAAGAAAAGATATGACTTGTTATATAGGAATGTGACGCGATATATGCCTAAGTAGATTCGTTTGAATATGTTACAATTGAAACAAAAATATTAAATGACTTTTCGATAACGTTACACTAAATTGCAGTTTTACGACAAAGAACATGGCAAAATTCTAAAGTAAACGTTTACATGGACGAGAATTTCATTCAAGTCTTAAATAGAAATTAATGAGGTTCATAAGAATCTATTACGGGTTCAAAGAGAACGCCAGAAGCTCATAATGAAATTAACAACCTATTAAAAATTTTAAATGGTTTGTAATTTTTTATTGTTTGGTTGTATGTAGGTGGATCAAACTTGAAAGTGGTATATAAAGCAATTTCTTTGTCCTCGATTGTCAAGCTGCTATGTTTATAGAATACCTATAGTACATTTTGTAAGATGAATGTCAAAAATCCTGACCTCAATCTCGAATGAAAGATGATAAGGTGAAATACAGGAAGTTGTTTGGCATCGAACGCCGAACGAAGAGGAAAAAATATTGCAAGTCGCGAGCTTTAAGATTATGAATTTTCTCCCGTGGACAAAAAACAGGCGTCGAATCTCCGGTCTGGTTCTTATAGCGAAGGGCATTTACGGTATAATTGTTGTTTTGTAAGAATGTTAAATTTTATTTTGTTATAAAAGCTACACTTGACTGGAGAAGTGACTCAGCATATTAACATAAGCAGAATGAATTGCTGAACGTCACGACGCGGCCTCATTATGTATTCAGTTGGGTATTTCGCTGTCTAGAAATAAACATATTTTGTTTAATTTACAGACTACATATAGGAAATTAAAAGAAGGTACGGAAAATAAATTAGCTGAACTAATATGTAAAATTGGTTTTGTTATGACTATCAGAATAACCTTCGTTGAATTATAATTCGCAGAATATCTGATTAAATCAATAAATAATCTCGTAGATTCTCACAGTTCCATGAAGTACCAAACTAAACACCATAACGACAGTAATAGTTTTGAAAAAAAAAATGTAGGAACCATGAATGCAAAATGTTTCAATTACATAACTGTAAATAATACCTACGTAGAAAATATCTAGACCAAAAGAAACGGTTCGTGCACACAAATGTTTGTCTAACAAAAGGATAGAAACTTGATGTAGTAGTAGCAGATTTAATCTTAAAATTGATGTTTTTTATACATCTTTATATTTTTTACTTATTTTACTTTATATTCTGGTATGGGAAATCTGTTCTATGCTTCTCCATTTATGAAAAATTGGCCAAGCGCGATCCGCAGCAGCAAGTAACATAAGCTTTAATATGAAAAAATAGTGGTTCATCGTTTATGAGTATGACGTATAGAAAAAAAAACCTACACTTTAGAAATCGTTCAAACTAAATTTCGTTGTTAGATTTTATGGTCACTTTCTTTCTTCTTTCTTTGGAACTGTCTCTCGCGCAAACTATTCAATTTATAAAGAAACTAGCTTTTGCCCGCGACTTCGTTCGCGTGGACTTCAGGTTCGTCCCGTCTAGTATCGCTTCGTAAATACGCCATTATTTCTTGTACAAAGTAAAGGATAAAAAATGGTTATTGTGGGTTATTCCTAAGAGATAAACATTTACCATCACGGACTTTTTTGTAGACCTTTTTAAGTTGTACAATACTGTAGTACATTGTTTTGATCTATCTTGTAGGATTCAGTCAGCGTTTGCAATGTAAGCGCAAAAAATGTGTTTTTTTACGACCTCACATTAGAAACCTCAAAAATTGTAGCCTATGTGTTATTCTGATGTATAAGCTATATTGTGGTAAAGTTTCATTCAAATCCATTCAGTAGTTTTTACGTGAAAGAGTAACAAACATCCATACATACATCCATACTTACAAACTTTCGCCTTTATAATAGTAGTAGGATGATATTAGAAACCTCAATACCATTTTTTAAGATCTACACATTGATATCCCACACGTGGGGGTACGATGAAAAATAAAATTTGAGTTTCAGTTGAATGTATGGGGAACCCCAAAATATATATAAATTTTTTCAAGTTTCTTATTAAAACCTAATAGCGGTTCACAGAATACATATACGTACAAAGTTTGAATAGTGTAATGCTTATAGTTTCGGAGAAAAAAAGGGGTTGTATTATTCGTACGGACGAACGGACGGACGGACGGACTTGACGAATCTATAAGGGTTTAGTTTTTTGCCATTTGGCTACGGAATCCTAAAAATGGGTTAGCCTACGCTTATTTATTCTCGTCAGATTTATTCGCAATTTCATACTTCTTAAAAATCAAAATTCTGGCATTTTGATGCAATAAAGTACTCTTCTCTGAGTTCTCGACACAATCGACCTACTTAGGAATTCTTTATTCAACACGGTTCTTGCCGGGCACAGCCAAGCGATTTATAAAACTCAATTTACATTTAGAGTTATCATTGCTGGCGTTTACGTGGCGAAAAGGCTATAAACTCGGATTTATCTCAATGGTCTTTTCTTTTTTTGCCAAAGACGTTTTTAGTACAGAAATAATGTGTTTTATTAATGTTGTTCTACTTGAAAGATGCAAAAAAGGAAAGCAGCCGCGGCTTGACTTTTGAGTGCATTCTGAGCCAATGCCCCTCGGCCTCTTGTTGAATTAGTTTCTGTAGAAAGTGACACTTTGCTTTGCGGTAGAGCTGAGGGCAACTTTTGCGGTGGTGTAGAAAGGGTAATGATTTTGTCGTCATTAATGACTAGAGAATAATAAATGAATCATTAAGAGACTTGCGTAGTCTTGAATTTTTACTACTGAATAGTGTTAGATACTCATGTTATAGTGGGGTTAATAGTAAAATCTTGCAGAACAGGAACGTATCAGCGCTATCAATTAGACAAAACCCCCTGACTACTGAGGCACCTGCTGCGTTTACGTGTAATTTTTTTTAAAAGGAATTGTGATTTGACTTGTTTAGGTACATGATTGATGATGAATGATGATATCTAATTGTATTAGGGTAAAACATGTTTATTTAAATATAATGCAAGCATAATGTTTTTTTGTGGAAAAAACCATTCATTTAGGCCTCTCAACTCCCAACAGGCAGGTTGAATATACATATTCGTTTGTCGAATCCATCTGTACTTCGCAAAACACCTGGTATGTAAGCAAGTAACCTTGTTAAAGTGAAACGCAAGATTGGTGTGTGTGTGTGAAGGCGAGTATGTAATCGTTGGCCCAAAATTACTAAAATTAACGAGTGACTTTGGTAAGAATTTGGTAATGGTGGTCCGTGATAGTGTGGTTCAGATGAGTTCAATCCCATCTGTGTGCTTGACAACCGATATGATGGTTCTACATACTATGCGTTGTTATTGAACATAGCGTCTTAACTTGAGCAAGATATCTTTGGGGGTCGTGCACATGGGTTATGCGTCGAAGCTGGGTATGACGCTTGTCATCCTTAATCAAAATTACTTAATATGAATGTTGTGGCGCTAACTGCGTCACAAGATCATAGTTATTTGTGGAGGATGGTTCAAGTGCTAGTAGACCTTGTTTCGGGGTGGCGCGCATCAGTACATCAGTATCGAAGGGCGGGTCGTCGTGTATCGCGCGTCGCAGCGCGTCGTCGGCGGCGATTACGTCGCGCACGCGCGAGCGCACCCGTCTCAGGCGCGCCGCCTCGCGACGCAACTGCTCGCCGCGCTCGGCACACTCGGCGTCGCGTACGCACAGTTTCGTGTTCACGATCTGGATCTGTCGAAATAGTATCGGTTTTGGTGGTCGTAGTTAAATCTCGCGGGAAACGCATGCATAATGAATGCCGCTTTGTGATTTTTCCTTATTCTTAAAAGATAAATAAATATTGGGTTCGGTGGGAATACCAACCAACTTTTTCAACAACATCAGGAATTTATTAAATAGTTAATTAATTGGACTATCCGCCGATAAGATGGCACCGCAGGTCAAATTTTTAATATATTATCCGCTGCGAATGTATGAAAGGTTTATAATTTTGGTTGTATATTGTTTGATAAGCCAGAAATATAATTTAAAATGGCGTATGCTTCACCTTTTCTATTGAAAGGCATATGTAAAAGAGGGATAAAGGCAGTATTTTATATGCCAATTCGTGTACTAAATCGGAAAGCATCTAACCTTTTAAGAGCTTTTACAGCGTGCGCTGCATCAATAACTTACCTTTGTGAAATATAAATTCCTTTTAAGAAAGTCGTTTTAAACTCTGTCTCTGCAATATATTGTTATGTAGACTTCAACATAAATAAATCCAAGGGTTAAAGTAATATTTAAAAGCTAACGCATAGCTAAAACTCACGCCATAAAGAGCAACCAGCGGAAATGAAAGGTTTTAAATAAAATCTGTCCGTAAATAAATAATTACATTCGTAAGTTCCAATGCATTGCAAACGGTTGCTGGTGGAGGTTGGATAAGAAAACCGATGACCGAATTTTGAAATATAAAAAAGAACCGGTATCCTCTTATTGACTCTAGTTTTATATATATAATGAAATAAATATCGTAAAAGAACGAAATGTTGTCAATTTTACAATTGACAGGATTGTCAATTTTACGATTGAGGATTCAAGAAGAAGGTAATATTTAAAAGCTAGCCCATAGCTAAAACCCACGGGACAAGAAGCAACCGGCGCTAATTAGGGTTTTGAATAAAAGGTACATCCGTAAGTTCAAATGCTAAAAGGTTGCTGTTGGAGTTTGGATAAGGAAAGTGGAGGACCAGTCGCAAAATAGGGAGACTTATGTTGAGCTGTGAACTAGGTTTAAGAGGGAGAAAGAGAGAGAGAAAGTTACAGATAATTGTAAACACATGTTAAATATCCGAATATCCGCTCTAGAAATCACGATTCTAGAAATATATGTTACTTCTGTTAAATATAACTTCACGCATTTCATTCAGCATTCACGGTTACCTTGTCTGAAGATTGTTTCGCCCAGTCACGTAGGTCATGTCATCGTACTTTAATTTTCATAAAATTACAATGACGTCAAGTAATAATATCTTAGTTGTTATTCACGTGTAAATCGCGGCGCGGTCTTCTGTGCAGAGTATATAATTCATATAGAAGGAATACATTTAGCATAATTCCTGACATGTTACCTTATGTCAATTATCTTTGTTGTATTTGGCTGTCGTAGATAAGTTAATTTTATTAAGTATAGAAGAATCATAACGGGCTTTTGGCTGATACGATATATTTTTGATGATTATCAAAAATATTTCATTATTATTTCTATTATTACAAATGTAATTAGTGTTTAAGTTTTTAATAAATAAAAAAAAATTAAGACGCAAGATAACGCGGACCTATTCTACAATGACAGCTGTTTTAAAGCGAATGCACAGATAATTCACATTCAATGTGTCATAATTCAGTGGCAACGAATTATAACGAATTTTATCATAGAATCTTTTCTTATTACACAAAGCTTTTTATATAAAATATCCCTCATGATGAGTCTTAATTTCAGTTGATAAAATATTACCTCCACACATTAATTAATATGTAGCGCTATTAAAGGTAACGCTCTAGATATGCATTGAATTCCACGCTCAAATATTCAATTAGTGTAATGGCAATGAGTGAAAAGCTCTAGTGTATGTGTAACAAAATATACCTATCTAGCGTTCGTTTTATAGCGGCCACAAAACCAGCTCAAACTTGGATGGTTAGTGTAAATTTGGGGCACAGCAGTGTAGTGTACGTGTGCATTGTAATATACATATATTAGGAAAGTTCACCTGAAGCTGTATGTCCTCCAGTTCAATTTGTTTCTGCATTATTCTCTCGCGTGACGTGACATAAATGTTCTTTAGAAACTTATACATGTAGTGTCCAGTTGGAACGTATTTCACGAGGAATATTGTCTGCAACATTTAAATTTTTTTGCAGACCTTATTAATAAAGCTTTAGTGTTCAAATTTTTTTAGCGATCAAGTTTTCTAAAAGTAGGTAATGATTGGGCAATGGTCAACTTTACACGTTTTTACACAACTCACGACTGATCGTCGTAACGATAAAATAATCCCAAAATAGGCATATGTAAACTGCTGTGATTTTCTCCAAATTATAAATTTCATACTAGGGTTGTATTATAATTTGTAACCTTTCCAATTTTTAAACATTAAACGAATCGTATTTTTCAACTTGAATAATTTTAATAAACAATGAATGAAAATTTGACCATGAGTAATTAAAAGTTAAAATACTTTGTGCATGTTTTTGTTCTCCGTGTGTTAGCGTTTTGTCCCGGACAATGGTGATTGTGGTAAGATGATTACTTCAGGTTCTTATTGTGAGGCTTTATTAAAGAAAGCATTAAAATAGCCGACTAGCGTTACCCACACACCCGACAGTTTCCTGTAAATTACGTGGGCCAGAGTTCAATATTCAAGTAGTTTAATTTACAATTTGTTATCAAACGTTATAAATAAAATACTATCGAGGTCTTCGAGTCGTCTTATAATTACTTATTTAGAAAACTTACTTAATAAATTTGTATTGATTGCTTGGGATCTATGATGGAGGATTGCACCATGCAGTATAACATTAATACTTAGAGGCTTTTGTGGAAAGACTACTTAGGAAAAGGACAGATTACAAACCACGTTAAACAGTGTCCATTTCATGTATAATGCATATAAAAAGCTGATGCACACGTGGCCAAACGGCAAACCGTATTGTTCTACGATATAGTGCCACACGTACGCAAAATTCCCATCGCCGTTGACCAACTTTGCTTTGCCGTCCGCACCATTATCCATGATGGTCCACATTCGAAAAGCCAGAATTAGGGTCGCCAATATTACTATAGTCGCATACATCTAAATATATATAAAGCGTGCTCAATAAAACATTTTGAAAAATTCTCAATTCCACGACACTGACATCGGGCATGACGTTCTTTAATTTGAAAGTCTTGAAATTGTCCTTTCATCTATTTCTAAATGAGTTTCTGACGATTGAATGACCTTTTTGCATTTATATTATGGGCGGTGTTGTCATTAACACGCAATTTACTAAAAGGAATTAAACGTAGCAGGGCTATATAGGTAATCTGCGGGGCCCTGCGAATAATATCTGGCATCGAGATAATTAGAAATGCTAAAGTACCTAATATTATTACTTCTTCTTCTTCAAAATGATGATGATGATGATAATATATTAAGTCAGTTTCCTAATACGTCAAATGATTTTTTTGGTGACTAGGTAAAGGCACACTAAATAAGTTTAGTTCATAAACCGTTATTTAATTTAATTGAATATAAAAAATTATATATATATATAATAAATATGCTATAAGGACTGTGTACTGTAGCTCAATATGTTCCCCATAATATATAAAATATGAATATAGATGGAGCGAATTCAAAATAAATTTGTAAAGCACGTTAATTTCCAGTGCCGTAAAGGGTTTCAGTCATACGAAAAGATTGTACGGAACATAAACTATTGACGTTGGAACAATGAAGGATTATCCTAGACATACTTCAACAAATTCTACTAACATTTGTTGAAGTAAGGGTCGATAGGGTTTAGGGTTAGGCCGTTTATATTCAGAAACTCAAAGAGTATATAACACTACGATTCAGAAGCTTGGCTTCACATGAGATCTGATATCTTTTTCACACCGCAAACATTATGTGGTAGTCTTAGCAACTTTTTATATTTTACAAAACTCAGAAAGTATATCAGATTATTTATAAAGCAAATTTTACTGCTAATGACGTTTAGTTTGAAAAGTCGGCTACTACAACAAGGTTTTGGGTTCAATTCACTACAAATATTGGTGTCCATGAACATGTGGTCTGGGTGTTTTCTATATATGTATAAGTATATGTATTTATGGAAAAAAGATGATTATCTGTTTGATTCACTCCTAGTGCCTACAAACACCTTGCTTCGTTTCGGGCTAATTAAAACGTATAATGTTTGTATATATATAAATATATTATCCAATAATAGCTTCGTCCCGTTTCCACATAGCCAGTGTCAAGTAAAACATCTTTCTTTAGCCTGTTGCAGTCCACTGCTGGACATAGATCCCCCATTTTGCTCCAGATATCCCGGGCCTAAATTTTTCTTCTCTAGTCTCTATTTCCTCCTACTCCACAAGTAAAACATATTTTTAACTATATCTGAATGATGTAGTTGAAATATATTTTATGAAATAAAAGACAATTATCGGAATGCCCGTCATCCTCATTGATTGTTATTATTTTTTTCCGGCTGATATAATCATAGTATGTTTACCTTGTTGCAGGTGTTGGGCAAGGTGCCGACCATATCGGTGGACAAGACGGACGGCTGCCAGATTTACCTGTCGCCGGAGTCGCTCAACGTTGAGATTGTCAGCTCCAAGTCGTCGGAAATGAACGTGCTCGTGCCAAAAGCCAATGGGGATTATGTGAGTTGATTTGTGATTGCTATAATTGTGATTCATTTATTTATTCATGACATTAGCATAGGTGATAGGGTAAGCAGGACCAAATATCGAATTAGTGGACCTAATATGATAATGGGACTGATCTAAAAAATATCATCATTATCAGCGTATAACGCCTATAGGCCTTACACAGCTTGGTATGGGGAGATTTGTGTGTCGTACCCCTCACGCGGTAACAGTGCAGATTGGTGGGTGCTAAAAATATATTTATAACCAATGTACCTACATGAAGGACACCGGACAAAAGGCGTCTGCGTGTGTAGGTAAGATAAAAAAAATAACAGTGATGATGAATATAATTGTGAGTTCCGGTTACTTTCGGTACCGGTAAATTTGTTTTCACGACGCAAGTTGCCAACAACATTAGATAGTCTGGTGTGATACCACCAGGTTTTGTTGGTGCTTGATTGCTAAGCAATAGCAAAATGGGAAATTAATAGGTTGTTTTTATTTTATTTCAGACCGAGCGTCCTATCCCGGAACAATTCAAAACGGTCCTGACCCCTAACGGTCTGGCCACGACTCCTGTGGAGAACAAGGGCTAAGCGAGCGTCTGCTCGTGCCGCGCCCGGGAACCTGCTATTGCTTAAATATTCTTTGTACCACTCTTGTGTGCCTCCGCCATTCATTGACGTATTTCCGCTAAGATCTCTATAGCGAGGGTGCGCAAGAGTTGTTTTTCCCCGCCGCAAACTACACGCAGTCACAATTATTTAAAAATACTTGACACGTATAATTTTACTTAGTCAAGCAAAGTAATGCCAAAACATCGGTGGTTCTAGATAAAAATAGTCCAAATCATATTTCAACAGCCTCTATACTACCTACAAATTTTTATAGACCAACTACAGTATCACTAATCAAAAATAGCAAAGCGTAATTATGCATGCCTGAAATGATTGCGTGGACTTTGTGAGCGTGATGATAATATTTATATTAATTCGATTCGAGGCGAGTCTCTATTAAATTAATGACATTAAACATATATTTTGCACGGTCTAGTTCAATATTAGTTCACTAGATTCGCCTCGAGTATTCTAATGTTTAAGCACAAATTGTAATCATTCGCCAACGGCGTGCGGTACTCGGGTGCACCGTTTCGTTGCCACTTCATCGTCATTCTATGTCTTTGTTTCTTGCTCATTTCTCTCGATTGTAATTCTATTTTAAAATTATACTATGACGTAGAAATAACTACTGTAACTCAATATTTACTGGCCTTTAAAATATTCAATGTAAAGATGTTTCTTACATTTATGATTTTTGAGATTTTAATTTTGACATTATTCAGAAATAGTAAGGATAGCATGGAGTACCATCTGGTACGGGATTAGTTAAGTTAGATGTAAGGCGTGTGATTGTCTCGATATTGAACATGAATATTTTGCTTTCTCGACTCGCTGTAAGTGATTATCAAACCCCGAAGCAGTTTATGTGACGCGCTTCTTCAATTTACTTTTAACTCGCTAAGGAACATTCGATTAACCATTCATTCATTGATAGAAGTAATAATTTAGAAATATTTTACATTTGTGTTTTGATTATAATTTATCATTTAAAAGTATTAATTAAATAATTAGTCAACAATGTGAATCAATGTAACTCGTATTCTGATAATTTTATGTTGTCTGTGACGTCTTATGAGCATTCTAATTATTTATTATACTGTCTTTATTTTGAAGATTATAATACTGTATTGAAAGTTTGTAATTTTGTTAATTTATTGTCGAGATATTAAACTAATTATAAAGAACGAGCGTTTCTTTTTATTAAAAATATTTATATTGAAGCACCAGTCTCAATCTTATAATCGTCCCAGGTTTTTTTTTTCAAGAAAAACCACAAATGTTATGTTAACTTTTTATTTTATATTTTCTATGGGTTACATCGTCCATTTGAACGCCAAGGAAAAACTTCAAACGGAAAAGGTCCTCCATGTGTTTTCAATAAATAGATTGAATTAGATTTAACATGCACTTGGTAAACGACTGGTTCGGGCGCCAATTTAACTGCTATATTTACATACCCAAACATCGTAAAGATATGGCAAATAACCAGCACTACGATGTTTTATTAAACAAATTGTCAAATCAGTTTTTTTTCATTATCTTGATAACCTTATTTGAGATTCTGTATACTTAAATCTACTTACAAAATATCAGTCAAATTGAGAAAATGTTACGCTACGAGCTACGTACTGGCTTATAATTAACTTATATAAGGTGACATGGTTAATCAGTATCATGAGAGGAGTTGTTTTGTGTAACTCTAGTGCATTGCCACTCGTCGCTGCCATCGGAGCACTCTATGAAGCCGTTGCATACGCTGGAGGGGGGAAGGCACTCTCCCAGTGGACATCTGAAACCTTTGCACGTGTCTATTCTTGTGGCTCTTTTGTTCTCAGCGGCTTCTAAGTCGGCGTAAAACTCTTCGTCTGATTCGTCCTCTTCGCTGTAGGTAGTGACGTTGCGTTCTGGGGTATAAGCGGCCATGACGCTGTCGATCCAGTCGATGTAGTTGGACACTTTGGTGTAGACGCCGGGCCGGTTGGCGCGCGCGCACCCGTACCCATTGCTGGTCACGCCGTAAATGTACCAACGTTCCGATTCCTGGAAATCAATAATATCATCATAACATCAATAAACTTTCAATTAATTTAGGTATTTATTGTTTTCAATATTATACTATGTATGTATGTATTTAAAGATTATGCTTATTTATTCTCTATATGTATATATATATATATATATATATATATTTAAGTTTATAGCTACATATGTATGTATTTAAGTATATATTTAGGTAATTTGTTTTTCTTTTGTTCTTGTTCATATGTTTTCATACCCCTTCTATCAGCTGTCCTCTTCCATTATAAGTTGGTTGTCTGGAGGAGATTGCTATTTACTAATAAGGCCGCCAATTGTACCTTTTTCCTGTGCAGTATCTTGTAAAGTTTTTTATTTGTTATGTGCAATGAAGTATTATCTATCTTAGTATAGTTTGGCCAGTATTACTTGTGATCAAACTATTGGAGCACTTTACCAATGTAAGTGCTAAATAAATATAAAATTCTCTCTAGCACCATCCGGTCTTTAACATACAAAGGGACCATCATAGTTGTAATTAGTACGGAAAAATAATTACATCTAGATTAATATCGATCTCTTTCATAAAATAAATTATTTGTCTGGTCTATAAGCACATTGATCCTCATGCCATAGTAGCAGTTTACTTGTGTTGGAGGTTCATCCAATCTTGCCTACATTTTGTCATCCCGCCCAGAATCACTTCTACCTGTATCTTTACTGATCCATTTTTCTTCGTCTTACCTCTTTCCTTCAACGTGCATACCCAATATTTCTGTTTTTATTTGCACGTACATATAATATTATCGTAGTATTCCAATACCTGACACATAAGCGGCCCACCCGAGTCGCCAAGGCAAGCATCCCGACCTCCCCTTTCGTAGCCGGCGCAGAACATGTCCTCAGTGACGCGGTAAAGCGGCAGGAGACGCGTGCGACGCCGGCATTCCGCCGTCGAGATCACTGGCAGTTCTACTTCTTGCAATGTGTCAGCTGCATGATTAATAAAATTTACATTATGCGACTAGTTTTAACATGTAGTTTTTAATTACATATGTTGGAGAGTCGGTGGCAATTTGGTGTGGACTGTTGACTTCGGATTTGGGGGTACAGGTTCAAATCTTGCCACGTACCAATGTCATTTCGAAATAACATGTACGTTTATCCGACTCTCGTACAGTTAAGGAAAACACCGAGAAGAATCCTGCGCACTCCTACGAAAAATTCAAAGGTTGTGCGTGAAGTCGACCAATCCGCGCTGTACTCGCGTGCACGACTAAGGGTATACGATACGGGTGTAATGAGTTGATGATCAATGAATGATAAACATCATACTATTGTATTATTCTGAACCTGCCGTGCGACCGACTCTTTTGTTCTTGTGATTGCCGGTTCGGTACATCACAAGACTATTGTGACTATTGTACGTTTTTCAAGAAATATAGGTTTGTTGGTCCACGAAATATGGAAGTTGCTACATTATTATGGGCCTAAAACGTCCCAATGAAGGGCACATGCTTTCCGGCACAGCATAACCTTGAGGAGGTTGTGACATAACATATATCTGGTTTGTATGACCACGACGCTGATTATGCCTTTTAGATAGTTTATTGTTGAACTAAGGGATCAACACGCATCATGCTCATGACTAAGGAGTGGGATCTAGGTATCTTTAAGAAAAGGTTGTTCTTGGTTAGATATTAGGTATCCATCTCCCCGTTATGGGCTGATGATGATGACACATTCGGCTGCATCGATGCTTAACACCTTGACCTCCATAAAACAAGACACAATAAAAAACAATTTCTTGTCGCCCCATATTTGACCTCGAAACTAGACAACAGAAATCAATTGACTGTCACCCAACAGTTTACAGGGCGTCAAACTTCACATCAGGTTAGATGCCCTGCTTAGTTAGTAACAAAACCTAGGAAAGTGCCTTGGTATATTCTAATTGAGAAACACGTGTTTTGTACTCACGGAAGACGCGCTCGTGTTCATACAGTTGTCCCCATCCAACAACGGTACAATGGTGTCCCGCAGGCGGGTGGGCCCGCGGTGGCGGCAGACATGCGGGTCTCAGGCGAGCGTGCAGCGTCAAGGGGTCGACGCGCAGCAGCGCGATGTCGTTGCGGAAGCCGCGCGGCGCGTACCGCGGGTGCAGCACTAGCTGACGGACGCGCGCCGCGCGCTCCCACGGACCGCGGGGCCATGCGCCGCGACGCAACGCGCCCAGACGAGCCACCCAGTGCGCTTCCGTCGCCCTAAACATTTTAGTTTTATTTTATTCGGAATACCAACAGCACTAATACAGTATATTTATTACAATTTGAAGTACTTATGTCTAGGCTATTGATAGGTATTCGCAAATATAAATCTAATTATGAACATATATAAATAAATAAATATCCACTGACATTCACACACCCTCATCTAGCCTCAAGTTAGACGTGAAGCCTGTATTATGGGTACTAAACAACGGATAAATACCTATATAAATTTTTTGTAAATAAATACATATTAACACCAGACCACTACAAACAGACATGTTCATGCACACAAATGTTTGTACAACCCACAGATTTATACACATAAATCTGTGGTACAACCAGAAACCTTTGGTGTGGCAGTCGACGTCTCAAACGCTACACCAAATGGGTCGTCAATATGTTTTGTAAAAAATTGCCCAAGCGCGAGTCGAAATCGCCTGTGAAGGGTTCCGGAGCAGCAAGTAACATAAAATAATGTATTTTTTATTTACTTAGGCACCTACTACAGCTTTAATATGAAAAATAGTGGTTCACCGTTTTTGACGTATAAAAATAAACTACTCACCAGAAATCGTTCAAACTAAATTTCGTTGTTAGATTTTATGGTAATGTACATCATACATTGTTTTCGATTTTATCAACCCCATAGTTTAGAAATTAGAGGGGGGACACACACAATTTTTTCAACTTTGGAAGTGTCTCTCGCGCAAACTATTAAATTTATAAAAAAATGATATCAGAAACCTTGATGTCATTGATTACATAATAATTAATAACATTGATACCCCACAGTTTCACAGGTTCACAGAATACATATACATACTTACAAAGTTTGAATAGAGTAGTGTTTATAGTTGCGGAGAAAAAAGGGTGTGACATACGGACGGACAGACAGACAGATATGACGAATCTATAAGAGTTCCGTTTTTTGCCATTTGGCTACGGAACCCTAAAAAGTATATAAGTATATTAATCCGTTGTTTGGTTGTTTAGTATCCATGCTCATAGTATGTTGTTGGTGATGTGTGAATTCAATGGATATTTAATATTACTATTGTATACCTGACTGTATTCATGGTATGTCAAATATTATTGCCTCATCTATATTTGCCAAACATTATGTTGATATGTGAGCGGTGCGTGCTCAATGCTGCTATGCAAGTACAGGAACAAGATACGATGTACGAGAGTCGGATAAACGTACATGTTATTTCGAAATGACATTGGTACGTGGCAAGATTTGAACCTGTACCCCCAAATCCGAAGTCAACAGTCCACACCAAATTGCCACCGACTCTCCAACATATGTAATTAAAAACTACATGTTAAAACTAGTCGCATAATGTAAATTTTATTAATCATGCGCGATCTTTTATTATTTATTTTATTTAAAGTCGTTGTTGGATATCCATTCATATATAAAAAAATACCTTTGTTCAATATTAAAAAAATAGTTCAATCTAAACGTTGAGTAGCACTTACTGATAGAAGCAATGGCTGGCCGACAGCAGCCACTGGTCGGAGATGAGCGTGGCGCCGCACTGGAAATCTCCGTCGCGGTAGAGCGCCGCCTGCCACGGCCACGCGCCCGCCGCCGCGCCCCCGCCGCCCACCACCCTGCTCCAGCGCACGCGGGTTACAACCCTAGCCAACAGTAGGTTTCCGCACCTCGTACACGCTTATATACCATCGTGGCGTAGGTAGCTTAATACGAATTCACAACAACTTTTATTGATAACATTAGTATATGTTATCATATTATGGTTTTGAAATCTTCTACCATCTTAGAGTCATCTCTTCCACTAGGATAGTCTGTGCTCAAGAGCAAGCCCACCATGGATAAAAAAAAATTAAAAATCCTCGAATCTTGGTACTTTATACTTTGTGTTGCCATTCTGCAGTCGAGTTTTGGAGTGAAGATTGCGTCTTGTTAAGAGTAGCAAAGGACACCTTTTAGCCCTCTAGATAGAAACACTTGCACATGGTCGCTTTAGAGGGCAGAATGAGGAAAGTAGGACCGGGAAATCTGGAGCAAAATGGTGAATACCTATGTCTAGCACTAGACTACAATAGGTTGACATAGAAATAAGTTCCATCTGTGTAAATAATAAATATAGGGAAGACGTATATCCAGAAGCGGGCTGCAATATGTTGAGATACAAAAAAGTTTTCTACTGTATTTATGATTTTCACCTAGGTTGTTGAGCGTCAGCATGCGGTCGGATGCCACAGTCAAGGTCCTTGCAGCGAACACGCAGCGCCCGGTGACGAGGGCACGTGGCCCTTCGGAATGTCAGCCGTGTATCGGCCGCGCGCGCACCCGGGTTATGCCACACTTCCCAGTAGCCCACTGAACTTGATTTACGACCCTCACGCGCTTCTCTTGTCCATGGCGATTCTCTATAATATAGACATCGAACAGATGGTTAATAGGGTTTAAAATGCAAACACAGATGCAAATATTATTATTACTATTCCTTCCCTTGGTCTTGCTCCTTTAATCGTAAGTTAAATATTAGTAACCAAAAAAATATAAGCAGTTCCCAATACAAGTAGGACTCACTAAGCCTTCCCTTTGTGTCTGTATTTCACCAGGTCGTGTGTGACATATAAGCATAAAATGTTGTAAGTTGTTGCCTAAGTAAATGTTTGTGTATTGCCTAATTGCGGTATGTTCAATCAATTCCCTGTAAAATCGCAATACGGAAAGTGTTATGCAACCTGGCAGCTTAAACAAAATAATAAAAATATGATGGCTCTTAATAACTACTTACTGGAATGTCATGGCTCGGCAGACTGCTTTGCCCAAGTCTGGTAATTTGAGGGAGCTTTGCGCTTCTTGTACCACATCTGCAAAACTTTCTACACACAATCTGCCCCAGACACCACGCTTGCGCACCATAACAAAGCCTGAAATAAAATTTCATTTCTGCAATATGTGCTCTGAAAGTATGGCAAGTACTATATACTTAATAAAGAAGTTATTCATTAGTATTATGGACTAACCTTCTTCATTATACGGTACTACTTCATTATCTTCGAGCTCGTCGGCCAACGCTACGCAACTTTTTTCATCATCACCCAGAGGACAATCTGGATTTCCATCACAGACTCGATTCATATCAACACATTGTTTAGCATTCGCGCACACATATTGCCCTTCTTTACACCATTCTGCAATAAAAGGTTAAGATTTCGAGCTTTAATTAAAAAACTTTGAACAGTATGAGTAAATAGATGAAGCAATAATGTCTGACATATGGACATACCACATTTATTTTCATCCGTATAATCCCAGCAATCGACGATTCCATCACAAATCTTTGACTGTGAAAATTCTGCACGCAGGTAGTCTGCACAGGAGCAAGCTTTCTCGTCTTCTCCTCCAGGGCAATCCAGCAAACGGTTACATCGAGAGGTCAAGGGTAAGCAAGTGCCAGTTAAACAGCGGAACGAAGTTACGTTATTACAATCATCTTCTTTTACAGTGTCTTTTAGAACTCCATAATCTTTCTCCTTTAGGGGTCTGTTAAATGGTTTGCTAAAGGTCTTATCGGGTAAGTCCAAGCCGTTTTCTTCTTGTTTAGAAGGTTGCAATTTGTTAAAAGTTTTTGTTAAAATTTTAAAACCAGCTTGATTTAATGTATAACTTGACGGTATCGCTTTCGTAGAAATTACACTCCCTGGGGAGCGAAATAGAGTATTATTATTGGAATCTGAGATAGTTGCTAGGTTGGCTAATTGCTTGAGTTTGTCAAATGTTAAAGAATTTGTCTGATTATAGGGAATTTCTAATACTACGTCGGGTTCCAATGTTAACTCGTATGCTGGAAGACTTTGAGTTTTATTAGCTTGTTTGCTGCTTACACTGCCCGTTACGTGATACGAAACTTTGTAGGTTCCATCGGGTATATTTGTGTTTTTTGTATTTTCTGGATTATTAGATGATGTTGTATTTAAATCGTCGCTTGATTTTGGAAGTCGGTTTTTGCTAGGGGTGTTTTCTGGTACTACTTTTATGTTATCAGAGACGGTAGCTAACATCACTTCGTCTTCTGATTGTTTTTCTTCAAAAAAAGGAGACGACGTAACGATTTCTGGAATATCTGATGATTTATTTAAGACTTGCAATACTTTTATATAATTTTCAGTGCTCAGTTCACTTATTATTTTATGCGTCTCTTCCTGACGAAAAAAACTCCGCAAGCTTTCTTTAGTAGGGGTTTCTACTTTGATTTTGGGCCTTGGTCTCAGTGGTCTATTCACACCTAAGTTCGATTTTGCAGGAAGTAAAGTTATCACATTGGCTGTAGTTGTTTGCAGTTCTTCATCAGGGACAACTTCAACGGATCCAGTCATTTTGTTGTGGTTTTGTCGGTCTTCTATTTCCTCAGTGCTTTGATTAGCTTTAAACGGTTTTTCGGTGGCATTTTGTGTATATCTTTTAATTATCTCTGTCAGGTTTCTTAAAATCGAAACTTTGCTGGGAAATCGTGGTGTTGTATTCGGAAAAACTGCGTCATTCTTTGTAATAATTGCTTGCAGCGTATCATTATAGTACTTTTCAGGAGAATTTTTGTTAAATGTATCATTTTCATTCGTTGAAGTATTGACCAGTTCCCATGTATGTAGAGGTGCACTTGTAGTAGGTATTATTGAAACTTTATTGTGTTCGGCCGTTTCGTAGAATTTTCTTTAGAGTTGTTTGTCTCTTCATGGACATCTATTATTTCTTTTTCTGTAGTAGTGCTAGTACTATTCGCTGTGAAAGTCAATGTTTTAAGTGTTGTACTTGTTGTGGTAGTAGTACTCGTTGTACTTGTAGAGGTTGACGTGTTATGTTTCTTAATAATTGATGTACCTTCAAATGCGACATTTTCAGTACTTGTATCTTGGTAATCAGATTGAGCAACATTTATAATGACTGAAGTTGTTTTGTCTTTGGGTGGTCTTTGCATAGGTTTACCATCATCGTCATCTAAAGCTAATTTGTCTGGAACAACTTCAACTACTGAGCTTATTTTATCAACTGGAATAGGGTGTGGTTTCACATATCCAGAGCCTAATGTTTCCATGTCCTTAAGTGGAGGTGCATATGTTGGAAGCGTAAAACTTGTATATACTGGACTAGGTACATAAACATCGGCTGCTAAATCTGAATCTACGCTGTAAACTTCTGGCCTATGAGTGGTCCTATCTCTTGCATTCTTGGGAGGTATAGGTGTCAATATACTTTCTAATACAGATACATCATCAACAACTTCAGCGACTCCTATTCTATCTTCAGCATTTTTGTCAATATTTAAATCTATAGAAGGCAAAGTAGTTTTACTAGTAACTTCATAATAGGGTCTGGTAATGGGTTTCCATGGCTCATTATCAATCACATGAGGTACTGTGAACAGAGAGTCTATTTTCGGTAAATCTTTATAATGGTGCTCATTTGTTAAGAGATCCAATAAAATCTGCGATACATTATTTGTAGTTGTTTGTGCAGTGGAAGACAAGGATTCTTTTGTAGTTGGCGATGTAGTTGATGAAAAAGTTGTTGTTTTCATGCTTTCTACTTCAAACTCTCTTTTTGGAGTTGCATCTGTTTTGGTTTTAACATTTAACGTGGATGTTATTGTAAACGGTCTACTTTTTGGCGTTGTTGTTGGTATTCTTCTAGAAGTCGTTTTGACCGTTGGTTTTGTTACAGGAGCTTTTGTTGTTGTGCTTGGTTTTGGCGTGGCCACTGGTTTGTGACTTCCCCTTACGGGACTAGCATTCTTTTTATTTTCTGTGATGTCTGCTTCAGTTTTTGTTATTTGAAAAGTTCCTTGTACCACCGGTATATTTTCAATATCAATTTCAGGTTCTTCTACTTCTCCCTTTTTTGAGGGTTGATTTGGCTTAACTGTGGTTTTTCGCACTACTCCAACTCTTGTTTGAAGAGTTTTGTCTTTAGCGTTTTGCGGTGATTTTGGATAATTTACTGCCATACTTTCATTCATAGCCTCCTTAACGTAGGACTCTGAATGATACGTATGTTCTAAATCCCTTTTAATTACTATACTAGAAATGTCGACTTTTATAGTTTGTCCAAATGCTGGATGTTTAGATAATATGTCTTGAACTAATACATTTTTTAGCGTTTCCTCTATATTCGAGACGGAACTGTAAGTAAACAATAATGTTAATATTAGTCAAATAGGCACTATGCTTAAATTTTCAGTTTTTTAATAAATCCCTCCACCCTCTTGTGTCTTGTTATTCGAATAGCCTTCATAGTCTTGACTTTGGGATTAGATCGCCGCAATGTAAAATTCCCTTTGTGGACAAAGACAAGTTTATTGGCTGGTTGTGTTCCAAATCTAAAAAATCAGTGGGTGTATTACACCGAATTTTAAACATGGGGATGCAGAGTACAAAAACAAAAAAACGTTAACACACCTCGGTATTTTTCTTCTATCTAAGTAAAGTCTGAAGTGTACATCGAGTCGTCTGTCGCCGAAGCCGGTGACGAGTGCTCCGGCGAAGGCGTGCCTTAACGGCGAGGGCCCGGCGTACACCTGGCGTAGGGCGGCCCCGTAGCGGCGCGCGCGCTCCCGCCACGCCGGGCTGTCGGGCGCGCCGCCGTACACGTCACCGCGCGTCACGCGGAACGTCCCCTCGAATGTCATCATGGCTGGAAATAATATAAATCCATACTAAAGTAACTCTGTCTGTCTGTTTGCTTGTTACGCTTTAACGCCTAAACAGCTGGACAGTTTTCGATGAACTTTGGTATGGTGATAGATGGTAACCTGGAGACGGACATAGGCTACTTTTTGTCTAGTTCTAACTCCTCACTTTATTTATTTAGTTTATCAATAGAAAAGTCTTGTTTGTGAATATTTAAAGTTTCGTTTTTTAATAGTAAGGGTTTATTCACCAAACTAAGGGCTAAGTTTATGAATTGCAACAGTTAAAGTTTATCAGAAAGTAAGGTTTTAGTTAATAGTAATCATGTCGGCCAACAAATGAGCCACGTCAAGTCAAGTGTAAGACAGCGTGGTAGGTAACGTTCCGAATCCCTTAACTACCAGTTGTCTTAGGGAAGTTGAAATTTAGCAGTGGGCTGTACGGCTGAAATGATAATATAAATCCCTTTTAGACTTGCGTGGTGGGTTCCGCCACAATCATCCCATAACCATACAGCGATACCTTGTGCCCTTGTACTCGTATTCTGCTAGTTATAGCGTTGTGATGGAATTCCTGTGCCCTGCAGTGAGCCCATAGGTATAGGCTGATGGAGAGACAACATCATCTGTTCATTACTGTGCCCACTTACGCTGTTCTGAATGTGGATTTTTTTAATTTTAATCCACTTATACATATTCACCTTTGTCTCCCTTGCTTAAGTTCAGTGGCGTATGATATCGCTGTAGATTTTCTAATAGGTTTTCTTGTTCCTTGGCCACTTGGAAAATAACACTGTTAGATTACTCACGTTCGCCATTATCGGGTCGTAGAGCGCCCATGTAGAAAGCTAGCGCAGCTACTGCCAGTACCGCGAAAGCAGCCAGCAGCGCGCCCCCTACCAGTGCGGCGGAACAGAAGCTGCTGCTACGAGAGGTGCTGCTCGGCCGCGGGTACCCTCCACCAGCGAAACGGTATTCACTCTGAAAGGAAAAAAAACACTCTAAAGGATTTTTTTATGTATTATATGAATACAGTACCAAATAATAATAATAAAATAGTAATACCTAAATATATATAGAAAAGAGAATCATTTTTAAATAATCGATGTTCATGTTTGTATCATTTTTGTATGCTAACCGTTTCCGTGTCATTAAGTTTTTGATTTTGTGTTGGAGCTTTATATAACATCTGTCTCTATTCACTCAACTGTGGCAAATAGAGACAACACATAATTTATTGTTAGACCTTTCCTATTTTATAGAAGATGTTTCAAAAGATAATCGGCTGTAAAGTTGTCTGAGAGGCTATTAAATTCACTCCAAATATTAGAAATTCCAGCTAACAGCATCAGTTATAGTATAGATTTCACTATATTATAGTCAGTATCTTGAAAGTAAAAATACAAAAAGGTATAATTTGAGTTTCATTTCTTATAGTCTTTTGATTACCTTCGCAGTTTCGTGTCGCAAACTGTGTGTACCGTATGCGTCTCACGGTTCTTACTTTTTAGGTACATACACCGTAATCGACTAAAGCAATCCATTTTTTCTCTACATTTTTTATTCATCCCGCCAAGGCTTTGTGATTATCACACGTAGTAGCAACAACAGTTGTGCGCTCATAATTTATGTCACTCAGAGACAAAGAGCAAAGCCTTCCGTATGTGGATTTGTCATACCTTTAAGTTTACAATGTTGTGACTACTGTACAGTTTAATTATCATAAATTTACACTAAATTGTCAACGACATAACATTATATTTATACTGCAAATGGACTTAATAAATACAAGTGTACGTAAGTACGTGTAAGTTACATTGTTTGACTAATCGTACCATTATAATAGTTTCTACTTTGTATTTGTCAGTTCTCCTCATATTTTTGAAGTAAGAAGATTTACAATATAATTGTTATTTATCAAAGCTCCTGACTCTACATTTTTAAATGTTATTTACTATATTCTACGCATGTATTAGTAGGAAAAGTGTTGTAGTGTTGTTATTATTAGTACGATGGTGAAGAATTTGAACTTTTATAGAATAGTAGTAGTAGATAAATACCTAAATAATTTAACAACAAGAGGAACTTAAGTACCCAGACAATAAAATTAAACTATATTGAAATAACTAGGAAATTTTATTTACGTTCATCGAAACATTTAAATGTAGAATGCCAGAAGATTTTCATATCATTACACCTCCTATGGTTTGATATTCGTAACATTACCAATTTTAAAAGCTACGTCAATAAAAATTAAAGCTTTATTACATGTATGTATTTATTGTATGTATGTTTGTACATTATAGAGTAAATCCAAAGGCGACGCATAATATTCTGTATTCCTATTAGATACTAAATTTGATTGTACGAGTCATGATATATGGGTAAAGGCAAGTTTGTTTGTTGTTTTACCGCCATCGATACTGGTGGGAACTTTAGTTTGTCTTTAGCTATCGTATATGGGATGGGAGTCGCCTGCGGGGCCTAATCCGTCCTCAGCCGCCAGTCTCGCCTGACATACCGTTTATCAATTGTAAATAAATACTTATTACATAATCGCAAAGGCAAGTGAGGCTCAGTCAGTATACATAAATGATATGATTACGCTTTGAATGGACCTTATTTGAAACCATGAAACTAATGCTCATAGTTTTTTTTTAAAATGATTGAATTTTATAAGTAAATAACTCACATCATCAGCCTAGTTTCATAACTTATACGTTATCTTTAATGTAATGTATTAATAAAATTATCTTCAATCTTCACTTATGAAATAAAAAACTGAAAATAACTAAAACTTATCAGCGGATATTTATTTATCAAATAAAAAACAAAGTCAACTAAGGTCCCACCGAGATTTGAACTCGGATCGTTGGATTCAAAGTCCAAAGTGCTAACCATTACACCATGGGACCGCGACACTAGCGCCATGAAATTAAGAATGTGTTAGGACACATACTCCTGGAACTTTAGTTACCCGTAAAGAACATCCACATAAACATTTATGTCCACAGGTTGTCTTTGTCGTGGGAAATGCTTAGTAAAAATGTTGAAACATTTAGATCAGCGCTTTGCTTTAAGCAATTATACAGTTTAAGCACCGTAATTATGAAAGGTTTGACATTTTTAAAATTGGGGATGAAATGTTGACTCAGACAAATTATCCAAAAAGGTTTAATTTTTTCTTTGACTGTTAAAGAATTTCTTTTGAACCAGCCACAGAAACGTCGATAAAAACTTCGTCGTTTAAAATAATAATTACATTATCTTGTTTTCTTTCGAAAGTTTTTAGACCTACACCAAATACTTAGCATGAAGCATGGTGTGGAAGGCATTCCTATCCAGTTTTATACATTTGTTACAAAAACTGCAATGTTCATTGTATTATGTTTCGTTATTATGCAATGCAGCAATTAAATATATTTTAGCTTTATAGATTTGCTGTCTCATAATAATATTTTAACTATAATTTGGATAAGTAGTCGAGTTATGATCATAAAATTGACTAATGAATTTCACACAGGTACCTATTATCAATTATATTAGGTACCTAAGCGGTAAATCTCGGAGGAATAGGACCGGTAAATCAATACGCGATATAAATGTGTATCCAATATCTGTAAGATTTGAGTTCATTGTATTATGTTTCGTTATTATGTATAATGGACGTTCTTTCAAAGTTAATTTGCAGTCAAAGCGCGCACGCGGTATTGGCGAGGCAGATTACTTTCATGTTGGTCCCGTCCGCGAGCCTGAGTAATTATAATCATTTCTTATTTATTTAGCGGTACGAGACACCCAACATCCGCCGTGTAATTGCACCCTGCTAAACGTTGTTGCGTAATGAGGGCCCTGAACTCGACCGCGCGACGAGCTGGTTTACGATTGCGAATATCGACTCTGGTCCAAATGCGACCCGCGCATTCCGCGCCCGCACACGTAACTTTGCCGAAGCTACGCTGTGGCATGCTCAGTAAGTATAGAATTTGGCATGCGATTTAATTTAAAAAAAAATACAATTGTGGCCTTTTGATGGTGGACAACAATGTATTTTTCTGGTGTAAAATACCGATTGCATGTAGCTATTCTAATAAAAGATCACAAAGTTATATTGCGCGTATTTAATATAAAAAACTTAATGAACTAACGGTATAAAATAATAAATAATATTAAAATAACACTAATAAACAAAAATCTAATTTTAAAATCTCCTAACAAAAGTACAGGTTCCACCGAGATTTGAACTCGGATCGCTGGATTCAGAGTCCAGAGTGCTAACCATTACACCATGGAACCGTTGATAATTAAGACCAAATTTTGTACCCCATACAGAGAAGACATGCTGAGTATTTTTTAATAGAAAAAAATAAATGTGCTACTTAATTGATTTATTCAACGATTATAATGAAGTTTTATCATTATCACTCTCTATACAAAATTTGTATTATTAATTCATCATTAAAGTATCTACCCACTTAGAACCAATGTATTGATCATAATTAATATCATTTGTTCCTCCGTTGTTTGAAAATTTAAAATTTATATTCGCATTTTGTAAAATGGTTAAGTAACATAAGTTTTGGTTAAATCTTTATTCAAAAAATTCCATAATCTTATGATTGGTTTAGCGCACTTTGGCCAGTTATCATGAATACCTATTTAACTACGAATCTGGCCGTTAATAACAATAAATAATTGTCTAGGCATAGGACGACATGGTGACCGTGGTCTCGATAGAACTAGGCTGAAGCAATAATAATATATACGTACATGCATCTTCATAACAAAGTTTACATTAGAGTAGATAACATTGAGAAAACATTCCGTAGGTATTTAATTGTAATTATGATCTTTAAAGTTAAGATCGTAAAGTTCAAGTTTATACACACAGGAAATGTGTATATAGCTGTCCAGTTAGTGTTGAAGGGTTATTTCACGCCTAATTAGTACTAGCGATGTTATTAGATAAGTAATTGACATATTATTGACCTTCATGCCAGGAGTTTTAATGTGTGTAACGGTTATTTGCACTGAAACGTGAGAATATTGCATCTTAATACCACATAGAAACATAAACGAAGTACTTTTAAAAATAAATACAATTATTAACATATAAACGGCTTAGTACCTGCTAAGAACAAAGATTATTCAAATGAATAATTACATATTTCTTTATGAAGCCATTATTTTAAAATATATCCAGGCACTATTCTGTGATGTTTTGTTTTGAGTTATATGGCACATTTAAATTTATTCAATTAAGCCTTACGTGCAATATAAAACATTTAAATAACTAAAATCAAAGCAAAAAAAAAAACAGAAAATACTAAAATTATTTTTTGCGCTTCTGTGTAGTGTCAAAGAAGCACCGAAAATAACTCAACGGCAGTATATTTTTTTTATAAAAACGATTTGTTTTGAAATTGCACCATGGTAATGTGGACCCCATTTAAGAATAACATTAACGATTAATAAGCGTTTTGATTTTATGTACAGGTAATTTTGCAATTGCCTCATGCGATGACTTGTCGTTGGGAAGTTTGAACCTTTAGTTGTCACGCTGAGGCGAAATGCCTGTAAAAAGGTGGCCTTCATTTTTCGGGTGGAATTTTCGCTGTTGGCCGTAGAAGGCCCACACAGCTTCCCCGGTAAGTAGCAATCGCAGATGGCTCGCGATGGAGTTTAATTGATTCGGAAATATGCACGATGCTAATTGTGAAATGTACAATTTTAGTTTCTAATATTTACATGAGGAAATAAGTCATCTTCAGTTCTCTTCAACCTATCGCAGTCCACTGCTGGACAAAGGTCTCCCCCATTTTGCGCCAGATATCCCGGTCATCTTCAGTTATGTTACGTAACAATACTGTTAACGTTGTGGGCAAATAATTACTTGAATACATTATTAAAAATGCACTACTTTATGCTTATAAACTTATATTCAAAATGTACCTTAGTATCTATTTATCAGAGTGATCTAAAGATTATTTTTAATAGCTGTAACCGGTTAGCCTTGTAGATGCGCCTTTATCTTTGACGACAGTAATTACTCTTGTCAGCAATCATTTAGGCTTATCGTTTATATGTATATGTAACATATTTAAAAAATAAAAAAAACGAATGCTTGCCCGTCAATATACAAGTATTATTCTTAAGCATCACTGGTAATATACCTACTATATAAAATACATTTTCCAATACATAACATATAGATATAATAACACATACGTATAATAACGTAGATTATGAGGCTATTTGTAGCGAGTTCCATATAAAAAGGCTTGACAAATCTCACCTCCGCTTGAACCCTAACAATATCTAATATTATTTAAATGAAATAAGTTTATTTTATTTGATAAATGATATTGGTAATTACCAAGCATGCAGATAAGTGGCAACAGTTATCACATTCCCGGTGTTAACCGGTATTGAATTAAGATGTGAAGTGGCAGTACTTATGCAGCACATTAACTGCCTGTGTTGTCTTCTCAGCTCAGAACATAGCTATAGTTTGCTATAGCTATGTTCTGAGCTGAGAAGACATATATATAGGATTTGTCTTAACAGTAAAGGAGAGCAAAATATGTAGATAAGTTTGGGGTACACACGCAGACAATGCACGATCCCACTTAGGTTCAAAGTTGAATAACATATACAGATAATATAATATTTACTATCTACAAATTAGTAGTAATCTGTGATATTAGGTATGTAACGCACTCGTGAATCAAACCCTTTGAATGTAAATGCACCTTTTTATCAAATTACATATTTTTAAATATATTTTTTCTTCTTCTTTTAATAAAAAAAGTATGTTTGAGGAATTGGTTTTTTTATCTGTGTAGGTATTTAACATTTCGCTAGAAGGCTTTTGATGTGTACTTATAATCGATAAATTTATGTGGTATATGTTAAAATGGCAAAAATGTATAAAGCGATATGATAATGATCCGTGAATAGCAATAAGGCCAGAGTCATCTGCGTCAAGATCATCCGGTTCTTCTATTAAACATCGTTGTACCTTTAAACAGATTTTTGCAATGGAACGGAGACCAATGCGTAATTCAAGCAGTACCTAAACTTCAAAATTATTCCACATATAAATTATAAAGAATTTATGCAATTTTATAGACATAAAAAACTTAAGACTGTAATCTACTTCTTATTGTGGGAAGCCAGATTGGTAAACAATCAGACTAATCAGATGATTGTCATGTATAATTATTTCTAAACATTGTATTCTACTAAGAACAGTCCAGTCAAACTCAATTAATCATCAAAAACATATTTTTAAATATTTATACATAGTCATATAAACACCACGTACTATAATAACTACGCACTAAATCTTAAAAATATTTGAATTAAGAAAAAAGCTTATACAGGATAACATGCTTAAGGATTCTTCTCATTATCTATACATATATTGAGCTTTAAAGTTGCTACTAAGTAATAATTAATGCAAAGTTAAGATCAACATATTTAAATTGCAAGTTCCTTTTTTATGTTTACTGCCGATGGTTGTATTCCTTAAGTTAATAAAAAGGTTGGATCATTCAATGTCTCACAATGAGATGTTTTGAGACACTTACATGAGGGTAAACCAACTTAAAATCGTGACTGAAAATCTGCTACCCGAAACAAGATATTTTATCCGTAAGAAAAAATATTGTATAAATAAATGCAAACCATTTACGAGTACTGCTTTAGTAATGGAGTTTACCTACATTTGCAGTTCATTGAAACAATCAGAGCTTTGAAGTTTTAATTATTTATATGCAAAAAAACTGGTTAGTCTACATTCCATTGGTTCGTGCAACTCGTGCAAGCCTCCACAGTGTCTAGGTCACGGGTGAACATGTTAATGGATAAATACGGGAACTAATGCTTTGTCACGGATTGGTTTGCGCGTCTTAATATCTGGGTAGTATGATCGTTTAATATTCAGTAATTGCATAAACATTTATTATGAATCTCTTACTATTGTACAGATAATTAATGTAGAGTCTTATAGTGTAAAATGTGCACCTAAGAAATGCTCTACTCAAAATTCACAGTGGTAGCGAGAAATAAAAATTTGGACACGGTATTTTTGTGGGGTCTCAACATGTTAAATTATAAATATATTAAATTATTAAATCCAAATAAAATCTATTCAATAATATATTTTATTTAAAAATTATAATTTAATAATATTAATTTATAATTAAAAGCTGATTTTAATGAAACGGCTTTGATGCAATTACTCCTAGGGCATCATCAGCTTATGACACCCCACTGGCCGTCCTGCACAAAAAAGGTTGCTTTTAGTACAACTATACTGTACCATCTACTCAAACCACTTTATAGTTGTAAACTTATGCAGCTTAAATTACGGTACCTTCATGTAATAGAATCAGTCACGCTAGTCCGTCCTCGGTGACGTTTAATTTACCTTATTTTTTATGTTTTAATGTCTTCAATTACTATGGCTGGTCGCATGAGTCGAGGTACTTCAGCCAGGGTCCTAGCTCGACAGCGAAACTGACAGCCTTCCTTAGAAGATTACGTATAATAAGTGCTATTATTTATTACTATTGTGCCAGATACAGGAAGAGTTTTTGCTGAAGAACCTTCGAGTTTAGCGATGTAGGTAGCAACCTACTAACATCAAAGACATAGACATACTTTTTGACGCAATTCACGTATCAGTTTGAATATGTTTGGCGTATAATATCTGGTAGCAATTACAGTGGTTGTAATTTAACAATTAAAATTAATACTTTGATCACGCGCTTTTAATCCGTTAATATGCTAACGCTCATTTTATTTAAACGTAACGGCTGTGTTTTTCAAAGTTTGTTTTTTATTGAAAGACGTTACCTATTTATGACGTCAAATGTCTCTCAATTAGAAAAATATATTGTTAAACTAGCCCAGACCATAGGAAGGCTGACCTACGATTAACGAATAATGCAACAATTACCTATTTTATATTTCAGTAGCATACTAATCATCAAAAGGATTGACTACCTAATCAGAATAATCAACCTCTTAAAATCATATCTAACACATATGTAGGATAGATTCAAAATTGGATTATAGTTGTGGAGAACAATTTGTATGAAAACTAACAAAGGTCGATGTAAACACCTCTAAAGAAGAATAGAAGAAGCGCTTTGTTTTGACATATCAAGGTCAATGTGTTAATACCGCCGAACTGTAGCGAACTCACTTTGCAGACTTCTTTGGAAATCAAATAGAAAAGATGTAAACAAGTATAAAAAGTATTTAAAAGAAGCTAACTTTATACTTAACAAATCAGGAAACTGTGAAGCGATTTAAACGGACTAATGAAATAATAGAAGTATAATAGTTTGGGGACTAAGTTGGTTTTGGTAAGCTTCTTTCAAATGGGAGATTTTGGTTTTTAACTTATCTACTACCAATGCAAATATTTGCTTAGGCCACTTTTAACGCAAAAATGCCGCATACCGTACTTTTGCGATAAAAGTACCTAGGTACTTATGGCCTATCAATATTTTAAATGGAGTGGTTAACTGACCTGGCTGGTGCATCTTCGTTATTTAAAAGCCAGTGGAATCTTTAATGAATTTACTTATTTGTCTTGCCGAAGTAGGTTCATTTGATTACACTGAACTTATTGTAGGTATCCCGTGTCAGAGCTAAACAAAAACTATGCAAATTGAGTATGAAACAAGACAAACCGTCGCGATCGTCGGTGCGTCTATATGTAGCAGTGAATCATGACTCGTTTAGCGGGTTCTTATGATAACCATATTAATTTTATGACAGAGATTTTATATGTCTGTTTGTTCAATTAATTTAAAACCTTATTACAGATATCGACGAAAACGTTGGTAAATGAAGATTCACATATTTTCAGTCCATCACACGTTTGGTTAAAAATTATAGGATAATTGAGATTATTATTAAAGCTTAAATTAATGACTATTAACGTAAGACATGTATAATTAATTTATTAATCAACAATAATATATAGTTTCATAAACTAAAAGCAAATGTCAAACATGAAAATCGCGGGAAATATACAATCGGCGCGCGCAATACAAGCTATTACGAACCATAGAATATATTTTTCTTACATATTTTAAACATGTAACACGTAATGTAACTTAATACAGATAAAATAACAAATTAAAATACTTTTTCTAATCTTTTTTCATGGCATAGCTGTATAGCAGATTATTGTCTTTTTGAAACCATCCAGAAATGCAGACGGAGTCAGAGTTAGATACTAGTATCTACGTATAAGTGACAAAAACTGATACATATAATATATAATAGAGTACGCTCGTCCCTCCATCAATCATAAAAAAATCAAGAACAAACTGCCAGTTGCTTTGAACTGTATCAAGGCTAAGAAACTTGTATTTCATTGATCTTCTGTTATGTATGATTGTTATGCAATGTCTAGAAATATTTTGAAGCGTTCAGGCCAAAAAGTTAACTACAAATAGGAACTTATTATATTATATTAAGTCTTCGTCTTTGTATTAACATTTTTATAAATGTAAATGTACTAAGAAAATGTAGTATTAAATTAAATAGTAGAATAGATAGATAGATAGACTCTTTATTGCTCACAATAAATTAAATACAAACAAAACCATAAAAACCAATACAGTGGGCAAAGGCGGCCTTATCGCTACAAGCGATCTCTTCCAGGCAACCTTAGGATAAAGAAGACGAAAAATAAGTAAGGTAGTGGGCAAGAAAAATAGGAAAACAAATAATATATGATATGTCAATATTAATACATAAACTAAAAAGAACAAAATACTTAAATAAATACACAAATCTAATAAATATGCTAACATAAATAAATAAAATAAGATATGTAAACAAATACGTTCTCATAAAAATACATACTAATCTATATAAATAATTCTCGAAATAATTACAATGTAGTGTCCAATAAATGCTGGTGGAGTCTGTTCTTAAATGTCAGTACCGATTTTGCATGACGAATATCAGGCGGCAACCTGTTCCACAAAGTCGTAGCTCCTACGGTAAAGGACTCTTTGAAATACCCAGAATTAGTGAACGGAGTTCTCAGCACATTATCAGACTTAGACCTAAGATCAAGACAGTGGTCTGTACCAAGAAATTGGAAACAATCTTTCAGATAGGAAGGGGATCGAGGGTCATACAGAACCTTATAAATAAGAGTCAACACATGTTCTTCACGGCGTTGTCGTATAGGTAGCCAGGCAAGCTTACGCCTAAATTCAGACACATGGTCAAACTTGCGTAAGCCAAAGATATACCTAATGCATAGGTTCTGCAAACGCTGCAGCTTATTGAGCAAATCTTCATTAAGATCAATAAGGCAGACATCAGCATAATCTATAATTGATAAAAGGAGAGACTGCGCAAGTTCAACTTTCGTCTTCACGGGTAACAAATTTTTCCACCGCCGAAGCGAACCAAAAGCCGCGAAAACCTTGCGACTGACCTCAGACACATGCGAACTCCAAGACAGAGTGTTGTCAAAGAACACTCCTAGATTCTTCACAGTTTTGTTATAAGAGATAGCCACACCGTTGAATAAAAGTGGAGGAATATCTGCAAAAACTATTTTAGATATCTGTTTAGAGCCGCCTACGATAATCGCTTGCGATTTATTGGGGTTGACTGATAAACCATGAGAAAGACTCCAATCACAGACGATAGCAAGGTTAGTGTTAATAATAGCAATTAGTGATTCAATGTTACTCAGGGGGGCATGAGAATAAATTTGAAGGTCATCAGCATACAAATGAAACTTACAAGTAAGGAGAGGAGTTAGAAAATTTATGAAAATAGAAAAAAGGAAAGGAGAGAGAACCCCACCCTGAGGCACACCAGCAGATAAACTGCAAAAATCCGACATTTTATCACCACCCCGCACACATTGTCGTCTTCCAACTAGATAACTCCTAAACCACTCAACCGTTGAATCAGAAATGAACACTGACTTTAACATTGCTAAAAGCACATCATAGTCCACAGTGTTGAAGGCGTTTGAGAAGTCAAGGAGTACCAAAGCTGTCAGTTCTTGTTGGGACATGGCATGCCGGATGTCATCAGATACCTTGACCAGTGCAGTGGTAGTGCTATGCCCGGGCGGAATCCAGACTGAAAATCACTAAGAATATTTAAAGAATTTACAAATACACTGGCTTGTTGAAGAACAAGACGCTCTAAAATCTTAGAAAGAAATGGCAAAATTGAAATGGGCCTAAAATGAGAAGGTAACGATGGGTTAGTGCACTTGGGGATAGGAATAACTATAGCTTGGCGCCAGCAACCAGGAAAACTACCAGTGTTAAGGGAGAAGTTAAAAATGTGGCAAATAATGGGAATAAGGATTTCAGATCCCATTAAAATCATCTTTCTATTAATACAATCTATGCCTTCGGCATTTGATTTAATAGCCTGAATGTTGAGCTCCACATCACGCTCAGACACTGGTTTAAATATGAAAGGCCGGTGTGATGATGGGGGATTATTAGAGATATTATTCAATGTGTTTTGCTTTAGATGGTAAGGTAGATTACAAGATGCAGAAAAATGATTATTTAAAGAAGACAAGTCCAAAACATCTGCGACAAAATTCCTTGACTTACCAATTCCTAAAGAGTTTAAAAAAGACCACACTTTGGCAGGATCACCATTTGACACGGAAGAATGTATGTGTTGACGCTGAGCATCCCTACACAATCTGCTACAACGATTACGGAGCTCCTTATACTTGGAATGATTTACATCTGAAGGATTCTGCCTGAATCGAACTTTAGCAGCATCACGCCTTGCCATAACAGTTTTAATATCATTGGTAAGCCAAGGAGCCGGCAGATGCTTTAGACGAACAGGTCGAAGTGGGGCATGGACATCAAATAACTGAATTAATATATAATTGAAAATTTCCAACTTTAAATCAACGGTAGTGGCTTCAAACACAGAATCCCAATCAGCTTTACGAAGGTCAGAAAAAAAAATTCTTTGTCAATATTATTAAAGTTACGTTGCATGACCACACGTGGTTTAGGTTTCGGACAACGGATATTATAGGACAGGTAAATAAGATCATGGTAGGAGAAAGCTACTGCAGGGAGTTGTCCATGATCATTCACATGGCCAGGGAACAGGGGAGTATATTATCTCAAGTTTTTACGAATTCAAATTTCTTTTTCTAATCGAGTAGGGATAGTCATATTCCATGAAAGCAACAATCCTCATTGGGCCCGCTGTGGATCAGATTGAAAAGCAATGTACTCATCAAAATCATTTGTGCTGTTTATCCCGGTTGCGGTTCCTTATAGTACTATGGTCCGATTTCTCACTTTGTAGTATTCTGCATTGTTTTTAAGATTATTGGCCCGTATAATGCTGCCGTAGACATTAAGCCAGCACATCTAGATAAACAATCACACTAACACTGGTATTATAAATCGCCTTACGGCCCCTAACATGGTTCTAGAAACGAATGCCATGTTAAACTAACATCAAATTTCTGAACGTGCGTTTTAACGCTCTAGCAGATTTAATGTTGATTATAAATTTTGTTTATACTTTAACTGCAACTTACTCTAAGGAAAAGCTTCAATCAGCTAGAAACATTGTGGCACGCGTCAATCCGGTATACTTATTGCATTGTAGCTGCAGGTGTCATCACAAAATGACATAGTTGTAATGCGGAATGCAATGCGCACGCTGCCTAATCAGTAGCGCGCAGATAGCCCCGATGACGAGTCAATCTCGATAACATTCCGCGAATGCCTGCATTACAGCCATTTTTCTTTTATGGTCATCATTGTTGACGATATACGACGTTATAGTGTTAAATCTGACAGCAGGACTGCAGGGCTTACGCTTGAATGACATACGGATTTACCTCATTGTTATTAGAGTCTGTTAAAAAAAAATGGAGCTTTAGGTAATTCTTCCTAACAGAAAGGAGGTCCTACAATGACTACACAGATTAATTCCTTGTAAAAACCTTCTATTATTGTAAGATATTGCAATAGGATGGTTAAGTACCTAAGTAAATATAATAAAATTAGAAATTGTTGAAGTTAGGGACGGTAGAGTTAGGCCGAGCAGATTCAGAAGCTTGGCTCTCCATGCGATTAGATATATTTTTCACAGGGCAAAACCTTAATGGTCGCCTTGTAACATTTTACATGGACTGATTTTGGTGGGATGTTTTATTCCACTAATATATTTGATGTTTACAAATAATAAACAAAAGCACACCGCTTCACTTACGCAATCGTTTCGGAAATTCCATAGCGATATAACCTATATTCCCAGTGTTCGCAGCCCTGGCAAGCTCGATTTAGTGCCATCCGTCATCGATAATAACGTGGAAGAATGTCTGGGTAACAGGCTAACAGCAACTTCAATAATAGCCGCTATTTATATGACGTTAACATGGGCATTGTAAAGATGGCCGTTTTGCTGCAAGGAAATATACAAATATTGAACTCGCCTAGAATTTTTTTTACAGTTGTTTTCGGATTCGTGGATTCGTTGATCCTGTTTTATTTATAAAAAGTAATATTACAAAAAATATGTTCAGGTTTGGTATTACTTATTGCCCTCAAATATAGGTCTTAATGACTTTGTGTTAATATTAGGAATATTTCTTAATTCTGCAAGCTTTATAGATTATACCAAGAAGTAACTAGGCTTAAACGAAAGCATACAAAATATTATTTCGTCAGGAGAAATATTAATTTTTCCATAGGACTATATCATAAGAACAAATAGGTGTGCTTACTCTGATAAATAACAGTTTTGCTTTTACTAATATGTCTAGGTATAAGAATCCGCAAGGAACATGGAGACCGTAAACCGTAAATAGATTTTCTTTAGCAAAACAAACCCATAATTCACTAAAAGCCACTAAGGGGTGTAAGAATGAAATGCTGAAACGCTTCATTTGCTATTTCACCCAGGCAGACGCAAACAACTGTACCTATATACATTGTATATAGGTACAGTTGTATAATATACAATGTATATTATACACATCAACCATATATTTATTTGTGTTTAGTTTCTTATAGAATCGATATTCAGCCCTGGATAGGATGAAGAGAGAGAGGTTTGTATATGAAACTTAATAGTATTTTGTACACTGAATTAAGTTATGTTTGTTTATAAATAATATTTATTATGGCAAAAGTTAGCAGTTTAGTTTGATTGTATTTATTCTAAATCATATGTGCATGTTATTTTGTGAAACATGTTCAACACAAAATGAAATGGACAACTTTTATGCCTTCTTTTCCCAAATAAAAGTCTTTTCTATTTAGCAATTAAGCATACAGCCCACAAGGTGGTAAGGTGCAATTGTTCATATTGTTCTCATATCTTCACCTGTACTTCCTACAGTGCATTTGCACTAGCAAATTATATTACAGGTAATATTTCAGGTAGATATATTGTCGTCACTAACTATAGTGACGACAATATATCTACCTGAACACAGCTATAACAAAATCATGGCGGAAATAGATAATACACTAAAAATAAAATAAGGCGCGGACCGAAAGGCGGTTTGAAAACTTTGGCATCTGGGTTACTTTGACAAAACTAACTAATAAAGCTACAGCTTGATGATACATTTTTATTTAATTCCAATCACTCGATCGTAAGTCGATGTCGATGCTGACCTTCACTGAAGGAGAAATTTTTTCGGGATAACTTGTCGATTTTAGCCGCGGATGGCCTTCTCAGATTCGAGGAGTTCTCAGAGGACTAGAACTTCCGGGCCTATGAACCACCGAAATACGAATGTTCGCTGGTGGATGCTGGATGAGATAAGGACCGGGATGTCAAGCGTAGTATGCAGAAGACATATCTAGTAATAGATTGTGAGTGGTGGAAGAGAATAGCGTTACCTTAAATCATGAGTTTATATAAAAAATCTGTTGTACGCTAGAGGCGAAGCGTGCGGAAGGCGCGTGCGCAGTTCGCGTGTGTCCCGACCGCCAGTGTGTCGCGTAACGGTACCCGCGTCACGGTGCTCGTGCCTCGCTAGACTTACACAACCTTTTTTTTTTTAATCAATAACAAATTATCCTCAGACTTTCTCACAGTTCCCCTCTAGCCTAAATTTGAACATAGCTTAAATTAAATAATTTACGTTTATCCAACATTCCTACGGTGAAAGAAAACATCCTGAGGAAACCTGCGCACGCCTACGAAGAAATACAAAGGTTGTGCGTGGACGACAAATGCCTATACCCTATACGGGTAGGCTCGTGCCCTCGGTGCGGACGTTACAATGAGCTGACTATGATGATACATATTTAAATAAATAAAAAGAGAGTAGTCGGAACAAACACACAGACAAACATTAAAAGAAAATTTGGTGTACGGAATGCAAGAGTATACGTAAGTTTCATATGCATTTAGGAATAAGCGGTTATTTTAATTTTATCAATAGACACTCTAGTTTTAATACATATGTACGATAAACAATGTTGGAAAATGCTACACCCACCATGTGTTTTGTTATTTTAAAAAAGACAGAAATACACAGGTTGCGCATCTCTGTGCTCTACTGTCTATCCTTCGCGTCCGTGAAGTAATGTCTTCAACGATACTGAATATCTTCTAGATGCATGCGCTTTTACTGCCATTAAAATACTTAAAAATAGCAATGTTGCTAGCAATTTAACAGAAACTAACTAGTCAGCACAAGTCTGAGGGTGTGTCACATGCGTGGTGCGACAAATCTCATTAATCTGCTCCGTCCGTCCGTCTTCTTTCCATCCTGGAGTTTCCTCTAAAATCTTCTTTTTACTAAACAGTATCATGACTGTTTATTAAACCACCAAAAGACGTCTGCCTGATAGCAAATAAGAATCGCACAATGAATTTTAAGGCTTGAAAATATTTATAGAACACTAAGGTCACAACAAGGATTTAAAACAATGGTCACAGAATCAACTTATTAGGGATTATGATTATGAATTATAAGTTTATTTATCTCTTTCTACTAAGATTTTTTAGTTTGTTACTTGTATGTGTATTTAGATTGTGGAGTTTTAAGTCGACTAGAGATCTACGATAAGTAACTTAAAATATATCTAGCTTCTTAGTTCTACATAAGTTAACAATGCTAAGCCAGAGTTAGATTCATACATAGGTATTAACCTACATCAAGAATAGGTACGTGAAAAAATTTAAAGATCAGTGTTTTAAACAAAATTATGAATCCTAATACGAAGGCAAAGTATGTACTTTGTAATATGCCGTTGAAATTGTTTTTTTTTATTTTGCTGCTGCTGCTTCGCGGAACCAATTGTAAATGAATAGAATTACCAGCAATTACGCTCGGAGCTGCGATGCATTATAGTCAATGCATTCACGTGAACAATATCTGCTTGTTCTTACCATTGTGATGTCAGTTATAATCTGTTTAACTCTAAGTAATAGGCTATTTGTAATTTAATTTCGAAAAATGACTTTTTACGAAAACTGACTTCCTCGTTATTAATTTTCGGTAGGTGCTTATTTTTAAATTTATTAAACACAACTGACCTTTGTTGCACCTCAGTTGGTAGATATGCTTTTGTCTCTAATTATTATTAAATGCCGAAATTCCTATTTTACAAATTTAGTTTAGGTAATATAATATCTTCACATAATTATAGAAAGCGGAACAGTAAATGTATTAAAATAGGTTTATTTAATGATTGTGCACTAACTTCATTATTTAATTTGTCCTAACATCTTTCCATGGCTTTGCTGTGCGGAAAACCTGTGTCTCACAGTGGATTACCGTCGACTGATGATTATTAACTAGGTTCTATTTACTCATTAACAACTATTTCCTTACATAAGTGATCTGTCGTGAAATATATATTATGTACTAGTATCTCTTTCTTTCTGTCTGTCTAAAGCCATGATAGACCTTGTTTGAGGCCATCATCGAACAACTTGTGTGAATCATCGCACTTTCTCTTAGCCCCCCGCAGTTTGACTTGTCCCGAATGATGCGAGCGAAGGACCATCGGCCTTGCTTGTACTGACACACTAAACAAACGTTCACCTTTAGCTGGTTATAATTAGTTTTTGGAGCTTTTTTATATATTTTTGAGGTATTACGTAGCATTCTTATTTATGGGACACCAAACACCGAACAGTCAAGGCAGGCATTTCTTATATCATGGTACGAGTCGTTATAGTACTGATATCTATAATATAGAAGAATGAATACATGTGTCATTATCATTAATAACATAATGTGTAAACGTTGGGTTTTGGATTGTATCAAATGAAATAAAATTCATTCGGTAAGAAAAAGTAATATTTTTATTTCGTCGATGATGATTCGTATTTGTTACTTACTTATAATGCGATATAATGGGTTACAAACCAAAACTTCTACATCACTATTCAAATTACTACAGATAATATCGGCTCTACTTATTAAATTTTATCCACGAGTATCATCCAAAAAGTTCCTATATATTTTTTTACAAGTATAATAGAGGTCCAGTTAGAAAGGAGCACGGCCAAGGCAGCTCCGGTGGGTCAAGGGCTCGGCCACTGACCCAGTACCCTCCCACGGTGACCGCTTTGAGGACCCTCCGTTAATGGTTATATTTGGTTGCCGCAGTCATCGATGTATAAAGCGATTGGATACGGGTCGGAATACAAATGTAAAAAGTCTGCTTTTTACATTTTTATTTTAACTTTTGGTATTTTCAAAAGCACGAATTTACTGTTAGTGTACCTTACGTTGTTGCCCGCCTTCACATAAACGATACCAAGATGTTTTGGTAGCTATGAGATTTTTTAAATTAATCTATTTTATTCAAAACTCAAACACTAGTATAATATTAACTAATTTGCCAAACTGCAATTCAGAAGATACTAGTAGCTATATTTTTTGACATTATTACATAATTTAGTATTTAAAATAGTGTGTTTTTATTTAAATCATGAATTATATTACATTAATCATATAATAATATTATATATTTCTTCATCGTGAATTAAAAAATAATAGGTACTTTATTCTATAATAGATCACCAAAAAATGTAGGAAGTCAGCAATTAACATGCCGATAGTTATACATAAATAAATAATACACACCTTAACTAATACCACGGCATATTTGTCAGTACAGACATAATATCATACCTACCCTCCCAGACTGAAACAAATATTATCCTGCACATAGTCCAAATTTTTTATGTATCTGCGAGTAGCAGTGAACTTCTCAACCATTATAATTATGTACCACATCAGTTGTCTAAGTTATATACCCTCTTGGTAGTATTGGTTAGATTTCATCATAAACATGCAAACTCTCAATGCCATCTCCACCAGTCGTCTTAAATCCATGTCTGCATAAATAACAGATCTCAGAACAGCCAAAGGATACCAGGCGCGTGGGTGTCGACACACTGACCGCACTTGAAACCAGAAACTAAAGTACATAATTCAAATCTGTATAATGCCCAAAACGGGACGCATGCCGACTCGCTTTTGTTTTCTCGAAAGTGAAATTCTAGGCATTTATTTTTCGCCTTTGTGTGACTAGACGAAAGCTTTCAATGACAATATGAAATATAGCAATATTTTAGGAAAGTTTATGGTCATATGCAATTTGCAAGTAACAGCGTGTCTTAAAGTATAATTGCAAGTCATTTTCAATGTTTGTGTATTTAATGTGTTCAATAATATCAAATCGAGTGGGAGCATTATTACATTTCAACATATAATAATTGTTGTCATGCCTGTGACGATTACATATTTATAAAAGTACTAATGGCACTATCATATCATAAGAACGTGGCATTGGCATTTTTGAGGAAGTGAAGTCCAAGTTTATCATACATTCCTCAAATATGTGCCTTAAGTGTAATCATTGTAATTTAACAAATTATTAAAATTATGTAATCATCATTAATAAAATAGGCAATTTATCCACAACACTGTGTATCACATTATAACTTAAGACGCATCGTGATTTGTAGAGATATTTCCTGAACCTTGAGCCTAAAATGATATATTATAAATTAAAATACCTATATATTTTTTAAGTTGGATTTGTAATTTTCACGATTAGTAGGGTACCATCATGTTATGTTAAAACTAGCTTTTGCCCACGTCTTCTGTCGCGTTAAAAACTATTATTTTTCGTCCCTCGTTTATCTACTTAAGGGTGGATTTTATCAAAATCCTTTCTTAAAAGATGCTTACGTCGTAGTAGCTTTATGCATGCAAAGTCTCAGCCCGATCACTGTGTCAGTCAGTCAACTTTGAGTTATATGTATTGAGATAAGTCTTATTCAGTTGTCATACATTTATTTTAGTAAACTTCATCAACCAATGTAACAACGATCGATACTGTCCATAGTATTTTTGTATGTCGACAAGATGAAATCAAGATATATGTATAACATCGAAATTATCGATAGCGATATATCTATTCACTATCAACTTATAAAATATACGACGCTCTGACGCTCCTGAGGGAGAGCGTGTAATATTTAAAAAAATAAATATTTTTGGAAGGGATTGTAACTACACCAAGAATTAGTTAAAGTAGTTCAAAAAGCTTTACAACGGATTTGTGACGTCAGGATTCATAAAACGGGTGATAAATGAGATCATTAACGACGACTGACTTACGGGCGAACGAAATTTAATAACCCAAATTTCCTTGAGATTTTGCTCTTTTAAATTTCTTAAAACTTGTGTGTGCGTGTCTGTACTAGAAAATGATAATTATGTTTTAATGTTTTGCCAAGTTACGTGTCACTTATGGCAAGGATGTAGATCTAAACAAGGACATATTTACCCTTATAGCCTCGGAACTGTAACTTATAGAGATAAGATAATATGCTAGACTTTCAGTGATTTCGGTGCCAGCTTGCTGAAACACATTTCATTTTTCTATATTTTTTGTTTGTTAAGCCGTTGGTCTCGGCTATATCCTTAGCTTATGCTAACCATGATACGGCCCGATCTCCCCATATCAATGTTTTGCTGCATGTACACTGCCGTGGGATCAAGTCGTGGATAAGTCAGTTGACGAATTAATGATAATGATACTTAATGATTTAATCCTGACTGGATATGTTTTGTTATCAATTCATCTTACCTTAAATCTCTGGGTGAAGTAAGAGTTCTATTTAATTGTTTGAATCGTTTGCACGTGTGTTACTCCAGGGCAGGGCGTGTTTAGGGGGAACCAATAATTTATACCTTTTAACTGTAATGGGCTCCTTCATTGTAAAAGTCTCAAAGAATATACAACACAGCATTTAAGATCCCCATGATACGGCTATACAATGGCGATTAAATGTATTTGCCGAGGTAATTAATTGCCTACGGATTATTACATCTTAAACGCTGCTCGTTTTAATGTAAAATTTAAGTGTTTCCGTTGTCAGAGGTAGATATTACGGGATATCAAAGAAGCTGGCGTAAGTAGAACTTCATATAATTGATTTGTCGACGTTAGCGCGTTGGCATAGAGATGCCAATATGCTCAATGGGTCTTAAAAGGTTCAGTCAGGTAAATCAAGTATGTTTCATGTGTATGTTATCACGTTTAATTACCAATTATAAATTTAATGCTATATTTTAAATGATGGTTATTAATATAAGTATTCGTATCGGTTTGTCGTTAATGAGTAATAAGTTAATATATCTGATTTTAATTTCTACAATTGACTTTAGACCAGACAGTTGATTTGTATTTTGATAGCGGGCTCTTCTAGGTTACCTAGCCCTCCTGTAATGCCCTAAGCTGAGGCCCGCGTCACACCTTTATTTATTTATTGAATACATTGCCTTACAAACTAACAGAATTGATCCAAAACGTTTATAAGCACAGTTATATTAACAGAATAATTAGAATGCAAAATAAATATATTGTTAGTAAAGACATGCCACGTCTAAAGGCTTTAGGCTCGTTGCACCAATTTTTTGGCTGAGAGCCATCTGCGCTCGCCACTTGTCCGGTGAAGCTGTGAAGGCCGCGCGAGCAGCAATTCGTCATTCCCAAAAAAAATGCAGCATCGAATCCGTCACAATGACACCAGGACTTCAATAGCAAAGTCTCAAATAATAATAAGTTTCGGAGTAGGCGCCCGGAGCAAGGACATTGAACTTGGCAGGTCAAGATCCCCGCAAACCACACGCTTCGCTATAAATACTACGCTTATAAGCTACCATTGCATCAGTATAAGGTCCAGTATAGGTACTTTAATCTTGCCTAAACGATGACCCATGTGGCCTAATGGTATTTTACCAAAGGTTCCGGTTTGATTCCCGGGCAGTACAAGCATTTATATAAGTCCGGGTGTTTCTATATTTTATGAATGAACCGGGTATTGTATGTATATGTACGACTATCAAACTAAGATTGTAGCCGGCTGTGGATTGCAAACTTATTTCCATAAAGACTTCTTATCCTCGTGCCTTTGCGTATGGAATCCGGATCTGAGGAGCCCCTATTGTGGGAAATATAGCTAATACAATTAAAGTTTCAGCGCTGCGTTATTGTACTTGGAGATGCCTTATCTGGTTTATTAGCGTTCTTCGTTCTTGTTCATTGTGTTCAATTTATTAATATTGGTTTTTAGTTTTGTTTCTTTTAACTTTATCTTATCACTTACATAAATAATACTTGAAGTATACCTAAGCTTACACTCCTTTTTATGCACGCGTCTTAATGGATTATTTGAAGCACACAATGCCTCCCACGGGTGCCTTAAAAACTGAAAATGATGAAGAAAATTTTATCAGTTCTTTCCCATTTTTATAAGGTGCAGTGTGTATTGGAGTTAGCTCTATCGTGGACTATCGTGAGTTGTTAAGGTTATTATTATAGGTACAAATTTCCTTAATGATGATACATTTGATATTGGTATTAGAATGTTATAAAAGTAGAATGAAATAAGATTTGTGTGTAGGTGGACATGTGGGAATATTAACGAACGAGGTTATTGCGATCTGCCAACACGAATTTGACTAGTATGGTGTTAGGTTATAGCATTACCAGCTCAACTAAGGCCAAGTCCAGCAGTGGGTTGTTTGATGTATTTAATAAACTGGTAACGCAAATGTTTGACTTGAGTACAGGTCAACACCAAACAATTCAGGTGAACAAGTACGTTTAGGCACAAAGCAACAATAGAAAAATTAAATGTCATATTTCTTCTTAGCTTTAGCGGCAAAAGACTATATTGTTAAACATTAGCCTACTTAATAATTTCGAGAAAAGATTCCTTATCTTTTCCAAGAACCAACTTCATTAATGGTTACTGTAATTTATGATATTAAGTTAACTATTTAATTTTAGTTTTGAATTTTATTTTACAGTCAGGTAAGGAGCTTACAACAAAATTAACTTCGTATACAATATACATTAAAGCATGACGTCATTATTGTTTAATTTGCGTACATGTAAAAAACATTATTTTTGTAGAAAATTAGGAACTTACACACACTGAACTGTATTATTTATAATTGTAGTAATAGAAATAGGTGAGCAGTAATAATAGAACGAACGAGTAGTGGTGGGGGCAACCTATGGGCTACATAGCCTGTAGGTTGATTCCATCAACCTGGATTTCTACGATGCACCGCAAAATTCATCCATGCAAATAAATATAGATATCACCTAATGCATAACTGTTATGAGGGAGAAATAGATGAAAATTGTACACAGACTATTATATTCATAATGTCGGTCTTTCTCGGGTATAGCTTTGAAGCGATCTTACTTAAAAACCAGGACCAAGACACAACCGCTCCTTAAACCTAATAAAAGCAAGTGGATTCTAGAAGTTATTAACCTTGATGTGAATAGCGTACATTGCAATGGAAACGATGTCCTTTGATAATGTAATAGAGAAAGTTCAAAGAAAATTCAACTAAGCTTTAAGTTATGATGTTATTTCTTGTGTACACGCCGAAAGAGTTGGTAAATAGATGGCAAATTAGTGCTTTATGGTCGAGTAGTCAAGTCGCGCGTGCGTAGTGTAGTCACTCTTGGCGGTCGATAACACTCGCTCCTTGAGTCTCAGTGAGAATGATTAATATGCTTGTCATTTTATGCAATTCGCTGCCCTGATATTAATTAACATACTACTTGAATCAGGACGTAGTCGCAGAGTGATCTAGCAATATTGTTTTTAATATTTTTCTGTATTATGTGAATTAGGACTTTATATTGAGCAAGTAAGGGATACAATTTTTCAAATCATTACTTTCTAGATTTAATTTTAAAACGCGTTAAATCATATTTTCATACACGACATTATTTCCTTTTTACCCTACCTTAATACTTTTAATTAATCAAACACTAACTGGCTTCATTAAGATGCGTGCCGGTGAACAGGTTCAAAGTTCAGGCGCACAATTTGATTAATGGTTGTAATTAATATATGCATTATTCAAGAGTTTATTTATACTTAAAGATATATAAATACCTACTTATAATATTGATAGGTATCGTGAGAGTACTGGTACCAAATGAGTCACATTAGATATATAAATAAAATTTTAGGTACAAACGAACCTACGCCATAACACGAATAATATACATTTAAACTTTATAGTGGTGATAAGACGAACGGCTTAGTGAGAATTCATATGATTATATGCGAACACCGAGAATTAGTATTTTCAGAAAATATCATTTCATAAGCAAATATACACGACTTATAAATGAGTCGCTACATATTCAATTGTTTTGAATAGTGCTACGCCTTCGAAAACAAAACTACAACGTTGATTATTTCGATTATCAAAACACTTTCTTCGATATTTCAATTGTGAATGAAAGAGGCTGTATCACGAAATCAGCTGTAAAATATGTTTTTTGCTAACGAGAGCCGGAGAAAGGTGAGCGACTGGACCCAGTGACATACTTCAGACACTTTCGCATTTATTGTTCTTAGTGGCATTTGGCTGAATACGCCGATACACTTGGTTAGTTGACAATGATACTTGAATATGAATCTGGGGTATGTATTGTGTGTTTATAAGTAGAAAATAAAGGACTACCAAGTTGTTGATGTATGCAATTTACGATACCTACGATTTCACTGCGTATCGTTTAGATAAATTTGATCTCAATATATTAGCAATAGTGTATCAAATAAAGTTGGCAACAACATTTTGGTACATAAATCATAACTAAAGATGGCTCTTAGAGAGAAAAGATTTGGCAGCAACTTGCATTGCGAAAGTGTGGTGAATACAAAGATTTTTATGCTATTTATTCAACGCAAATTAAACTTGAAGTGTCATTGGATCGGCGAGGTATGTGGGCGAATGCGCCGACGATTCGCGTCTCTGGTGCAAGCTCGATGAGAAAAGTAAAGGACCGAGAGATATCTTGAGATAATGGAGGAGAGGAGGAGGAGACATATAATGAAGTGATGGAATGAGACAGATACAATTTCACTGTACTTTTATTCCAGTTCATAAAATAAGATGTAACAGAGAGGAACCTACAGAATAGTTGTCCAACTTTCTGTACTGTATTCATATTATCAGAAAATAGCCATGGCCTAAAGCATCGTGCTTAATTACTTTGTATCTAAATACCTAAGGTATTTCATTAGCCACAGACAGGTGGCGTGCGTGAGTAAAAATTGATTTGACCGCGTTTTCAAAAACGTGCAAAAGAACACCAACACGACGACCGTAATCACCTCTCTCATGCAACATCATTAATCATCCAATTCTACTGAAGCATGCAAAATCTTGGTGCTTTCATCGTGAAATGAAATTATCAACCTGTTTTTAAAGAGTCTGTAATTATGGTGGATATATGATAAAACTTATTTTGGAAAATCGAAACCAATTCGTTACTTATTCCTTGAATAAAACTTTAACTTATCACTACCATTAAAATAAAACTTAGTAGTATACATTTTAAGAAGAAGAGCTGAGTGCTTATTATAATGCCTTCGAAAAGGGTTGACAAAGATACTGATGATGAGCATATTACGTTCCTCAAAAATTATATTTCGTCGAATACTTATTTATTCAGAATATAAATTTTGAGTTCTTAACAATACATATCCAACCGTATCTGTTCCGTGCCCAATTGGCTATACAAGTTATGTGACATCCAAGTCGTCTCTCTAACCACGGTAGATTACCATGGATTTAATTAAAACCAGCAGGGTTATTGCACTATAAATAAGGCAGACCAGGACAGGTTGTCAGGTAGCCTAGAGCCGGCTAAATATAACTGAACAGGTCGCGCGGAGATGAGCAACAATACTAGAGGCTCATAGAATCATTGCACACTATAATCTGTTATATTTATGCAATAATAAAATATATAGATAATGTTCTCGGAGTCGTGTTAAATAAAAAATGCTATAGTACCAGATATAGTTATTTTTTATCTTTTATTTTCTATTTTGCAGGGACTTACTTGTATTTGCATCCATATTATTTCATCAAAATACTTATATTTTCTATTTTTGATGATTTTTACAAGGTTCAATTACATTTACAATGAAGTATATACTAATTTGAAAGGTTCGATTAACTAAAGTATATAAAATAAGTAAAAAATCCCTAAAAAGTTTAACAGTGGCCCCAAATTGAGCTATAAGCTTATAATATTAAAAATACTTACGTAAGCTTTCTTGGAAAACATACGTTTTGAACAGTTAGTATTTATTTACATGAAAGAATTAATGTATACACTTTAAATAGGTAACTAACTACGGGAGTAAAAACGAATTGCCCGAAATCTTTAGTACCGAAATTGTTCACTGAAACAATTATGCCCGTTGTTTTGCTCTAACGACTAATCGGCCCATTGACTTCACAGAGTTGGCTGCACACCAAGCTTTAGGCTTAACCGTGTCGCCTCGGATCCTTCCATTATTTGTTTGTTTTTTTCTGTAGTAACGTTCCGCGGCTCGTTACTCATCAATTGCTCCGACTACTTTACACGATCAACGAACAAAAGAATATTGCGCCTAATATATCCGCGTGGATTTTTATATCTAGGTACATACTATGTCTAAGGAGTTAGTAACGGGTTTGCGTTGTCATTAAATTTAGGCTGATAAATAAAACATAAAACGGGGGAGAGCTATGTCCAGCTGTGGTCTTTGATAGATTGAAATTAATGCATTACACTTTCTGACTCTTGTATTGGAAAGCACTGTTGAATTATGAAAAAGGGTTTCCACTAACTATCAGATGGGCAGTCTTACCTATTTTATAAAAAACAATATGGTACGAACTCTGCGCTGGTTTAATAGATCACAGTACAAAGTACAAATTTTATTCTCTGTTGTGAGGTATTATTATACTTTTTTGGTTGTGGAAACGAGCGTAACACTTTTCACGGCACTAAACCTAAAGAGACGTTGTAACTTAACATCATCATAATTTTTTACCACAATAGCTGTTTACAACGACTGTTTAGATATAACATCAATTTTGATCTTATAGCCTTTAGAAAAACTTCAATTTCCTTCAGGAACACGGGTATTCTTATAATGATTATACAATATATATAAAATGAACATGAAATTAAAAAAGAGAAGCGAATCGTAGACCCGTCGGGGCGGATTGCTGAAGGCCGTGGTGTAATGCGCGCGATGCCAAGTGCAAGGCGAGCCGCCCGCGTAACTTCCCACTGTGACAACACGCATTACAGACATTATGAAATGTTTACCGTGAATATTTCTCTACTCTACTTTATGATAATATGCGAATTCTTAATTTTAAAAAGAGGTTTTTAGTTATTAAGGTAGCACATTAATTTAGCTAAGTAATACCGGCGTCATTTTAAACTGAGCCAAGTTTAACGTTAATGACGAACCTCGTATGCCAAATTAGACGATTTTGTTAGTTACGAAGCACTACCAAAATCGTCTAATTACTAGTAAAGAATCTCAACAGCATTTGTATTCATAAGTGGACGACACCAGGTGTCGTCCACTTATGAATACAAATGAATAGATAAATTTGTAGCATCAGTCATTTTTAATCATCAGCTTAAAATGTTCCACTGCAGATGCATTCCCTCACAGCATACCTATGGGAGAATTAAATATTTTTATACATTTCAAGAATTTATTAGGTATTTATAGACTATAATTATTTGCGAATCATTGATAAGGCGATTAAGCGGCTCACACTACGCATGCCAAGACGCGATCCAAACGCCACTTTTGGAATGATAATAATAATACAACCCTTAAGGGTACGTTGGTCGGCTCAGGGTCGGATGTTGCACTGAAGATGCGGCGCATTACACTCGTTACAGCAGCAAACGTGATCTTGGTGGAGTTTAATTCGTTTTGTTTGTGTTTAAACGAGTCTTGTACATTGCTGATATTTTTAATTGGATAATGTAATAATGTTTTACTTTTAAATATTACGAGTATTTTAGTAGAATAGAGTATTTTGAATCCACATCGCATACTCTAATTGTGAAGTATTAATGACGAAAATGATTTATATTAAATAAATACTTTCAGTTTTTATACGTTTATGATAAAACAGTTCGTAAAAATTTTACACCAGATGAGAAAAAAATGCACTGCGAATAACGTAAAGATTTCTAATAACGCAAATCCGTATAAATATATATATTTAATGTAATCAGACACATTTTATTGCACTTTATCCTACAGGTAGGTAATGATTGTTTTACTATTATAATAAAAGGGAAATTAATTTTCCCTACAAATTTAAAGTAGCTACATGACGAGTAGTTTGTTACGCAAGCCATGTATATGCCTCTATCCTTTATTATCTAGGAATTTAAATCCCAATAATGTTTTGCATAATCAAAATAACATTTCAGATCCATTATAAAGTTAACAATGTAAATTGATGAGAAACTTCCACATACATGAGATTTGCAGACGCATTAATGTCCCTCAGGTATCACAACAAAACGACGCGCCCTGGCCAAGGACACAGAAAACAAAACACAAAACAAACTCAAAACATTAATTATAACGAATGCCTGATTTATGGTCTTACAGTTCCTTTAAATAATGCATGCAACATGCTATACGTTTTTTATGGGGGCTGCAAATCATATTCTGTAAATGCAGCGCATTCATTACCATTGCATTTCAATGTTTATTTTCATTGAACCATTTAAAAAATTTAAATGGTACGAGATTTTTTTTAACTCTTAGGAGCTATATAATAAATAGGAGTTATTGCGTCCGCTAATTCGCACTGGACCATCACGATAAATATCTGGGAGGGAATTCTTTTGCGATCAATTCACGTTATGGCTGATATAGATGACAAATCGACAATGCCATGATGGCACTTAGTCCATATACAACCTGTTTAAGCGATTATACTAGTTCTCTAAAATATGTAATGAGTCATTAATACCCTGGCCATTTAGAGACCACATAAACATTGAACACTAATCCACAGCATTGCAGTTGAAAATGAATGAAAATTGTAATATGCTTTGCCTGGTTAAGAGTTTAATCAAAAGAAAAAATTACTTCATCCTTCATTGGTGTATTTTCTTGACGTCCAAGAGCCATCAATGTTTAAAGAAGACATACTTATAGCAAACAAAATAAAGATAATTGAAAAAAAATGCCTTACGAAAATAATAATAATAAGAACGATAAAAAACTGAATGCTCTATCAGAGCATTGAATTTAGTTTATATAAAGTTAATAAGAAAATACATAAGGAAGCATATACTCGTACTTGCGCTTTTAAATTTTCATAAAGTTCATGATAAGTTTCATCAGATGTTTTATTTGTAGCTCCATTTTTACTCTTGCATATTTTGTCATCAAGACCCATTTTCTGACGACGCTATGGCAGAGTTTATTCCGAATTAATGTTAAACCAGACATGTATAAAATATGCTAACAACAATAAAAATAAAAAGCGTTAACATCTATTGATTTTCTATATACACTCGTAAACAGGGCCCGTTATTTGTCCCACAAAAATATTGTGAAACCTATAAAACGTATCGAAACAAAAACGGGTTCGTGAATATTTATCAGAATTTCGTGAGCGCCACAACCTGTCTGTGGCATTACTGTTTATGAGAAGGAAATATAAGATCATTGACACACAGATCCCGGTTTGATATTTGTCTAGAACCGTTGTGTGACACTCGACCCCGTGTTGGTTGGACGTTGGACCACGTTTTTTCTCATGCAACTTATAAGTTATAACAGATAAATAGCTTGATTATGGAGTTATCGACGTTATTAACGCTATCGCTTATTCAAACGTTACGTTATATTATTAAATGCAAATAAAAGTTACAAGACGGGAGATGCAGTTTTTTTAAAAACACGGTACTATAGTTAGGTAAAATAAATTAAATCTCAAATAGTGAGTCCAAGTTGAAGTGTTATTGACATGCCAAATTATATCCCAGAACCTCAAAGTCAACTGTACCTAGTACATATTTCATGACACCGGAGTACTTATAATTTTTATAATACGACGGAGTAATACTTTAAAACAGTGCCTCAGCAAACTAACATTAAGAACTCTAATACACAAAGAACTGTTGCAGTTACATACAATTACAAATTGAATAATCTTATCTCATAGCTTTATCATCGAGATTATTACATAATTGCGGAAAACTGTCTTTACCGGCGCGTGTCTTTACGGTCAGGCGCGTGGCGTACGCGCATAATGTAGGCTTCACACCGACGAGTTAATTAACCGAATACGCGGAAGTGTATTCATCATTATTCATTAGCAGCATCAGTTGGGTGGGTGCTTCCTAGGTTTTTCTACAGGAGCTCATCTCGCGCTCGCGTGCCCGTCCGATGCGCTCGTGCGCGCATGGTCACTCCTTCTTACATCATTACTCTGATATTACTTGTTTTGTTTTATGAATTTTAATTTCACATGTAACGGTGACGTATTGCATTTAAGTATCATGTTTTTGTGGAAAAATAATTCAAACGAGAAGATATTGTTGATGGATGAAGTTACTGATATGGGCAAATCTATGAATGTTATATTTTTGAATACGTACATGAATAAACATTTCAACTTCAGAAAGTAAAGACGCATTTTGCAATAATATAAATAAATAATATTTTTAGACGTTATCATATTTAAATAATAATAAATAAATTGATAAGTTGCTTTTTTTTTTTTTTTTTTTTTTTATCAATGGGTTTACGTTTGACCTCAGTCTCGCCTGATGGTAAGCAATGACGAGGCCTATGATGCTACACGTTTACCCAGAAAATGCCTATTCACTCTGGCCTTGAATACACCGAGGTTATAAGCCTTGGAAACACAGAAGCAGGAAGATCGTTCCACTCCCGAACTGTGCGAACCAAAAAAGACGCAGAGAACCGCTTTGTGCGAATTGCCGGAAAGTCAACCACATGGGGATGAAAGCACTCCCGCGTCTTGTGGTCCTGTGGTAAAATGTGGAGGGTGGTATCAAGCTGTGAAGTGCCTGCGCGCACTCTCCAAAATACACCTTATAAAAACCGACAGACAGGCGACTCTACGCCGATGCTCCAAACTCTGGAGTTTGGTTCCAACAAGCGTATTGTCGCCTATGAGTTTCCTGGCTCTTCGGTCCACCGAGTCCAAAGCGTTTAGCTGATATTTGGCAGAGCCATCCCAAAGGTGGCAGCAATACTCCATACACGACCGAACTTGTGCTTGATACAAGTGGAGCAACTGTTCCGGTGTGAAGTATCGCCGAACCTTAGAGGGATGCCAAGTTTTTGGCAGCGATTTTGGCTTTAGACTCAATAGAACTTCCGAAGTTGAGGTTGGAAGAGAAATCCATACCTAGGAGCTCAAGGTGGTTCTTTATCGTATCGGTATATTTAGGAAGGAGAGCTTTTTCTTTTGGTTAAAAAAAATCGTGTTAAGAACTTGATAACCTATACATGTACTTGGCGCAGAGAAGACTAAATAATCAGTGTAGCAATAATAGGTAAATCATATGACACCAACTCAGGCGCTACTAAAGATTTTTCAATATCATCTGGGGCAAAATTCAATTAAATTCTTTATTGCCTTTCTATAATGTGTATAGGTAGGTATATTACATTACTAATTATCAATATAGACCCTGCCGGACACAATACAATCATACAGAGGGGGGCTTAAGGTTTCAATAAGACACTTTTATAGTATATATTCATTGTATAGTAAGTGATTAGTTATTAAATTTATTATCTGTATTACTTGGACATAGTGTTACAAAATTTATTTACAAAAAATATATATTTATAGAATTATTTGCATCTTTATTGTATGTACAAGTACATCTTCAAACATATTTTGTGACATTATTTTTGGTTATCTAAAATAGGTAATTGTATTTTGCACTATTGCAGTTGTTAATTTATTTATATAAATAAATAAATAGCCACTGACATCACACAGACAGTGCCATCAGCCCCAAGTTATGCATGATACTTGTATTATGGGTACTAAACAACGGATAAATAAACATATATTTTAAATACATGCATAATAGGTACATATTATACATAGAAGCACCCAATTATTAATGTATTAATTATACATAGAAGACCAATACAAACAGAAATGTGCATGCACACAAATGTTTGTACAGCCCGGGGATTGAATCCAGAAGCTTTGGTGTACTACACCAATCATCTCCGCCGGCATCTCAACCATGAAACCAAATGGTCGTCAAATGGTTATATTGATTTATTTGTGTTTTATTATTATTAGATAATAATTATATGATGTGGGCCATTTCTAAAGTTTATGCATGAAATATTCTTGTATAGTACTATATAGTACTATACAAGAATACTAGTATATAGTATATATAGTACGTTTTGGAGAAAAGAAGTTATTTAAGACTTATGTTAAAACCTGGCTTGAAGCATAGGATATTAAACGAGTAAGTTATAAACTAAAAATCTAAATAATGTATAAAACGGTTACATCCCTTCATTTAAACAAAGAAACATTTTAGTAGATTAACATTATTATAATTATGGGAAATATAACATTAAAATGCGTGGCTGATAATATCACGCATTGATGCGGACACATACACGTAATCATTAATCTTCTTTTATTCTAATAAAGAACCTAAAAAAGCAGACGCCTTTAGGCTAATAAGGAAATTATTAGGTCGAACCTAGGTGTTGTTTGGACGAATATTTGATTGATATTACTGACAGTAATTGATATTAATGATACTCGTAGTATAGCTATTTTTAAACTGAAACAAAAATATAAATTTAGATGCCTAACCTTACCAATTAATATAATAACTGCCTAGTACGGGGTGAAGTTGATGGTTATTTTACCTAGCAACACATGTCACACGGCAGCAAAAATGTTGAGACAGGATACTTTTAGTAGGCACTTATTAAATGTGTAAAATTTAGTAACTATTATTTATTCTCGTGTTGGTGTTTGTGTAGTAAGCATTTTAACTACTTTATCTTTTTCTACTGTATTCATTTTAGGGTATTATTCTAAAATACTGGGTCATGTTTTAGCTTGGTAGATCTCTAATAGTATTATGTTTTATATGGTTCAATTAACCGTGTAATATATAAATAAATTGTCAATTGTTAAGAGTCTATGGGTTTTATAATGGCATCCAACAAACTATTCCAACCCTTCTGCCAAGTAACTCCCCAAACATACACTATTTTTACCTACCTAGCCTTCACTGCAACACTTTAAGTCGAGATTGGAGTCCCGCTCTAGGACGCCCTCAGAATCATTAAGTAAATATTAAGACCCGTTCATGTTCGAGAACACGCTGGAGTCTCGTACAATTCATGAACGAGACTCCAGCGTTAATAGTTAATTAAATATACTTAGAAAGCGATGCTGCTATTTATCGTATAAAGCGCAACCCTTTCTAACACAATTTAAGTTATTCGTATAAATTGCCAAATTTTTTCTTTACTAAGTTTCTATAAATCGACCCAGTATGTTCTTTAATGCTTAAGTACTGGGTGTTATTCTATCTTTATTACTACTCCCCTTGGTTTAGATCAGATACCACTTTGAATTAGAAATCTTAAGTCTTAGGGATTTTGTGAATCCTTGTTATTGCAGTATGTGTTTCTTCGTGATTGTGCAATGCACAATCACGAAGAATCGTCAACCAAAAAATTGTCTAAGTCCTATGAAACATACATATAGTTATTGTTATATTTAGAAAGTAAAATTATTAATTTAAATTTTAACATTAACGTGTCATAGAAAGAATACAAAATATAAAGCACACTACTATGTCATTATGACATGTAGCAAGTGACGTGATTATGAATGAAAATTCTGCCCAACTAACGCGATTGTCAAACTTTTGCCGCGGACAATTTTTGAGTGAGATTGTGCATGTAGTCGGTTTAATGTTTATCTAAGAGTATATCTTATTTTAATGGGGGCGACAATGAGAAAACAATATATTTATTATTAGACGATTTTAAATTTAGAACATTCGTGTTCTAAACATATAAATGTCGGGTGTGATTGACAGCGACATAGACATAATGATACGAGATTGAAGAATGTTAACACTTCATAGATCCATTCAAACGTCGGCCGGCATCGGCTGACGTCCAAATGTACCGTTGCCTCAATGCGCATGGACTGACCCTAACGTGAGTTGGGTTACAATAGTTTTTTAGCTTTGGAATTTGTGGTTTGGCCATCACTGTATAGAGATATCAATGGTGGCCACCTGACATAATTATTAAGGTTTAGAATTTAATTATGGCTGAGATTGTAAGGCAAGGATTTATGTTTACAGTTATGAATGATTGTATAGTCTCATGTGTTGTAAAACAATTTAATTCGTCTTGGTTTAACACTTACCTTCATACTTCTACACATCTATCTATATATCTTCTGTATATATAAATAACATTCAAATGCAATTGATCGTATTATAAATCTGATCAAACCTACATTTTTTTGATTCTCTGTCGAGTAGTCTTAATACTTAGATGCTAATTTCCTATACGAATAATTAGACTACTTTATTAGATACGACTAATTAGAATCTTATAAGACCATTGTGCATTCAAAGCTCAGATTAAAAACAAAAAATGTTTTTGTTACAAATGAATGAATTCCAACGGACTCTAAAATTACCGGTTATATGAATTAAGAGATGAACTGATGGAGCGCACTACTGTATCTTATAAATAAAACATGAATTCCTGACTCCTTCCTTATAGTGATTTACACGTTCATCGCATGTTTTTTTACGGTAGTAAAGTTCTATCAGTATAACGTTGTTTATAAAAAATAAAAAGTATCTTTAAGTTACTGAATACAGTGATGTGCTGTGAAGGTTTATGTCTATTAAACAATAGGTCATTTGTAAAAAAATGCTTCAATTAATTCAAGACATCACTATAGAGAGATTGGGACGTAACTACCATTTTGTAGCTGGAACCAACGGCCTAATGTATTTTCCAAAGCACAAAGGGTTTCGATAATATAGTTTTGGTTACCAATCCGTTATCGACGATTACTGTAGTCCCTCGACTTGCGCGATCGTCATCGAAACGTGTCAACGAATATACCGTTGAGTGTTGAATCCAAAGTATAATATGTCGAAATATCACTTGTCGAATTGCAAAACTTTAATATCAAAAATGAAATTCTTGATCATTTCAAATGTATCCAATATGCAATAATGTGTTGCAGTCGACGTCTCAACCGCAACACCAAATGGGTCGTCAAACAATTTTATGTTTTAAATATTAACTATACGTAAGTAATGCGACTCGGGCGGACATATTTTGGTTGACATTTCTTCGAGATCGTGTATCTACAATGTTTATCTACCTAAGTACGCACTTGTGCTTTAATACAGTATGGAGTGGCATGCGTTATGGTGGCGGTATCACTTAGCATCAGGTTAGAAATACAATAGAAAATCTATTGTGTTTGGCGCCTTAAGGCGTCATTGGCGGTCAAATAGTTAAGTGTCTGCCCGTTTGCCTACGTATTTAATAAAAACCTAACCTTACCAATACTAAGATGAAAGCCTCTTTGATATTCTACAAATGAACCTTCATTGTCTAGCATTTATGTAAGACTAGCGAGAACCCAATTAGACATAGTAACTACGTGTATGAGTTGTAGTAGTCTAGCGACGGTACGTGCCCTCAATTAAATTAATTATGTATATTAGTATACCGTTGTTTTTCCACGGCCGGATATAACGTGAGATCCAAGATAATCCCAAAAGTGCGTGGAACCGTTACGCACTGGCAGCATGCGGCAAGAGCCGGGGTATGTCAACTGTGTCCGAATAAATCGATGTGGCGCATTGGAGCATGATCGTTGGTTGTTTTTTATCCGTCGCGTAATCGATTCTGAATGAGTTGTGGTCGGTGTAATGAGCTTGTAGTTCACATGAAACTGAATCGGGGACGTGGCGTTGATTATGGAATCAAGTTTGCGATTGACAATTCGAATCTATTCTTCAGGTATGATCGTACATTTTTTTTCTGTTAAAACTTCTTATCTTTGCGACATCTGGATGAAGAAGCGGTGGACCGCAATATATCTGAGATTTATGTTCAGTAGACATCTGCGATAGGTTGAAGTGAAGAGGTATTCGGAATCTATAAAAGTTAAAATAGCATTACATCGGTAAACACAATATTAACAAGTCCTAAAATAATTTTCTTGATTGATAAATGCTTCTTTACGAGCTTATACTTAGTATTCATTGATCTATCTTCTTAATTTATTAATGAAAAACAGAAACACTAGCCAAATGAAACAGCATCACTGACAAATTGAGGATATCTAACCAGAAATGTAAACAAACAAGATAGTGAATAGGGGACAGAAAACGGTGTCATTTTACCCCAAGTGTGACGTGACAACGATTCACAGATTACTGGACCAACATTTCATGGAAATTGGTACGTTAGAGAACGCATGAACATTTATAACAACAAAAAGTACTGTGTCAGAAAGAAACGGTCATTGGAATATCAATATAAACGAGCACTCGAAAAGAAGATCATTAGACCTATGTCGTGGTTGTATTAACCGCCATATTTGTACTTTGCAGCTAAGACAAACGGCATGAAGTGCACTCTGAATCAACTTTCTTTTGAGACAATCTTCAGCCTTCAACCACAATGGCAGTGTCGATTTTAACAGATAACTTTACTTTCATAGTCAACCAATCTTTATGAAAAGATAATTGAAGCAAATCGACGACTTCATGAAAAACGTGATGTTATCAAGACTTTTGTTTGATTTGACAAAATTCAATTATGTCGACCAACTTTGGAGCACCGTTTAACAGTTGTAATGCAATTTACCGTAGAGTAATGTAAAAAGTGATGGTTTGATAGTTCACGTAAAAACCTAAATTTTCCATGGTTGACAAAGTACTAGATAAAAATTTACTTGACTGCCACTATAAGTTTAAGCGCATTTTAATATTAACTTATTGCGTTGTACTTTAGGTTGAAAATGCTATCCATGATAATCGTAATCTTAATGCGATGCAGTTGATCCCGCACAATAAGAGCGCAAGAAATTTGATACCCTGAGATGAAAGAAACGTAACGGTTGCACCGCGCGGGTAACGACTCCGTGCGATAGACGACGCAACCCGTCTTACACCAATTAAGTGCACTTCATTGATCTAAATCGATTAATGCATATGAAATGAACCATTAATACAGGATTCATACAAAACCTTTGTTACAATACTTGTCGGAATTGTAGTATTGTCAAAGGTTGTTTGTTGTTATCTGGTTGCACTAGGTACTTATAGATGAGGGTAATCTGCTTCGACATCCCATGACAGTATCACGTCGGTCATATCCAAAAATTTTCTGTTTTCCATAATATTATCAGACTATTCCATTGAACATACTTTGGTTTTTAAAACCCTGTCAAGACACATATGGCAGACATTTAATTTAAACTTTGCGATGACGATGGAAGGAGATAAGAAAGTCAGCATATTTCTTTCGGATCCCAAGGCACGTTAAAAATTTTGAAGAAAAGCGAACAATAATCATTAGGCGACCCTACACACACATTGGAATAGCGCGATGTTTTTAGTTCTAGGCTTTCTAATGTTAAAAACCATTAGGGCAGGCCTTTGTTCATCAGTGGATATTATATCGCTAGTAGGTAGTATCTTCGCCATGACGGATTTCCAGAATGTCGATATATATATGGCTTCCCACTAAGGCCCCCCACTAAGGCTGCTAGATAAAACTGCCATAAGGACGTATTTTTAACGATAATTTAAATTAGAAAAGGTTCTAAGCGAGGTGTTAAAACGTGTGTTGGAACGTGTCATGTTTGTACTATAAATAATACAGCTTCAAGCATAATAATAATTGCCAAGGGTATAAGACGTTAGCTTGACAAATCTAAACACAGAAGGAACAAACTTCCGGCACATCGTATTATGTATTTTAAAACCGATGCTTTATGATACTTCGTGCGTCTCACCAACTTCCTAAAAACAAAGGTATTATGACTAACGCGTCGTAAAACTGAATTGATATTAATCTAAGCGGGATCATATTCAATCTTAGTCACGAATTTGTATTCTACTGAATCGTACGTGTCGCTATAGATAAACTAAGCTTATATCATAACTTTGTCTTCATTTTTCGGATTAGGGCTGGTAACGAATATAAAAATTTATTGTCTAATCGACAATACAATACTTTAACAAGCTTTAAATATGATTTCATTCTAGCAAGCTACTAAGGTTATTCTTTGAAAATATCTATAATATTTGGGATAAAAACATCGTTTCATGCATGTACAACGCTTTACTATGCATTATATTTAGGTATGTTTTTTTATCGTCTGGGTCTTAGTTATATATAAGGAAAAAAAAATCCGAAATAAAGTTTATTACCTATATATATATTGCACATCCACATGTTACATGCTTATTTAATTATCGTATTAAAATTAATAAAATAATAAGACTTCGGTTTACCATTATCTGTTTCATTAATTGGATATACAAAACAACAGACATGACTTCAATTTTAACATACATAACATGTTTACAATACCGTAGCATCCATATGCAAGGATGTTTGAATGGAGCTAAGCATACGGGTAAATATTTATCCTTTGCCCTAGCAGCGCATTAGCCTTAAGGTTAGTAGAATTTTTCGTTAAATAATTAGGAATACTTAAGTAAGGAAAAATACTGAACGAAACAATAATTTGCATACTTTTATAGTACGATCCCACTGATAACTCAAAAGAGTTCTGTCATAAAGACGGGCTCCGTATAGTATGTCCATTATCGGACCCTTGTAACTGAAAAAATGAAGTGTCCACTGGAGCCCAAATATCGTCCGATCTCGGCCTTTGAGGGGCAAGAGTGGATTTAATTTTAGGTTTTAAGTTTAGGTTTCCTGTCGACCCCCAAAGTACAGTTGCAATAATAAATCATTATAGTCTATACTTCACTCAATATTCGAAAGAGCATCCATAAACAAGAATTTCAAGTTAGAAAAAGTTTGAAAGGCCGGCAACGCATTTCAGTGCCCTCTGGTATTGCAAATGTACATGGGCGGCGGTGACATTTACCATCAGATGAGCCGTTTGCTCGTTTGCCTGTTATAGTATAAAAAAATAAATAAAAAAAATAATAATTTAAAGTGTATTTATTTAACAACGACTGACACCAAATGAATTCGAATTTAGAACCCCCGAGTGTATCGTCTGTTTTTGTATAAATGTGGTGTTAATTTCGTTTGAAAATAGTTTATTTAGAAACCCCTGATTATGTATGGTCTCCCAGTACTTTTTTAGAAATGTTTACATTTTTCTGACCATAATGTAGGTAAAATAAAATGGTGTCGTAAAAATATGGTAATAATATTTAAATTGTGTTCAAAAGCTCACAATCCCACACATCCCGGCTCACCAAAGTTTCTTATCCTCGGATGCTGCATTCCTTAAAGTTGTTCTTATTTTAGACTCAACCCGAGAATAATAGTTGGTTGGCTTTATTCCAGTTTAACGATCGTCGCGGTACCGTTGTAAGTAACGGGGCCGACGGCCCTAAGCCTCTCGGATCGGTGATCATCTCGAAAATTATATACAAACGTTTGTTACTTCAATTGGTATCGATAAATTCAATTGAAAGCAGCCAGGTGGTGGCTGAGACCAATAACAATGGCTGTGAGATTTTTATTATGAATCTACTGGTCTATCCATTATATTACTAATATCTCGTGTACGTATCTAAAAGTAAAATTCTGATGTTTGAGTTCAACGTAAATATGTAACTTATCATGGAAAACAACCCTTTGAATGCTTGGAATCCAGACGCCATTAGGTGTCATTGGCGTTTGACTACTTTTAGCTTATTCAATAATGATATAAGCTAAAAGTAGTCAAGAAGTCCGCTACTCATTGCTTCATGCATATAAAATTCCAAATATTTTCCTAAGCCACAGTCATCAATCAATTTTAGAAAAAACTTTGCAGCAATTAAAAAAATACGTTTTTTACTCCCCAGACCCACAAAGAACATTTATGAATGAGCAATGTAGTCTCCCACTTGATAAAGTTTAATTTCAATATCCTGAGCTCGCATGTTTCGGAAGCTTTTTGATAGTGTACGAGTGATCATAACTTTTTATGGTATATTATACATACATACTGAATACATATAGTAATCGAATAAGGAACCAGTTGATGTTATTCACTATATCTTAAAAAACCTTTTTGACTTCAATAAGTTTGTATTTGATAACATCTCAGCTTACTAAAAAATAATGGTGCCCGGGAGCCCACTTACCTAAAAATCCCTATTTATGCGCTCTCGAAATATTTTTCTTTCGAAGGGACTTATCAATGTTAACTTAATAGTTAGTTTTAGAATTGTACCTAAGTACTACATACAGGTTTTTAGGCAGCAGTTATACATCAAAATATTAAGCATTATTATACTTTTATATTACAAGCTGAACAGATGAAAAGCAGCTCTATAAATATGATCATCATCATCATCAGCTCATTAAACGTCCCCACCGAGGGGCACGAGCCTACCCGTATAGGGTGATTAGGCCTTAGTCGTCCACGCGGGCCCAGTGCGGATTGGACGACGTCACACACAACCTTCGAATCTCTTCGCAGGCGTGCATGAAGGTTTCCTCACGATGTTTTCCTTCACCGTAAGAGCGTCGTCTATAAATATGCTATGATATAAAGCACCTTTTAGGTAGCTGTAAAATAGATACTTTTAGAAACTATAAAAGAAACGATTTAAAATTATAATGCTATTACACTGTTTAATATAATTTTCTATTGTCTGCTTGGGAATGTGTATATTCAGAGCATATAATGTTGTTGTTAGGATACTATAAGTCCCAGCATAATTTTTTAGCATGTTATGTATCCTACCTAGTTGTGATGAAATACGGGGACTCGCAAACATAAACTGAACTAGCGTGGTGAGTTACAAGCGTATGTACGACCGTTTGTATGACCTTGAAAATGTAATCATTAGTTGAAATACCTGTGGTCTAAGGGTGGTGTGCCTCGAGTAGTAGTCGTGGTGGTAGAAGCTGGTGGGCGACAGCGGCGGCCGGTATTTCTTGTGGCCGTAGCCCATCGGTGCCATGGTGTGCATCGCTCACAGCTACCACTGCACTGTTCGCCGGTACACGTCACGAACACCACCTTTACATCTGCAACAAATATCAGTGGATTGATATTAACTTCTAACATTTATTAGAAGATTGTTTTATATGGGAAACAACTACGAGAGCCGCCCTTAGAGGTGGTCACTAGAATCGATTCGATTCAAGCTGCAAAATTTCGCTAGATTGAATTGAATGAATTTAAGGAAAACAACTGAATAATATTCAAATTGATCACAGGTCTTAGCAGTGAAATTGGTCGCGAAAAGGCCGATGATTTAAAGATGGTAGGCACGCAAGTAAATGTTTGTAAATGTTGAAAGCAAGGGCAAAATCGTGATAAATCTCCCTTGTAGTCCTCAACAAAAGTCTACGCGAGAAGCGTTCTTAAAAAACTAGTAGCACCAATTAGTTTTTATTGAAGATAATGAAACATCAAAAAACCTCCTTTTCGAGTGTGGGCCTCACAACATAAAAGGCATAGGTACTCATTTGGCCTGTTAAAATGTATTGTGCTTGAATGACATCAAATCTCTACGATCTGACTAAATCATAAATATCTGGAATGTATCTGTTTGATCGAATCACTTTTAAAGGGATCTAGTAAATAGATATAGAATTGATCTAGATTGCTTGAGGCTACAATAGACCACAGAGGTCCTGCAAAAACTCAATGTTTGGTTTTGGCGTTCTAACTCTATCCTCTTAATTGGTTGCTTTTCTGTTACTAAATTTAAACAAATATTTAAACTTGGTTATAGAAACTATATTCTGTATATTGACAAGACGGTAGCTATATAAATAAATAGATTTCTAAGAAACGATGGGCGTAAAGTTGGTGACCGCTTGCGCGCGCACGCCGCGCTTAATCACGGGATGCGCTGCACTTTGCGCATCATTAATGCTTATGTAAAATGTCTCATACATGGCAACACATAGCTAACCCTTTCTCTATTTAACAAGAAAAATCATTATTCATTTCATCGAAATGATTACTTACACGTTTGCTTTATGAATTTTATATTTGACTTTAAAATGTTTTTTCAAAAGAAGGTAGGTATTTGTTAGAACATATAAAAATTACATAAAATTATTTTAGTTGGTATTAAAAATCGACCATAGTATAAAGTAACAAAGCTTTATAGTTACTAAGCAAATTCGAAGCAACATTGTTAGATTTAAAATTACAGAAACAAAATTAATTAGTTCACATATATCTCAAAGTGATGTCATAATGTGGGTATTAACATGGCAAAGCAAAAAATTATCCAAACCTACAAATCGCGAGCTCTCTCGATACAAAAAGTTGTGATCACGTTTGTTACAAATAACTCGTGAGTTAGGAACAAAAACTTCGTTCATCGCTGTACTTAAATGGTTGACTTATTATTACTACTTATAAACTTTTAACCTTAAAGATTTTTCTCATGACAAACGATTAAATTTAGTATGATCATGACTACATGGTTGTAGGTTTCTCCTGAGAGAGATTTTTACCTTTAGATTGAATAATGATAGGAGTGAAGTGGGTATCATGTTTTAAATATTCTCATTTGATATATCGTGTAGGTAAACACCACATAGGTTTAACTAAGGGCGGAACTAATATATGTAACTCCTATCTTTAAAATATATCAACTCTCTCTTCAACCTGATGCAGTCCACTGCTGAACATAGGTCTCCCCCATTTTGTTCCTAATATCCCAGTCCTCCAATTTTGCTCATCCATCATCCACCTGCGAACTTTCGCAAGTCGTCGGTCCATTGGTCCGGAGGGCGTCCGACGCTATGCTTGCTAAGAAAAATCTATTATTATAATTATTATTTGAATATTTTTTACAAGCTTTTATGTAACTTGCAATGTATGTTTGTTCGGGTGATTTCAAAGGTTTAAGAATTTAATTTACTGTTACGCTTTTTATATTAATTTTAGTATATGTTCTCTTGATAAAAGGATCTACGAATACGTCAAATTATTTAAAGAATCCTTGACTTCGTGCTGAGCAGTGTCTATACCATGGCACTTTTTGTATTTATTTATTGTACCTTTTTGTAGAAAGAATAAATACAAATATATATTTTTTTGTATCTATAGCCTCCCGAGTGCTATAGTAAGTAAATCTATGCATGGTATTATGTATGTGGCTTCGTATTCTCATAACCATATCATGAAGTGTAATGAACTCTGTTCATTATTTTGTAGATGTAACGGGACTGCAGAGATTTGAACTGAGATAATGATGTTTGTCTTTGAAATATTTACACACGCGGTTTATGCACAATGCTAAGACTTAGAGTTAGAACGCGGTCAAATACCTCTTAGCACTGTAATAACTACATTTGAAGTATTTTAAAGGAATAAAGTGGGGTATTCACACTGAAAATATCTTTTATAACTCAAGTTTAATCGTATAGTACCTAGCAGTTGACGCAAAAAATAAACAAATAGATCCCACGTTTTTCTTCGACACATTTATTTTGAGAGTGGGCAAAAGCAAAGTGTTATAAGTACAGTTATCCGTAGTTTCCATAGTAAAGGGAGTCGCTTAGTTAAGCTTCTTGTGTCTGAGGATATTTGTAATAGATATTATTTGATAATTATATCAATCCAACAAAGAGACAACTACCGCTACCGATAGCGCCCCGTGCAGAGCACGTATCTTCCCAATCAGCATGGCTCTCAGGGCCAGATCTACCTAAGGGCTATTTGGGCTGCAACCCAGGGCCGCAGGTTACTAGAAGCCCCCAGATCCCGCTAAAACAATAGATTCGGTTTCTTTCACTCAAATGTTGCCTGGAAGAGATTGCTACTACACCAAATAAGACCGCCTTTTGTACAATTAGCGCTTGCGTAGATTTCAGTAACATTTATGTTTTTTGTGCAAAAAAGAATTTATAGCAATCACATATCATTATAGAAACAGTTTTAAGACGTGACTATAAGTTGATAGGCCCCTCAGTAGTTTCAGCCCTAGTAGGCCTCACGAATTCACGATCCACCCCTGATGGCTCTGGTAAGTATTCAGTATCCCACAACCCGGTTATAATGCGGATTGTCAGTGTTAGTGACTACAAACCCACGAGATAGTATTTTACGATCACTTATCCTATGACCGACGATTACGTGAGTTTCATGACTTACGCGATCGCCAACAGAACGCTTCATAAATGCCCTTTATTATTCATTTATTTATGATAATTCAATTATTAACTGCAATGCACGCAGTGGCCTCCATTCAGGGCCAGCCATTGCACTATCTGTTGATCCTGCCGTCGATGCCACGGACCAATGGTTTGTTTTTATACAACGTTTTCCTCCACGATGTGTCATAATCGTAACTATTATATGAACGGAATAGACAAAAAAAATAATTGCGATGTCGAAATTAATTGTTGATTGCTATCAGGAAGCGGCTGTTTGGATTTTTTGGTCATCGACTTACCTGCTTATTAATCAATAGGTTACGATAGTAAAATGTGTGTATTGACGTATGCAATAAGTAATGTAACATTAAAAATTTCATAAATCAACTTAAGTATTAGTTGAAATCGTTTTCTCATTCATATTATTATTTAGTTCCGAAATCCTTTAGATTCACGGGCCAAATAGTGGCCCGGTCCTTTGGAAAGCATGTGTGGGGCTGAAGCCAACAGCACAGAGACCCTTCTTCGAATAGAATATCATATCATTTATTTACTAGAAACATGGTACATTTTGGTGGTCATAACAATATTTGATCAACATGCTTCGCCATTTCAATGGCGTGTAAATATATATAATCATCTTAAATTATGTGAACAATGTCAAACTTCAATTATGTAAACAATGTCAAACTTAAATCATAATATAAATGTCACTGTATTCCTAGATATTCTTTAACACTAATATTTCTTATCTCTAAGCCAATTATATAATTAATATTTAATCTTTGTATTTGTTATACATTATTTATTTTATTATTATAAAAATTAATTAATACCTGAGGCGTGACCATCAGTTTCACTTGACGTATTCATTAGAATGCAAAGAGCGTCTTGTATTTAAATTTTATGCTTCTGGGTAACCTACAAACAATATCTAGGACTCACAGCCTGAGCCACTTATCTTGCTCGATGTGTACACGCTTTTGTATGACTAATACGTATCTTACATTAAAACCATTAATTACTTAAGCTCTGTAGCTTTTATGTTAAAATTACTTATAGTGTAATTTTCTCACACTAATTAGTTTCAATTTGCTTTCGTCAGAATTCACCAACATTCAAAGAGTTTTATTAAAACAATTTGCATTAACAGTAAAATCTTTAACAGTACTCGTATTTAAGGAATTTTCTGGTCATCTTATTGAGGTAATTGGAGGCTCCAAAGCTGACAGCTTCCTTGCTCTGTGATTTGAAGGACCCTACCACATTATGACGCACTCCTAAAAATATTGAATGATTTTTATAATATAACTGCTTTATGGTGCTATATTTGTGTTCATATTATTTTTAGTTTGTTTTAAGTATATTAAAAAAAAAATTTACAAAAATATATATTTCTCATGAATAAAATATTTCGCAATTAAAATTTTCATTATCTATTTCAATAATTATATTACATTGTCAAATATATTTTTAAAAGCCTGTAATACTTCATATATACAGCTATCAAATTATATCACTTCTCTACGAATGTGGAGTTTTTAAATAACCATTGCATTACCTACTCATGTTACTTCTCAAATAATTTATAAATATTTTACAGCTTTCTTGTTTATCTGATCACAGCATAACGTTATTTGTTGTCACAGTATTACGAGAAATGTACAGTTAAAACCGTTGTGACAAAGCCGCAGTAAGTACTGCATATAAATAGGGCTGGCGATATACACTTACGTATATGGATTACATTTCCCCTAGACTTGCTGTGTGAGAAATCGTGATAGATTACCTACATTTGTAACTCTTTTAGGTACAAACTACATCTGATGTGACGGAATTCAAATTAAAATATTAAAAAGACCATCAATATCATACTGAAGCAATTCTGCGTGGACACTGATTTTACCTTATTCCGACCACAACATTGTTTCGGGCTGATCACTATTCGTTAACCACTGCCAGTGATTCCAACCGCTGAACGAAGGACTCCTCCGAATAGGATCTCTGAGTTTTGAAATGCTATTACTCTATGAAAATTTACTCAAAGTTTAACGCCCTTCCAGTTTTCGCGCTATACTGCCTGAAGCGCTGTTAGCACGTAACATTGCCACAGCAACCTTGCGCGTGCGCATCTGAGTCACGCCGCCGTGGGAACAGTATCGCACCAAGGGCCAGTTTGCATGTAGATCCAGTCCAGTCGTGGTAGTGTAAATTAGACGGCCGATTACAACCTTATGATAATAATTACATTATGTTAACCTTCGGCATTTATTAGGAACGTTTAATAGAAGTCAATGACAGACAATAGACGCAATTAAATGTTGAATCATCGTAACCGGTAAATTAACTGACCATATTCAGAATTCTGAAAAAATAATAAGTTTGATACGTAAGTATTACAACAGATGCCCTCCCCAATGATTGTTTTTATTGATGAATTCCGGGCCGGTGTACAAAACGCTTAGCTATAACAAGTAAGTTACTATTACCATAATATGTATTTACAATACCTTTGAAACTAATGGTCTTAAAATCTTTGACATTCTCTCTATACCAATATAATAAAGCTGAAGAGTTTGTTTGTTTTAACCGCAAATCTCAGGAACTATTGGTCCGTTTTGAAAAATTATTTCAGAGTTAGATAGCTTATCTATCGAAAAGGCTATAAGCTATGATCACGCTAAGAAAAAATAGAGTGGAGCAGCAAGGAAGAATGTTTAAATCGCTACGTGCGCTGCGTAAACGGTTAAATTTTAAACTACAATACTATCATACACGACTTTTGTTGTTACACTTAAAAACTTTAAAAAAAGGTCTGCAACAGTATAAGTCTATCCCTTAAGGTTGGCTCACTATAACATATTTTTGGTAACCAAATTCTAAAATAATGAGTTTTTTGCGAAGGTCATAAACATGAAAATAATCCTTATACAAATAAATACGTTATTATACACAAGCATTTTATTTAAAACTAAATTGCCTTATTCATCATTAATTTAAATGAATATTTTAGAAGATATCGCAGTTTTAACTCACCTATAAAAACGAAGTAGCGTGTTAAAGTTAGCGTTAGTCTAAAGTTACTATTTATTTCACGTGAACGAAGTGCAAAAGCTAGTAATTCATAAAATTGTACATGAGGATATTAATTTGGTTAGTTGATATTGTGAAATTTCAAATGTAATTTTTCCCAATTAAAACAACATAAATCACAGTCAATTTTAAAAAACCAGAAACAATTAACGCAAAATGGAGGAGCTTTAGGAAATACCTAAATAGGTGCGATTATACCTTTATGCATTGTTTACTAACAGAATTACGCATATCCTTATATGCGTTATTCTGTTGGTAAACAATATACTCGAGTTTACGTATTGGGTTCAATGTTTCCTGCGCGACCTGCGACCAATGTCAATGTCACCTCCGCTCACCGTGGCGCTCTCGGGGCCGCACCCAATCGCCTAACGACCACTCTACTTCAGGGCTGGGGCAGAATCATATTATTAGGACTTGCAAATAAATATAAGTATATATGATTTTAATCATATAAAATGTAGAAGCCAACGGTCGTCCTAGTTTTATATATCTTGGAGAACTTTAAAGATTTGGATTTGTAACTTTAAAGATTTGAATTGTTACCTTTAAAATATTATTAGGATCATTCAATTTAACATATTAAAAATCGGAACTAACCCGACTTAACGTGACCTTTGAATCATGAAACCATCTTTCTTTTCAGATAATCCTTCTACTACGTGGAAACTAAACTGGGTAAATTTGTACAATATGTTTTCCGCGGGATCGACCCCATGACCCTCAGATCAAGCTGTGATCTAAACTCAACTCTACGAAAGACAACTCTAAAGAACTCTCTCAATTGATTGGCGGGCAATAACTTCCGATGAGTAATAAATTTTCTATTGGTTACCCATTACATCACAAAGTGGAGAAAATACCTATTCTATAGTTTATAATGCCAGTGATTAAAATTATTTCAATAGTTTTGAGCAAAGTGGCAAGTATTCAAAGGGGTATGATTTTCATACACAAAATATAATGTTTAATTTTCATTTTTTTTTTAATTCACGTATTCGCAGCCCTAGCTCTCAGTAGCCGTCGCTCTCCATTCATACGCACATTATAGATTCACAATCACACACAATGCAACGTAAAATTAACCTTGAGAAATGTGCAGTAATGGCAAACTCTGCGATACATTAATAAACAAACTAAATTATAATACAGACGAGAAAACATTCATGAATTGAACAAAAACTATTGGAGCTGTTATGAAGAAGGTGATATTTAAACAATGCTGTTGACATGATGAGGTTAATGATGACAATATTATTGTCTTACGGCAAAAACAAACGTTATTGCATTAATTTATTCTCATTTATAAATAGCTTTGATTATAAAGCCAAATGTCCTTTTTATAGTAAATAACAGTATTTGTAAACTGCTTGCGAAATTAAGATCTTTATGAAATAATTAACTCATGTTCCATTATGCATTTTATCAACAACACAAACAACAAAGTTTTTGGTTTTCTTTGATTTTTGGTTAGATTAATTTAAATTTAAAAATAATCTTGTACTTTATATTTATAACTTAACTTGAATATCTTATACCTAGGTAGGAGGTACTTTGATGAAAGTTATGATACGACGGACAAGGAACAATATTACGATGTCATCGTCTCGATCGAAGAAGATACTCCATGAATACAGAATGAGTGGGCTGTCATTTCGGTTCACGACAGCACTGACTATTAAATATATAACTTGTTTTTAATACGATAAGGGTTGATTTTATTCTCGCAGTTAAGCTGTTGTATGCAGAGGAAATGGGCAAAGAAGGAAACATTAGTTAAAAACGCAGTAAACTTGTTGTGTGCTTTAGCTTACTTATATTTTTAGTCTCGATTGCTCGAAATGCTGATCAGAATCAATAAATGAGAATCAGAGTCAGATAATATATAGGCTATTTTATATTAAACCTAATGCAACATCTTTAAGTGTCGGAATTACATGACGTTCGTATTATTTGGATGTTAGGATTCAGAATAATTTAAAGTTACCTCTGTATATCTTTAGTACTACAATTCATTTTTATGTTCGCGACAAGAAAGTAGTAAAATAGTGATAGTATTTACTCGATACTGAGTCATCTAGGTAGATACCAACGCAGTGCCAGATATCGTCCGATAGAATAGCAATGTTTTGCACTTCTGTGTTTCGGGATGAGGGCAGTGTAGCTAGTATAATTACCGGGTATAAGAGATCTAACATCTGTCTTCTCTGGTGACGGGCGCACAACAGTGTTGACGGAAGATAATGACTACCTATTGTTATTTTTTTTTCTTCAACACTGCATCTCTCATGAACAGGAGTATCACTTAACACTAGGTGAGCGCACACCATCCGATGCGATTGCGATGTTCGCACTGCAGGGTCCAAGTCTTCCTACGTAACATGGCTATGGAAATACATACATCGAAAACATTGAATTGAATCAACATTCTAACACGACCAAGATGTAAAACGGAGAAAAGTCGTGTTAATAAATAAAACATAGGAACTATCGGAATGTGTGCCCCACTTGTGTTAAGTAATTTATGTGGACCACATGCAAACTGACTGATAAAATGTGGGTGAGTTGACGCGAATTAGTGGAATTCGACCGCAACGGTCTCGCTGTCCGTTCACAGTACAGTCGTTGCCCTGGACCGATTCTCAATGCAATTAATTAGGCATATATAGCCTAATAAGATTTCTTTTATAATCAATTTTTCGTATATAACTATATTAGGCTGAGAGTCTTCTGCGCTCGCTACTTGCCTGATGAATTAAGGCCAACAGCAGCAAATTGTGAAAAGTCAATCGGAAGGCATGTTTGTGGTTGGTTACAGCCTTACGTCGGTAGTGCTTTCATGTGAAACTTTGCTTATAATTTTCAAGTAGCCAAGCCCTAGGTATCATTGGAAAACCATATTTAGAAAAAAATCGCTTATTTGAGATGGTGGCCATCTTGGACCGATTTCCGTCGAACGTAGCTCACGAAAAATTTACTTCCTAAATGAAAATATGAGAAGCTATAGAAGCCACCAGACATAGAGATACAGACACACATGCAGACAAACACGTCGAACTTTTAACACCCTATCGTTTTTAAATACAATACGACGACAAGGTCTACAATTTTTATTTAAAGGTTTTTTTTTATTTCCTATATTTGGGACTCACATGTAAGTTTTAAACACGCACAATAATTTTCTTGTTAAATCAGCTTAGTTTCATAACAATAGCTACCGCACCACCTGTGCAACCAAGAGATTAGGACGAACAAATAAAAACGAATAGTTTCTAGTCTTCGTTTCTGATGTTTTAAACAAAATGCAAATTACAAATTCAGGTCGCTCGCACCTGGCGATAGAAGATAAAACGTACGATAAATGGTCGACTTTACACAAGACACATTATTTTACTTATATGGTATATAAGTAACACGCTTTTTTAATTTTTGACGTAATTTACACGAAGCTATATTTAACACGGGACGTGTTGATTTCGATATTGATAAGCTATATAGTAAACGTAATTCTTCGGAGGACACGTTAAGCCGTCGATCCCGGCTACAATCTTTGGATAGTACCTAGTCGTTTACACCCACCAATCCGCATTGGGCCTGCGTGGCGAGTTACGGCCCAATCTACCTATGGCTCAACAAAGCGGGATGGCCTGTACCCTACAGTGGCCGTTATAGGCTGATGATGTTCAATGGGTATACTTTGTAGAGCAGAATGCACCGCTTTATTTATTAATAACATATACATGACATCATTTTAGTTATGTGTATTGTCCACATCTTAACTACTACCAATATGTCTTTTAAAAATATTTCTCATTAATAGCAGTGTAATATATACCGGACATGGTGCATGATGGATGTTTGTTTAAGTATCTCATGAGGTGTAAAGATAAAGCTTTTTATATCCATTATTCGCGGAGAGCTCGGCAGAAGCACGTAACCGTGAAGCGTGGTTAAATCATCGTTTAAGTGACCGGCGAACGACTCATTATTATTTTTTTAATAATGCAAGCGCATGTTTCCTGCTGCCGTGTTGTGAGAGATCATGTCACGACGGCACTGGGCGTCCTCAGAGTCAGGGTGGATCCGTGAGGCATCGGCCTCGAGTGACGTCATTAGTAATTACATGTAGAGCTAGCATGCAGTTGCGCCGAGTTATCTAATAGTTGCGATCATCACGATTGTATAATTCATACTTGAACTTATGGTGACCGGATGGCCGTGTTCCTCTTAACGATTCATTATACCCTACATCATTATTTTCAACCATAAAGAGTTCAATAAGTACACATATTATTATATACTTCTTTCATTTTTATTAAACAATAAAATACATAACATAAAATGAAACAAAAAATGTCCATCGTTAGGCCCTTTTTTGAAATTTTATGTAATATCACCTACTGCACAAACGGTATATCGGGATTTATGAGATTTGTCGCATTCTGGTTTTATATTTAGTTTTTTTAATTATAAATCTAGATTTAGTATCCTGTAAACTTTTATTTCGATATGACAAAACATAACCATAATAACGCGGTACATTTTTTTATTGCAAAACAAAAAAAAAATAAGTAATATATATACCCTTCCTGCCTTATAGTTATCAAAGTAAAACTTGCGTCTGCATCGAAACGCTCTCCATTACCTTTGAATGGCACCTAACGGCATGCGCACTTGAACTTCACGCTAAACTTGGCTGAGAACATTACGCGATACAGTCATACAACTGATGTTACCTATGTGTCAATTAAAGAACTTATTACCGTAATTGAAATTATAAATATAATTACATCATTATTATTTCAAACAAAATAACATATCGGTTGGACCCAACATTAATAATATTGTATCGTTTATATTGAGCGGACTTTAATTTTGGCGCGATGCGTTATTGCGATGATAATTCGCCAAAGCAGGAGCCAGAACTCCGTCCGATGTGAGGCAGGATGAAATTGTTTGCAAATTTACTGAACCTGAAAGTTATACACTAGGTAGCATTACATTTTTCTTCTATTGTTTCCTAAATCGCAAAGTTCAGGGTCTCGTTTAAATAACCAAATGTTGATCGTATTCAATCACATAATTGTAGTAGTTACATAAATTGTTCTATTTGTGTATCTGATATAGTTGTATAGGTATAAACAGTTTTATGCGCTAGCGTTCCCGCGATACTGTATATTGACTGTATATCAGTGCAATTATGTAAATATACTATTAAACACAGTGAGTAACAGTGAGATAATGTTTGCCGACGGGTTTTACATAGAATTATCGCATGCTCATAACACTATGTGTGTCAACAGTGCGGTCGTCCCGCTAGGTTGCGCGCACGCACGTCGCCATGGTTGCCGCTGTAGCATCCAATAGAGTAACACTAACAGTCATCCTTGACTGATTAACTTGTCTTTTGATCCTACTACTATTGACTGCAGATAGTCTCGTGGGTGAGACTTCTTTACAACTTCACCGCATGGCCTCCGCAACCACAAGTAGCACCCCTGTATACTTAGTTCGTATTTGAGGAAAAACCCGACTTACGTCAGAGCGCGAATAGGGAATAAGGAATCCCTTGTACGCCATTGTTAGTGATGTTGTCTTACTGATAAATGCTGTTGGTATTAGCTGTTACAGTTTCATAACCGATTTTAGGAGTAGGGGAAGCAGAAGTAATAATTATCATCTCATTGAGACGAGTAAAAATTTTGGATATTTGACATAAAGAAAATCAATCGATTAAATAATTGTCTGTATTTGTGGTTTTGTACATAGGAATGCATTGAAAAAGGGTTAGTATAAAACTTCTAAAAACATCTACCTCAAATGAAAACTTTATGGCTAATACGAATATAATAAGGTATAAAAACTTTAACTATTTACTAACATTCATTACCCCGACGAGTCTGGTTTTTTTATGGAAACGTTTCCATAAATATAATAAAACTCCCATAAAATATGAGTTATATTTTGCCTGCATAAACACTAATTAGTTATCTATACTAATATATAAAGCTGAAGAGTTTGTTTGTTTGTTTGAACGCGCTTACTCAGGAACTACTGGTTCGATTTGAAAAATTCTTTCAGTGTTAGATAGCTTATTTATCGAGGAAGGCTATATATCATCACGCTACGAGCAATAGAAGCGGGGCAGTAATGAAGAATGTTTCAAAATCGGGGGTATTTTTTCATACTTGGAGCTTCCGCTGCGTACGCTAAGTAAACGGTTAAAGTTTCATAAAAGGTCTACAAAAAAGTCCACGACAGCATGTCTATCTTTTAAGGTTAGCTCACTATAACATATTTTTTCCTAAAAAAAATCTGAAATTGACCCCGAAACCTTTAAAGTTGGGCGGAGGATTCCTATGAAATATATATATCTTATTATCCCGAATTTAATGCGAGCGAAGCCGCGGGCAAAAGCTAGTATCATATAACCGGTTGCTAAGCATATAAATAATATGTTTTATATAAATAATGTGTATCACATTACACAAATGTGCCTGTACAGTTTTGATTTATGCAATTTATTACAAGTTTTGATTGAATACACATAGTAAAAATGACATAGTAAGGTGAGGAAGGAATAGTCCATCTTAAAAATTTAACGATTTGTAATTATCATAGCCCTGTGTTTCCAAAAGTTAGGATACTCTATAAAATTTTATGTACTTGACTTAGTTTCGCTTATAAGTGTATGGCAAATTCAAATGTTGCCATCTGCCATAACAAAGCGACATAGTCAATATGGACTAAGGAAATGTATATATATATATATATATATATGTGTATGGAAAAATACAATAGAATCCATCAACCGATGTTAGCACATAAAAAAGAAGTCATTGAAGTTGGCTCAAGTTCAAGTTAAGTACAGTATAGTTCATGATTTTATAACTTCTTAGCCTATTTATTGCTTATTAAGGTTCTCCAAAACATGGTACCTACATACATTGTACTCGTAAGTTTAACTTTTTGACGCTTAAATAATAATGAACTTTTGCAAACAATAAACGTTATTTTTCATACTTATTATTAATTTATTATAATTGGTTATTGTGCCTGTAGTGTATAATCCCAAAGTCGATGCAAAGTACATAGTGTGCGCATTTTGTCTCAGTGTCCTTTGGAAGATCATTAGGTCATGATCGCCTTCAAACAAAAGCAAAACAAAGGTGCTCTGCCTCCGTTTGACGTTTGAATAAATAAACTCGTTAAATATGTACGCCTGTCAATCAAGCTCAATGCTCCCCACGGCATTATAGTAAGTACGACATTGTGAAATTCAAGTTTTCTTGCACTATTTTTTTCTATGGAATACCGTAAACAAAATACCGTGACGGATATGGTGTTATTTCATAGATAGACAGTCCACTGCAGGAACTACCTCCTCCAACAATTCTCCTCATTGAGAGGTGTCATACAAAAATCAAACAGATAACACAAACAAAACAAAGAAATCGACGTAATAAGAGACTTACTGAAAATGACCTTAAAATTGATCATAATAAACAAAAAAATAATCCAACCACTTCATGTATAAAAAATGTAAAAAGATATTTCTACTCATGTGGCATTTTTTAGTTTTAAACGAAGAATGAAACTATGAAGTCCCCTCATGGATTGGGTCTATGAACTTTGGTAGATGTATCTACGTCTATGCATGCACTAGACTTAACGAACCAGTTTGACTAACTAAACTGATCAACTTTTATATACAGGATGAAGTACGTTATGAAGGCTAGCTTTAAGCTGATGATTTCATTAAATTAATGATATACACAATAAAAATAGAAAAACATAGGAATTCACGTCAAATGGCAGTAAATTAAAGCTTTGGCTTCTTCTAACAAATAATGTTAAAACTCGTACATGGTATAGTATGTAGTAAAAATACACATCCGAATAATGTATAGTGAACTATTTCGTTAATTAGTGACTGACTAGGAAAGAGTAGAGGTCAATTAAAAGCAATTTTTTGCAAATGACACCATAATATTTCACGATTGGTTTATTTTATATAAAAAAAAGACTGTTTATTCTTTGGTGAGTAACAACCGTCGCCTATTAATTAATACACACGTGGTCCCAAAAAAGGGACTACAAGAATGTTTATTAGAGAAGATAATGGACAGTACCTAGTCGATTTCTCTGCCTGGTGAACTGCTTTACCTTAGAACGGTTATAATATAACCATGTATTTTATGATGGGAGAAAAAGTTGGTACTATTATGTGTGATATTATTCAGCTACCTACGCAGACAACGTTATTCTTAATATCCCTTGGATATTTTTAAAATAAATTTACTACTATGTTTATGGGATAAGCGGCCGGAAGCCAAAAAACAACTGAATCATGTGCAGTTCCTTCTAATTTGTTTATTTGCAATCGCGGTTTAGCCTTTTGAAACTAAATTCAATCCTTTCAAAACAGATCCTCAGATCTCTTCAGATCCTGGCAACCCGCCAACAGACAGCTACCAAAGCAGGTTTAAGCTCAATTGCTTCTAAATGATGAGTCATTTACGAAGACCCATGTCCAGTAGTGGACGTTACGCCTGATGTGATACAGACTAGTTTCGTTTGGGCTAGGTCGATCATGATTCGGTTAAAAAACAATGAGCTAAACCTGACTATTAACAGTTCGAAGAATGAAACCACAGTCAAACGGTACATTTTTGGTCGAAAAATATCTAGGAACGAAATACACCATCTAGATTACAGAAAAGTTTACTAATAACTTCGCGCAATGACTCTGGTAGCTGGGCAAGGAAAAATATATTAATTTGAGTATTTAGAATATCAAGAAAACGATTAAGCAGATAGTACTAAGTGGCTACCTTCATCTATAATAATACTATGATGCGATCTCGTTAAAGGGACAACCAGGCATTACTCTTGATATATATATTTTAAGTCACAGTATCTAGCAATTTTACCACCATTCCAACCCTTCAAAACGAAACTCAGTCATTCCAGTAAAATGTCTTAACATTTTTAACACCAGGAATAATATTTAATTAGGATTTAAGTTTTCAGGGACACGGCACACCAAATTTAATCATCCTGCAATCTTGCCCCCTACCCCACCCCCTCCCTACTTTAATGCAGTTTAAATATACGCATATTTATATATTAATTATCATTCATCATTCATCATTTTTATATTAATTATCACAGGAATTTACTTATTTTATAAACTTGATGAGGTTTTTTTTTATTGAGACTCAATATTGGATCCCAGGTACTCATGGTCCTTTAAAATGATACGCATCATTTTGCATCTGTATTTTTGTATGCTAGCATATATTAAAATATTGAAAAGAGCAATCACATTTAGGCCATTGATTTAATTATGTGTTTATATGGGTTTTATGTTTGATATTGTTATTTTATGCTCTTGTATGTGTCTTTGTATATACAGCGCTCTCTACTCCTAATTAAGCAAGTAGCTGTTTTTAAAAGTAAAAAGAGATAAACATCCTTAAGACTACTCGTGTGTATATATATATATATTATATATTACACATAGGAACGGCCGAGAGTAACAGACAAGTTATATATGTTTATGGACATATTTGTACTGACCTGAGATTTAGAACTTGGGACCTTTGGTGTGTAATACCTAATTACTCGAACATATATAGCACAAATCGGTTATCAAAGCTATTTCATATTTTTTTAATGATGTACCCGGTACGCAAATATAAACTAAGAAATTTACTTATCATACAGTTTAAATGTATGGTATGAGGCGTTGATGTCTTTTCTATGAAAACGCGCTACGATCAATAAGTTATTCCGCAAATTTATTTAAAGCTAAATTTATCGTCCTGCATTGATATTCCTAATATAATTAGCAATTATCTTAAGTTGATGACGAAATTAGAAAGTAACACTTTTTAAATACTTAACACTAAAAAATAATACCAGTATGGACTCTTTCCATCAGCACCAATGAAAATTACCTTTTTAATTGACCCAAATAGAAACAACGGCACCGGCCGTATCGGTTTGCACGCAACGTCCAAACAATCACAACACTCGTTTACGTTTATATCGATAAACTTAATGTCGATCGTCACTCACTGGCTCTCAGTGGTCGAAATTCGTATTTGGAACGCGGCGTAGGCGCACACGAGCGCGCGGCACACGGACTCTGAGGGTGTGCGCACGCCGTGCACTTGATCATTGAACTGCTGATGCAACCCGACCAAATACGGTACGACGTGATCTCCCTGCTAGCCCCGTGCGAGCACACGACAACCGAAACTAGCCACTTTATAACCCTCCCGGCACGGTAATTGTAGCGCAAAATACGGACAACTGACAAACCGCAAACGCAGTTCGGAAAATGCGTTGTGGTTGGACGCGAGATAACTTAATTGATCGCCCAATGATCGCTGTCACCTATATCGCGGTAGCGTTATCTAGCGAGACTAACGGAATATCTAAGATATAGACTAATTGTTAGCGCGTATCATAACTGTTACTAGTGTAATGGGTTACGGATGGTGTGACGTCACGGATGTTTGGATTTGAAATGTGAATTAGTGACGAATCATGTTAAACTATTTCTCAATCAGAAATAAGCTTAAATATCCTTATTAAAATAAACAACAAAAGAATCGAATTATGTTTTTATTATAAAACTCTTAAACATTAAAATATACTTTAATTAGGCTTTACCTATTATAATATGCTTACATAATAATCAAATCATAACCGATGGCCGTTGGAGCAGACGAGTTCTGGAGTAGAGACCGCGTCTGTGCAAGCGTAGCGTAGGCTCTCCGGCCCGATGGCCCGACGACTTGCGAAAGGTCGTTGGTGGAGTCTGGATGAGAAAAGTAAACCTATGTCCAGTCGACTACGATAGGTTGAAGAGAACCGGTGATGATTAGAGATTCTCTATATGATTCAATGACGAATTAAGAAAAACGTAGACTAACTTCTATCTACACATGCATACTAAACTCAAGTGTCAATGGTCAGGGCACAAAATCCCAAGAAACGATAACCGTTGGAACTGAAAGGTTCCTGAATGGAGACCAGCAAGTACCAGAAAGCGCAGCATAAAACAGACAAAATTTGATCCAAAAGACCTGAAAAATGTTTACGGGGAGTTTCCGACCGTGTGTGCATTATGTGGTTATATGATGATGATGATGAACTGTTGGTGCATCAATTGTAATTTTTAATTAATTACCTACAACAAACCATGATCTCTATCAGTTTATATCATTACAGTTTACCCAAAAATAGTAATAAATAAATAATGGATAATAATATTTAGGATTTTAAAAAACCAAATGAACAGGTCGTTTTGGATTCATCAGCCTAGACAACTGGGGCAAAACAAACCGATAATTATCCAATCCTCCTAATATACCACAATATCTTTATGTCAACTATGTTTTCATTAAAGAATAACATATATCGTTTAACATAGTTCTAAATGTTGGATGAATTTAGAACTGCAGTTACAATTTTTATAGGGATAAGAGTTAAAGCTTTTGGTAGCTTGTAACGAATGGTTTGAAATCAAATTCTGTTAATTTAGAAATAAAGCTTTAGTATCATATATAGAGTTCTGTTGATGACAGCAAATCGTTTCAAATCTGTAGTTGGAAATGGGGGAATAAATGGGAATATTTTAATATTTTGGAGATTTTCCGGGTTGTCTGAACGCACAGGGTATGCAATGCATATTTACATATATGGAGTGCACGCCACTGCTACAACCCGCCTGCCAAGTGTGGAGATTATGAAAAAAAACCCTCACTATCAGTGAAGAGGCCCAGAGTCCAGTTGTTCTTTCTTTCTTTAAAATTTGTTAATTTGATATTTGTACTATAGTAGTGCAGTGCATACTTCATCACAGACATTTGCTAGTCTTGAGTAGAGATTAACTTGGACTCACAACTCAGAGCTCAAAAAACTTCAGTCAATTCGCTCAGTTACGTCTATAAAGTCGTCAATTACATCAGTCGAACGAAACTTGCGTGAACGCTATGTCCGTCAGTAATTAACGTAATAATACGAATAATTGACCGGCATATCAAGATTTAGAGGTAAAAACTACAAAACGGTTAAATAAGTAATTTAAAGTCCAAGGTGAGGTAGGAATGTAAAGCGCGAAGAATACCCTATGAAGATAAAGTCCGGCCTTTATGCGAGGGATTGGTTTATTAAGACAGGCGTCGGGTGCCTAGCGCCCTATCTTTTTTATATTACGAGATAGAAACTAAAGGACCAATGAAATGTTCAATAGATTCAGTCGACTAAGGGACACGAGTGATCAAATATAGGAATTACGGTGTATTTGTTTACGTGGGACGCTGCTTTGTTGTAATTTTACTGTCTGTCTTTCAAATCACTTTATTGGAAACATAACTTTTAACAGAAAACTAACTAAGAAATAAAAAAGAAATTAAATATTAAATACTTATTCCTTGGTATAGTGAAATAAAATAAAACTTTCTTTAACAAGATGTAGGTACGTACATATTTACAAAATGTGCCACAGATTATTATTTGCCTATACATCTTCTTAGTATAAAATCAAGGCATCCGTAGACTACAACTCGAAGCTGATCTCAGAAGATCCGTTCAGTGGAGATATAGAGAAAGACGCAGGTCATGTATGTATTCTCGCATTGCCTTTATTATAAGGCATACTTACTGGTCACCGGAAATAGTTAAGATTATGAAGTGCCCTTATAGAGATAATTAGGTATGGAATTATGGATATGACCTGTGAAAAAAATAAAGTAAGTAATGAATAAAAATATGCTTTGAAATTTATTTCCGTGTCTTAATTGTTAAGGAATGTATCAATCGTAACTTAGTACTAGTTTTGAGTATTTAGTTCCATGATTTATGGGTAGGTTTTATACGTCAGTGTTAAGCGTAGTGCGCGCGCGCCGCTCGTAAAGGGTAAGTGGCGACATCCCGTGCGCCCCACGACCGACCGGCCGTCGACCCCGCATGCCTCCTGCAAATACACTGAAATATGTCGTATACTCGAAATAGTATAAAATAGGAGTGTTAAAGTTCATAAAAAATATTTGAACTGTCAATTAAGTTTCTTTTTATCGTCTGCGAAATTAAAACTGTATAAGATAAGTAGTTCACTTTAGAAAACAATTATTTGGTTAATCGAACAAAAAATTGTTTGTGTATTTATTTTTGCATTGGCAATAAGAAAAAAATTTTCGCTTTTATCGTAATAATCCGATTAATCAAAGATACTCTTTTGAATACATTGAAAACATGAATTCATAATTATAATGTAAAATGGCAAACACAATTAGAAGCAATATTAAAACTAACAAAGAACAATATAAGATACATCCATATAAAAACCTATAAGTAGGTACTTGAACTTCCTTGGTTTAGAACTCAAAAAGGTAATGTAAATCTTATCATTATTATTACAATTATTTGCCACGAATAGATCAGACAAGTATTAATTATTTTTCAGACAATCTATGTAGTTATATTTATTGAAACTTGCTAAATACGCATCTCCTATTATTCGGATGACCATGAAATCCGATATTTTATTTCTAACTATCCCTTTTTCACTCTGCCCATAGGGCGTGGAAACGAGGCATCTAATAATACGGGCTCTTCTCGTGTGCTTTCTATATTTGTGTTTCAAAATATCCATTGCTGGACATAAGTTCCATTATGCACTATGCTCTGATTCCCTCCACCAGCTTTCACATGTGACGTATTGTATGTCGATTTTTCGTTTCTTACTATAAGATGTTGATGTAAATTACTAACCATGAACTGGCACCATCCAATATACCTGACTTTACACTGAACTTTTCATTTAGTGACAGTATTCATTAGTTATCTATTGAAATATTGTAATGGAGAGCCCAAAATATCTTTTAAGTTTGAACTAAATTTGTAGGTGTTATTACACAAAGGGAAATGTAATTTTATATATTCATTTGAAAAATACAAGTATCTATGCAATCAATTGGCAGCTGATGACTAACATAGTATCACATAGCTTATGGCGAGTTGAGATGGAATTCAGCCTCAAGAGCTTATGTCGTTTGCTTGTACGATACAAATAAAGCGAGATTTAATCTTATGATAAGATATAAAAACAAATAAATTCTTTATTAAGGGGTAATTATAATGACACTAAGAATGAATCCGGCAGGCGCAATGCCATTTGAACCCTTCAATCGTGCCCACAGTCTCTGACCACTAAAAACACAGTGTTCAAATAAAATCATACATAAATCTCAAAGTAAGTCCAATACAAGGTGGACTTGGAGATTGCCAAGTGGCGAACTTTGCTATAAACCTCGACAACGGCGTTTGCTTTACGATCGCTCGCCCCAAGCCGATCACTTTACAACCCATTATATCGCCTCTTCCAATACATTTCACACGCCCAACGCCTGCGCCCGTCGGCCCACCGCGTACCCACTGATATCCTGGTAATGTTAACAAACGACTTACAACATCAAGGCCTTATCAGAACTTCCGATGTCCATTGTTGGGAGAGTCTTATAACATTTTACCTAACTCTGCGTGGGTACTTAAATCACACCTATTTCTCTCGCTTTAACTGTAAGTTATATTATTATACTTGTATGCTTTGACTCAGACTAAACGGTGAGATAGACAATGAAAAATTAATCTCATCGGGATCATTTTTATATCATCATCACAAAAAATATAAAGGCCAAAGTTTGTGAGTGTGACTTCTTCAAGTTGAAACGGTTGAATGGATGTTGATTAATTTAAAAAAATATAGCTTAGTATAGCAATATGCGGGTTAAACGTTTTGGATGTCTAATATTTAACCCTTAAACCGCCAATGACGCTTTAAGGCGCCAGACACAATAGATTTTCTATAGTGTCTGGATTCCCTGCGTTCAATGGGTTAACTTAAGAGGGGTCTAGGACTAGGGAAATAATAATTTTTGACCTCCTTCTAACGACGACCATTGCGATATTTGCAAGGTGTACACAACGGTAAATCGAAAGTTTTGCTATCGAACTCATATTCTTTTGAAATGTGAAATTAATATTTACCATTACATATTCATTAAAAACTTAGCGTCGGTGGCTCGTTGGTGTACTTGCTTTCCAATCTGGAGGATGTAGGTTCAAAACCCCGCACGTATGTATCAATATATTTAAGAATATTAGTAATTATATGTACCTACGTTTATCTGACACTCTGACAGTGCAAGAAAATATAGAAGAGGAAACCTGCGCACGCTTACGAAGAAATTCAAGGGTTGTGTGTGAAGTCAGCCAATCCGCACTCGGCCTGCATGGATGACTAGGTCATTCTTTAACGTTTAAGAGCTTAAAATGCTTGGTTAGTGATCTTACATAAATATCATTCATCATCAATATGCCATTGAAAACGGTTACTAACAGGAATAAAAAATAATCAATTAAGCAGAAAATATTATAAATTTTTTATTTTACATTTCAACTCACCACAGTCATTACATTTAACAAATTGAGCAAATCTATTTTAGAAGACAACAATATTTTTACACAATTTCAAAGATCAATTCAAATTCAGTAATCAAATAAAACTCACAACAAAATACAAGGTAACAAGGACAAATTAATTAAAAGAAATTCATCAAACTGAAGTCATCGTTATCCTGTATTTTTTAAAATTTATGTACACTTATAATAGTTTAAATTTGTTACTTTCATCTTAATGTCGAAGAAAAATATTTCATTAATTACTTAAAATATATTTTGTATCTATATCAAGGCTTTAGAAAAAGCAAATATCCTTAAAATAGTTACAATTTTTTACCACGAAATCGTTACCATATTAATAACAGAACTATGAAAAACTTCATGACTTTTACATGCATGATAACAAAATCGTTTTATTTTATGCCTTAAACTCTACCATTGAAATATCACTGATCAACCATCCACTTAACATCAGTCTATTCCTCTTCGTAATGTTTCGCAATAGCATCTAATATAAACTGGAACATCGGCGAGCTGATCCAAGCAAGGCCTGAGGGTAGTTCTTCAGCACTCCGAGCCTTCCTGCCCACTGTTCGCTCCAAGAAGTAGTCATCGTATTCCATACTGTAGTCAGGCAGGATCGGGTTGAACTTCGCGTAGTAGATGGCGGAAAAGCACGCGTACAGAAGCAGCGCAGCAGTGAATAGCTGAAATAAAATAAGTGAAGGTGTCATGAAATCAGCTTCACAGTACAATTCAGGACTGGGTCTTCCTCAACGGCTAAGAGAATTTGGAACATTAATTACTACGTTAGTATTAATACACGTGAAAAAGTCGCCAGGATTTCTACTTATGTGTATTTTTTTATAAAGACTGAAGGAAATTGGTATTCTCAATTAATGAAGTGAGGGTTTAAAATATTTTGCGGGGTCCTTATGACTAAAGTAATCATTAATACTATTGTATAAAATAAAACAAAGATTATTTCACTCGCGTAAATCATACTTGGTTTTTTAATACAATTAACAGCATGCTAACAAAGATCACGAAGTTACTATTCGTGAAGTAATGTTTTTAAATTACGTAAAATAAAAACATACATGTATACTTAAAACCAATATACTAGCCCATTAATTACAATTAGCAAGGCAGAAACATTTAAACCCACTAATTAAGTTATTCAATTTTACAAATTGTTTTGATGCGAGCTACGAGTTGATTTGATTGATTGGTGCCGAGTGGGTGTCAAATGAGGACTTGATGTTTGCTTAGCACTCATATAATTGAAGGTGATTGACCCCGGCGCGAACCTGTTAGCTTCATTATGTGGGAAAGGATTACATATATTTATATTAATTTTATGAAACTCTTTATTGCTAGGCTTACAACTAACTACAACATAAGCATATTCTTATTAAATAATCTGCTTGAATCAAAGTTTGACTTAGCTAGTGACAAGAAACCCATTTATGTTTTTCAGTTATGGCAAAAACCAAAGCACATTTACTGAACTGGTGCATAAAGCATTTTGCATACCCTAATATCTGTGCAAGCCACTGGCTTTAAGTTTAAACAAATTAATGAACTAACATCATAACCTAATGCGGCTAATATAGTTTAATTAAGTACATAAAACATGCTTTTAGCATTCATTAAAAAGCTCAACTCATCTCACGGCGTAATTGTCAAAACAAATGGAAGTGAACTTCCGAATCCGTACGGAACTGAGAAGTAAATAATGATCATCACGAAGATGTTCGGGGTTCAATATCGCGACCCACACGTATGCCAGCACCAAGGGTGAGTTCACTGTATTATACACATTGTTCAGATATAACTAATCTCAAAACTGTTCAAAAAACAAATAAAAGATGTTACATTGAGACTTCGAAATCGTTTTATATGGCATTGGTCAGTTACAAGTTGCGAATAACCAGTATTTTAATTACATATAACCTAAGTTCGGCTGTAAATGATAGTTAAATTGATGACTACCTATATTAAAGTCAGTATTAATGAAAAGTTTTTTTTATGTTACCAAGTATACAGGACGGTTAAGAGGCTCACCTGATTTAGTGATACGCCTGACCATGACAGAGCGGCTTTGGTGGAGACCAACAACTGATAGACAATTATAATTCTCCATCAACGCCGCACTGCCCGACACCCGAGACAACAGACATTATCTCTTATGCTGGTAATTTTACTAGCTACAGTGCCCTCATCTCGAAAGACAGAAGTACAATATACTTCTATTTGACGGTACGATACCTGGCACGGCGGTGGTACTTACCTAGATGACTCAGTGCCGAGTCTACCACCTAGTAAAAGTTTAAGAGTACACCCGTGAAGTTCAGTTAAAGTAATTGAATATACGTTTATTATAACCTGTTGCATTCAGATTAAGCTTCCAACCTATTATATGGATCCTAACAATTAATATACATATTTTATACCTACAAGAAATAGAAAACACCCAGACTATGTACAGATAAATTTGTACTGCGGTTATCGAACCCGGAAACCTAGGTGTTATAGCTGACTTCTCTGTCAACCATTACACCATATTATAAAGGTTACCATTTATTATTCAGTTCTTTATTTGACATAACATATTTATTTTGCAGCTTAAACCATACGTCTAGTTTCCACAATAGAACCTTGCGATATAATTTATGGTTATGTCTCATGGGAACTTTAAGGCATCTCAAGGTAAAACACAGTCGTTAAAGTGACAAAAACCCTATGATAGGTACTCGTATAAGGCAAACCTAGATTGGAACACAGGAATCGTACCATATTTTTTAGTTGGTAATATTAAAAAACTTCCACAAATGTGTGGGAGTATACCAAATTATTAATTGTTAATTAAAATATTGACACAAATAGAGCTGCAATTTTTTTATCAATTTTCGAAAATTATGCAATTAATAACAAATATCCATAGCTCCGTTGATTTTTTTTCATTTGAAACTGGTAGTATAATAATAATTTAATTAACTATTTGCGTGGTATGTTCAACTTAACATATTTAATTTAGTTTGTTACTTAACATAATATTTAGTTTGTCATTTGTTAAACAGTGCGCTACAATTCTAAATCTATGTATGGTTAAACATGACAGGTTTAACCATACATAGACTTAGAATACCTACTGGTATGTATCACGGTTCACAAAACATTATAAAATAATGGAATATAAAATCACGGTCGGTCTCGAGGGCAATTTACATAGCTAGCTTGTTTACCAACACACAGGTACTCGTACAATGTGGAGTCACTACGTCTCTTGAATTACTTAGTCGTAGACAAAGCTATGAGCACGTCCGATTTCGAGCCCTTGACGTATTGTGGCGCAAGGTTTAGCTTACAAGCATTTTGGTTTGTCAATTAGTCGAAACCAATGATTAAATTATATAAGGACATACTTTAATTAGCTTCTTTCCTTCAATTCATAAAAGTATTAATTTATATCGGCTCGATGTCTGATGCTAGTATGCCATGGCCCAATAGGAAAGCAACTGTACACACAACTTGCTAAATAAAAATCATCATTTTTTTTAATATAACAAACAAGTGGAAGATACATTTATGTGTTTATTTACTACTTTAATTATAACGTAACACAATAATTTAAGATAATACCTTATAATAAAACTTAAAAACTTCCTTTCACTCAACAAACCTCTTACAAAACTTTAAGGATATCTTTAAAATATCCTTCCATTAATCCGCAAACAAATCACACTCAGGGAACCCATCCAGAAGGGATTTAAATAACTGTGGACCCTAGGTACCGTTGACTGTGCATGATGTACCTACTGTCCGACAAGAAGGCTCTGGCAGTAACTTATGGCGTCTACTTCTGTAGTAATTGTTTAGGGTAAATTATTTACACAGTTCTCCGTCTATGTCGATTAAATCGATCATAAATATATATAGATGACAATAAAAAGGGATGGATCTTGAGTAAAATGGATGGTACCAACGTCCAATAGTGGACTACTATTAACGTGTAAGCGATGATAGATACTATGAGTCCAACTTGAAAGTGGTTATGGCTCGCTCGTTCGATTAGGAACGGCGTTATTAACATTAATTTCTATAAGACAATCGATTTAATGAATTTTCTATAATAAATACGTTATCAGTGTTGTCTGCTTATTTAAAAAAAAATACTTCTTAGAATATAGTATTACCTATAAGAGTACATAGTAAATATATACCACATAACTTCAAACTGCATGATTAAGTCGTTCAAAGGCACCGACCTTCTTAACAAGACAAAGGGAACAAAGGACAAAGTACGGGAAACTTGCCCTAAGCCCCCGTACAATTACATTAATAACTGCGGCGGTAAACTCTTCTGCCAGATACGTTCACGGATATGCTTTTGTGATCTTTACGACAAAGTTTGAGCAAACACAGCAGATGTCGCATAAGGACTGATTTAATCAAAACAATTCCTGATTGCTTGGTTTGCTTTACCATATAACATTATTTTTATTTAATTGCTTTTAAATTTCCTTTGATTTGGATATAATTTTTAATTTAATTACTATTATGGCAGTGCGGCATTGATGGAGATAGGCTATATCAAGGTCAGCCGGATCACTTACCGTCCTAACGAAGTGAACAGTATATATATATATATATATATATATATATATATATATATATATATATATATACATAAGGCATCGAAAATATTCTTATAATATGTTTGAATTAATAGGCACTAAATCAATTTAAACCTTCATAATATTTTATATATATTTAAAACTGAAAAAGGCAAAAAAAAATTTCCAATTAGACATATATACATATTCCTCTATGCTTTATAAGGGCTTAAAGGCAACGTCGGATAGCGTTACCAAGTATGGCCAAGTACTGGGCAGATTGTGTCTCAACTGTCAACTCAAAGAAGATGGATAAGTAAACTTCACAATAAAATTGTAGTAACCCTATAATATCCAATCCGCATTGGGCCGGATTAGTAGGTTAGGGCTCCCCATAGCTATGCATTGCGGGAAAGCCTGTGCCTTCAAAGTGACGTTATAGGCCGATGGTGAAGCAGTCTATTATAATTAAGAAGAAAGAAGTATTAAAGAAGAAGTGCAAGAACTGTGTTAAATAAATTATACGTGTTTACTATTATGACAACAAAAACACCGGGGCCACATCATTAAAAAAATAACCTCTATTTTGCATAGACTATTTTGTAATTAAGAATATTCAATACGCACAATGGCGAGTAGGAGTTCTATGCAAATTATATTGTAATACTTTTAATAATATGTCTAAAATTATTGTGAGTACGTTGGGACGTCCGTTACCTAACAATTACATGCATGAACAGACAAATTAGTACATAAAATAGAAGTCGAAGGGGAATTCCTGCACTAGCGTTATAATCGAAATGATTGTAGATAGTTTGATATACGCTAATATAATTATTCTGAAAATCATTTATTACCTATAGATCACATAATGAAGACCTTGTATCTATAGACTTAAAAATGAGGAGGAAATATTTTGAAATAAAGTAAAAGAGAAATAAAAGAAAAGTACCTACCATATTGTGAATTAAAGTTAATCAACAAAAGTTATAATATTGCCATGGTATTATTTTGATATTTCCTATGTGTTTTCAATGGCGGTCGCGTCACATGTAACCAATGTTATAAGCATTGCCCAACATATCTTTGAATGAACAAACCATTAATAAAAAACACGATATTAAGTATAACTATGTACTTAAATAGTTTTTACTGAAGTAAATCATTGCAGTCTACAACTACTAGTCAATACACAACACTCATCATCAGCTCTTTAAACGTCCCTACCGAGGGGCACGAGTCTACCCGTATAGGGTGATTAGGCCTTAGTCGTCCACGCGGGCCCAGTGCGGATTGGACGACTTCACCCACAACCTTCGAATCTCTTCGCAGGTGTGCATGAAGGTTTCCTCACGATGTTTTCCTTCACCGTAAGAGCGTCGGATAACGTACATATATTTTTCGAAAATTCGAAAACACATTGGTACGTGTCGGGATTTGAACCTCAGCCCTCCCGGTAGGAAGGCGACAGTCCATACCATTGAGCCACCGACGCTCCATAACACTCGTATAAAGCAAACGAATCTATGATTATTACTGTAAAACGCGCTCGCCATTACATATTGTAATCAAAGCTAAGGTGGAATTGAGGAAAAATTGTCATAGGAAACTGTTGCAAGTACGTAAGTATAGGACACGTGCAAGGTCAGCATAACGCACCTGTTCTGTGGCTAGATGGCACCCATGCTTGACGCCGTGACAAATGAAAACTGTGTCAATGTTATGACTTCTGCGGTATTTGATCGTCGACCAACAACCTAATGGCTAGTTTTTCATCCTGAGAAATTAACAAAAATATATTTCTCGCTACGATGCGCTACGGTGCGCTTGAGGCCAAAACTATTTGTTCTACGTTCGACAACGACAAAGCTAATTTGTCAAAAAAATAACACAACAAGGCGTTTCCTCTATAGACAAAAATTGTTTAACACTGCTATTGTTTGACTTTTTTCACTAAAGAGCATACAGTTGGTTTATTATTACGGTGCTTGTTATGTTCTTTAGAATTATATAACGGGTAAACGTATTATGTAAACCTAACAATATTGCCGTTTAGCGGTGGCAGATTAAATAAAATTGTCACTACTACTTTTCTTCTACTTCTACTCTTTTCGCGTGTGTGGTGTAAGATGGTGTAAGATCTCCAGCAGATAACGGATAGCAGTGCCCTCCAATTTCACCAAACTTTTTAAATGTCCTATTTTTTATGCTATAGGGATATTGCGTTTATTGAAATGCGTAGCCTGCCCTAAAATTACCTACTATTAACGATCTTATGATCGGCAAAATGTAATGTGAATTCTAAGGCTCTTGAATTTTTAAATTATTCGCTTATCTTGTTACTAATGCAATTTTGTTTTCTTCTCTTCACCATGTTCGCGGTTCACAAATTCTGACAGTACTAGTATTAGTTAACCAGCTTTTGCGCGCGACTTCGTCTGCGTAGAATAGTTGGGGCTAACGCTAACTTTGACTTACTACTTCGTTCATAAATGAAATATGTCCTAAGTAATTCATTTACATCGAATGAGTAAAGGTCAATTTTGTTTTAAATTTAATACAACTATTTAACAACAAATTTGTCAAGCAAAAAAGGTTTTAGTAAGCTAACTTTGAAAGATAGATATATGCTGCCGCGGACCTTCTATTAGAACTTTCCAAGGGAATTATTACTTTTGAGAACACCAGTAACCTTTTACGCAGAGTAAGCTCGATTTTGAAACATTCTGCCTCGATACTTGCTCCTATTGTTATTAGCGTCATGATAGCGTTCCTCATTAAATGTACTATCTAACACTGAAAGAATTTTTCAAATCACACTAGTAGTTCCTAAACTTAATTAAAGCGTTCAAACAAACAAACTCTTTAGCTTTATAATAATAGTAAAGATCATGTTTTAACATAATTTCATCATCGTCAGCTCATTAAACGTCCCCAACGAGGGGCACGAGCCTACCCGTATAGGGTAACTAGGCCTTAGTCGTTCACGCACAACCTTTGAATCTCTTCGCAGGCGTGCGCAGGTTTCCTCACGATGTTTTCCTTCACCGTAAGAACGTCGGATGACGTAATATACTTTTCGAAAACACTTTGGTACGTGACGGGAATTGAACCTCAAACCTCCCGGTAGACAGTCCACACCATTGAGCCATTGGCGCTCTTCGTTGCTTTGCTTTTCTCCTTATTTATATAACGTTATTTCAAGTTGTCGCAGCAATGAATGTGAAACATACCTGAAATACACTCCAGAACTTGAAAGAGCCTTCGTTGATGATCCAGTCGTAGTATCCAGCCCAAGGGTCGGTGTAACGACTCTGCTTCATCGGCTTAGGCGTAGTCGTCATCTCATGGTGGTGGTGCTCATCATAGTAGTCATCAAACCCTCTTCCACTATCGCTGGTACCATTTCTTGAGCTGGATTTTCGAATCTGAAAGATGTTTTATATCTGGCTAAGAGCGAGTCATCCCCAACACTAGTATTTTATTACTCCCTGGGGTAATAAAATACCTGTGTACCCCGCGTACAATAGTTTTTAAAATTATTCTTAATGTTAATTATTTATAATTTTTATCTAATGAAAAGCTGTCTAAATGAATTGTAAATAGCATTATCAACACAGATCATTATTTCAACAGCCAGAACTGCTATAGCGGGTGTTGTTTCCTTCAATAAACATGATTTTGAAGATACCGTAAACCGTGCGTATGAATTAGTGATGCCAAAAGTCAGGATTTGAGGTTGCAGATCGGGACAGGTAAAATATAATGTGACGCTGATGACGTGCCTTTTTGAACTTGATAGTGATGTAATTAGTAGAAATTATGTAGCGTAAATATATATTATTTTAATAAAACATTTGATTGCCTTCTTCAATTTATCGGGACAATTAGCGTCCCGATCGGGACGCAGCCTTAGACCCCTGAAAATAAGGACGTCCCGCGCAAATCAGACCTGGCGACACTGGTAGTAACTCATGCAAGTGTCACACATACAGCCGATGACTACTGCAGCCATCAATTTGCGGCGTCGTGTAACACCTGTGATTGGTTAAACAAGGGTGCGTCGTTTAGCGCCGGCACCCGGTCACCCAGTTCAGGCGGTACCGTTCCGTGACCCTATTCCGAACACTCTGTAACGCACGAGTTTACCTATCATGCATACCCGTTTATATATCAATAATATTTATGTGTTCACATCACTATAACATTTTATTGATGGTTGTTGAATTAAAATAATGTTTTTTTTTTTAGGATTGTTTTACTTATAGTTACAATACATGAATTGTGTCGCACTCAATGGTTTATTTAAATTAATATATGGTACATGTCAGCCTTCACTATTGAATATAAATATTTTTATTATAAGTTTGTAAATCATAAATTAACGCAAGAACGTTCTTGAGTTTCTATATAGAAAGAAAGATACCTAAACGTTTATAAAGAATCTTCGAAATAAATATTAAATAAGATATTTCTTTATTTGTTAAAGTAGGCACATATGTTAAAAATACACTTATTCTACAAAAGAATACTTAAAAATCGCGTGAAAATGTGTGGGTTGAGCACTAGTACCATATAAACTGTTTTATACAATTATCTATGATTCATATACCTAATAATTCATTAAAAGAAGTAGAAATAAATTGTAATGTAAACCCATTAAATTAAAATAAACAAGCCAGGTGATGTCGAAAACTGTTATCAATAAAAATTTCGAGATGTCGATAACTTGCCGATGCGGTTAATATAACAGATAAGAAAAATGAGATAGTGACGAGCGGAGAAATTTAGTGTTCTGTTATAATAACAAATAACAGTGTTATTTGATACACACAGACAAATACTGTATTTTTTAAATGCTTAGGAAAACTTCTATGTTTATACTATAATGCCACATTAACGGGAAATGCCATGAAGTATCGCAACAATGGGCATTAATCTCAGGTGTTTACCACAACTTGACGGGATAATTTGGCAGTTTTAACGTATTAACCCTTTGAGCGCCAATGAGACCTAAAGGCGTCAGAAACAATAGATTTTCTATGGTGCCTGGATTCCTGAACGATTTCCACACGGCGTGATCTCTAGCAGTCGACATCCATCTGCGACCCGCCTCCTTTACCAGGTCATCGCTTCAACTCGGATGCCACTCGAGAACCTTTCCGCCCCATCGGCCATTGGTTCTACGCACTATGTGTCTTGCTCACGCTCATAGAAACTAAGAAGCCACAGGTTTTGGGTTTTGGGTTATGTGGGTTTTGGGTTATGTGGGTTACTCTAGTTCTTCTTCTGGTGTCCTCATTCCGGATATGTTGCTTATAGCGTAGTTAAAAACCTAACATAGTTCTTTCCATAGCACGTTCGCCCTATATGCAACCCTATTTAAATCTTACCACAGGTAATGTGCTGTTGTGAGCTACTCTTGCACTGGTACGTTTCCTGTTGATATTCCTGACCACGTCTAATATGGTGCGCAGACCCGTGAGTATGAGCTCCGAAGGCGGCATTCCAGAACTTGCTGGTTTCTCATCTTCTACACCACTAAAGTCTTCGTGGTCCAACTGCTCTTTACTAAAAAGAAACATAAAAAATGAACCATACTACAAAAATAAAAAGTACAACACACATTAGTTAGTACATTATTCAGTGTTCTTATCACTTCGAGCGATCACCAGACAAGATCCACGCGAGGTTTTTTTAACTGACTACTGTTGTTGGCCACAGATGGTCTTTAAAGCTTAACCAGGCAAGTGGCGAACTTAGTCTTTATCCATGCAAGGCGCGTAAGGAAATATTAATAGATCTTTGTAAGATATAAACGCCTGAGTATTAAGAAATTCATTGTCTTTTGGTTTAAGCACAACACAAAACTTTTAAAAATCAACATTTAATGTATATTATCCGTCAAGTAGAACAGGCGTCCAACTCTTTCCTAAGTAATATTATTATGTTACAGGTGAACGTATAAAACATAAAACCGATACCATACAGCTAATACAAATTATTGGACCGGAACCCATCATGGTCGCCCGTGCATGTTGGCATGTCACCAGTTCCCCAAGCAGATGATGTGTAAAATATACACTGCGTAGTACTGCTTGGTTATGGCAGACTAGAAAACAGTATTTACAATCCCTGCTAGGAAAAAACCGTCATAGTTTATCTATCTATTTAGGTGGTTATCTGGTCATAATATCTCTAACCAGCCTGCCAAGAATGGTTTGGCAAAACCCATCATAACTATGTATTAGTATTGAGAAATGATGGGCTGTAAAAAATAGAGTCGACATATTGACGGGTCCAATAAACTACTATTATTACTCCACTAATATTGCAAGATCTTAAACATTAAAAGAAAATTAATCAAAACCAATCAACGATATACGCTGGTCTTTTGTGTTAAAAGGTTTAAAGAAATGTATTCCTCATACAAACTTAAATAGTACATTTACAATTAGATATGAAGCGGATTGGCCGAGTTCATGCACAACCTTTGATTTTTTTGGTAAGCGTGTGTAGGTTTCCTCACAATGCTTTATTTTATCATAAGATCGTCGGATAAGCTTACATATATTATCGGGTTTATTAATTTGAGTTTATTTTAAATTCTTGGCGTGTTGGATTTTTTTTATTTTTCATAAAGTGGGAATGGAATTACATGGTTTTATGTTTTTTCTTAAGATACAGTTAGAAACAGAAGTTAAATGAATTTGACAATAAGTTTGAAAGTAAACCTATATTTTCATTAACAGAAACCATCAAGATCTATTATTATCTCTCTCTAAATAATGTTGTCTTACTTATATCGGTAAATGAATTTAAAATCAGAAGTATTGTTAACTCAGAATTACCTAATATATAAAACACGAACATAAAAATAAACCATATCATACTGGGTCCAAGCTTCGTAGAGCATGTGAAACCATTGATTGGTTGTTTTCGTTAATCCATTGATCTTTTAATATACGAAATATGTGGGAAAGTCTGTGACTGCAATGGAACTTTGTAGTTTGGGCATTCATTGATAGCATCATATCAAACATCTAGTTATATTAAGATAGGCAATACTTACTGCAGCGGTATATATTTGTAGGGCGGCGTGTGCGGCGTCGCGGTGTCGTAGCGCACGGCTGCGCCCGCGCCGGCCGCCCACAGAGCAAGTGCCGCTGCCACCCACACGACCAAATGGCACGAAAACAACAAACCCCCTTTCATTTTCCCGCAAATACACCTTTAAAATTCCAAGTGTAACACTACTTAAACTCAATATCAATTTCGATCAAGATTCTGCACCCTAAAAATTGATTTTCAAGCGCACGCCCGGGGGCCTTCACCGCGACTGACTGAATTCAGATGTTGCCTCCCGTTAACCGCACGAAGGGAACATTTGAAATATAATTTGAGCAAACACACCGGCGTGTGAAACATGTAAATTAAATTTGTATGTTGAGCGCAGACAGTGAAAGCTATTGCCATGGGACACATTGGGCACGATGTAATTCAGAGCATACTGAAATAGGGTTTAATTCACATACTTAGACACGCAGTGGAATGTTAGAAGAAATCATTGATTTTGGATCACGAGTAGTCATTTCGAAATATCTACTTACTACCCGGAGAGTCAATATTCTATTAGTTCTCTACAGGTTGCAGGTGTTTTTTTTAAGTATGCAGACATATATGAAATAACACACATATCGTAATTTATCAAAATTACGTCATGATAACATAGTTTCATGATAAATATTTTGTTATCTGTTTTTTTACAGTAAAAGTTGCTCTACCATTATCTCTCTATGAAATTCACTTACATTATAAACATTTGAGGTTAATAAATAAACACGCTTCCATACGAACACTTTAAGCAACTTAATTATTTAATTATATCTGTGGTTGTATTTAATTCTTGAAATAGTTAATAAGTTCTTGAATTTACTTCGCTGTTCATCACTGAACTCTTGACTTGACTTGACTACTGATATCTACACCGGACCAATAACGTAACGAACACAAATCGTACTCAGCTCTTTAAAAATATGCAATAAGCCTAAAAACGTCCCAATGTGAGACTCTTACCTAGTAATACTACCTGCACAGTACTATAAATGATAATAATAATAATAACTATCCACTGACATTCACACAGCGCCATTTAGCCCCTAGTTAAGCGTGAAGCCTGTATTATGGGTACTAAAAAACGGATAAACATACTTATATATATTTTTTTTGTAAATCATATATAATCATACATATTATACATAGAAAACACCCAGACCATTACAAACATACATGTTCATGCAAACAAATGTTTGTACTGCCCGGGGATCGAACCCGGAACCCTTGGTGTTGCAGCCGACCTCTCAACCGCAAGTCGCAACACCAAATGGGTCGTCAAAGTGCTATATACTGCTATAATCTATCTAGTCGTGAGTCATGTCATCAAGACATACCTATTAATATTTGGACAATTTACTCTTATAGTGTTTTGTTTGAATTCAATGTCATCTGAGTTGTTTGATAAATCACATTTTTATCAATATTTTTTTGCGATAGCAGTTACAAAATAATATGACCTAAATTATCACAAACTCAGCATCATTGGACACATAAAATACAAGAATATGTAAAATTTAGTGATTCCAAGTCTTGAGTGTACACAAGAGTAAAAGGAAAATAACAACAATATAAATGCATTGTATGAGTCATAAGTGCTTTTTGTAAGCCTAATTTGAATAAAGAATTTTGATTTTGATTTTTTTTTTTTGAGGCTGCGTGTGCGCATGCGTGGGCATGCTAGTAGGTGTGTATAAATATTAGAAAATAAAAATAATAAAATTTCATGAATATTCGTATTAAAAATGTGTGTGATAATATAATTCATAATAAATATTCAATAGACGACCTGTCTCTTGTAGGAGCCAGCACCACATGCAAACATATCTAAGCTATTACATGACTTTTTTTATTTAAAATAATAAATCCAAAATTTCTAAATAAAGCTCATCATTGTGAATTGATCTTAAGAACTTCAAGAGAATAATCTTACGTTAAGATAAAATAATCTCGCAACAATTTAATATTTTGTTAAAGTTATCGAAACGTTTTAGTAGATATAGCACCGTCGCTCTAAGATGATCACTGCAAAATATATTGTGCCCTTATTACTGTGCCTTATCTACGGTGGTGTAGCCTTACCAAGGATCGACCCACTTGCATACACCAATGTGGGACTCATAAGAGGTCTTTCCGCGCCTGATGGAGATTATTCTATTTTTTTGGGGATACCCTATGGCATAGTGGACCCAGAAAACCCATTTGGTGTAAGTTGATTTTTCTTTTTTGATAAATGAGTAGTGTTTTATAGACATTGTTTAACTCTTGTATGTATCCATAATAAAAACAGATGAACACAAAGCCTATACTTACTTCAAAAACTGAAGAGTTTACAGCAATGCAAATAATGCCGTGTTATATTAACACTTTAAATAAAGTAAGAACATATTTTTTCCCAAATTTATTATATTCATGAGTGATTTATTATTTATCTATTGCAGGCATCAGCTCCGCATCCGGGTTTTGAGGGTACTTATGATGCTTTTGAAGAAAAGTCAGTTTGCCCACAAATTGAAGAATTTAGTAACACAATAGTGGGTTCATTAGATTGTCTTCACCTCAACATATTTGTCCCAAATACCGCCAGCTCCAGGAACCGACGACCAGTTATGGTATGGATTCATGGTGGAGGTTTCCAAACGGGATCGGGAGAAATATATGTTCACGGACCGAAACTTTTAGTGAATCAGGATGTCATCCTAGTTACTGTTAACTATCGCCTCGGAGTTTATGGATTCTTTTGCTTAGATACCCCTGATATTCCTGGTAACCAAGGTCTTAAGGACCAGTTAATGGCATTGAGATGGATAAAGAACAATATAGAAGCATTCGGTGGAGATATTGAAAAAATTACACTTTTTGGCGAAAGCGCCGGTGGAGTATCTGTTGATCACCAGCTCATTTATGCTGAAGAAGGCTTATTCAATAATGTTATAATTCAAAGTGGTACAGCTTTGTCACCGTTCGCGATTACAGAATCAGATACAAATGCCCCTTTAAAACTAGCCGAACATCTTGGATATAATGCTATTGGTTTAGAAGATGCATTGAATTTCCTGAAATCAGTTGACACAGATTTAGTAATAGCGGCCACATCTAGGGCAAATTTGATTCTAGTGCCTTGCGTTGAAAAAGAGTTTGATAATGTTGAAAGATTCATTAACAGCCCAACCAATTAACATGAACGTAACAAAGGCAAAAACTGTTCCCATACTTATAGGTTTTAATAGCAATGAAATGGAACCCTCACTTTTTGCTAATATTAATCCTGAAGATATTAATGCCGCCTATGGATCAGTTTTCCTAAATTTATTGAGTATTACTTTTAACTTTGATGATGCATATCTAGCCAAAATGGAACAAAACGTACGCCAATTTTACATAGGAGATGAAGTTGTAAACGAAAACGTTAAAGCAGAAGTCAGTAACTTCGTATCAGATGTAACATTTATTTATCCTTCGTATAGAAGTATTGAAAAATACATGGAGAGTGGAGCTAGTTCAATATATCATTACATGTTTTCTTACGATGGGAATAGGAATTATCTTAAAAAACGCATGAATTTCACTACAAGCGGTGCAACGCACGCAGATGAGATCGGCTATTTGTTTGACATTTCTTATATGAATGAAATACCTACACCTGAAGATCTTGTCATAATTGATAGAATGACGACCCTATGGACTAATTTTGCGAAATACAGGTAAAATATTTTAGGACTGCATATATTGTTGTTGTTATTTGTATATAAAAATCAAACAATGCTACAAAACAATATACGTTAACAATATTGTATGTTTTATCAGAGGTTTGTTTATTTTTCAGTAATCCTACTCCGGATGTAACCGACTTACTGCCTATCAAATGGCCTGTATATACAAAGGAGTCACAAAATTTATTAAACATAGATTTAGAACTACGTTTACAGACACGAGCATTTCATGACAGGATGGCCTATTGGGATTTGTTTTATAAGTTAAATAAAAACTTTCAAAAGACATAGTACTTATAAATCAAGGAAATTGCTAAAGATTAAGTTTGGCAAATTACGTTATACGTTATGATTTATGAATTATGATATATAAAGTATAATATTTAATTCATCCTTCTTTTATTTTAAGAACAAACTGATCTCTGACTTGAAAAAACAGGAAGGGATTAAATAAAAAAAACCTTTAAATTTCTTTATGTTTATTATGTTAAAACATGAGCACAGTTTTTATTTATGTTGTGATAATGAACTCTACTCAAAATAATGTTTTATTAATTAAATATGTCCAGTTCACAACATGACTAAGTTATTTTTTTACATTTAATAAAGTTATCATTAATTTATTTTCTTGCCTACATATTTTTCCGCTGCTTCGGCAATTGCTTTTGTTACTCTACCGGTTACTTCATGTAAGTTTTCGTTTGACAGATCCCAAGAGTCAACAGATCTTTTTGAAAAGAATGTTGCTGTTGTACCGTTAGGTCGCCAACTGTTAGGATACACGATTTTGTGACGTAATACTGCCTTAATTATAAGAGCTCCCACGTAAACAATAAAGTATACACTGAAATACAATGGCAAGTAGTACAACTTTTTGCCCAAGTAATAATAACTGAATCTATTTACACGAGGTGTTTCGGTCGTCGTGGTAGTCGTATGGTCGTGATGATAATGGTATTCATGATCATCAAAGTCGTGGTGAAATTTAAAATCGCCAGGAAAATCTGGCGGAAAATCATGATCATCCATGGGTGGCCCAGTGTCTGAAATGGTATCAGGAGGTGGAGGAGGCATCATGCCAATATTATTGCCTTTCATATCATCACCATTCTTGTAGCCACCATGAGGCTTGCTATACGTTATTTCAGGATAATCACTATCATGGCCAAATGATGACGATCCAGAGTCATGATCACCAAAATTCAAATTGGGGAAATCTGGTTTATCGTCGACGTGTAGCGGTGGTGCTTCTTCTTGTGGCTTACTGTATGAGTACCCGCCTGAACCTATTGGAGAATCAAATGAAACTGATGGCTTACTGTAAGAATAACCGCCAGCACTCATTGAAGAGGGGGAGCTAATCATTGGTTTGTTATAACTATAACCACCTGTATTCAATGCTGGCATGATATTATTCGTACTTGCTGGTTTGTTATATGAATATCCAGCTGGCGGTTTGTCTGGAGGTGGAAGTGTTGGAACAAATACCGGTGGAGATGGAGGTTTATACCGATACCCTAAATCCATGGGAACAACGCCTGTGTCGCCATCCAGCGGTGGCCCAGAGTCGTCTAAAGCATCTGTTGGTGGTTGATACAACGATACCGGTGGACTCGAGGCCGGTATTGATGGGGCAGGCTTTTGTGCCGTAGGAGAGTATGGTGGAAACGATTCATAGTTAGTAGGTGCTGGGAAATCGTCTGCGGTAATTTTTGGTGGCGCCGGTGGAGGAGGTACCAAACTTCCAACGGTCTTAGTAGGACCGGATTGTTTAGAGCTACTTCCGTATTCTTGAGGCAAATAGGGTTGTGCTGGGTTGTATCTATCAATTGATTGTCGCATATTGTTCATAATTTCTTCAATTTCACCACGAACTGGTTGTGTAAGTCCCTTAAAATTATCTAAACTTGTAAACATATCATTGCTTTTCTTGCTATTTGAAAACACGTCTAGTAGCGGCTTTTTTATATTTTTCATTTGTATTGGTTTGAGGTTCACGTAAGGGAATCGAATGTTAGGTTCTGTACGAATAGCTCTTGATTCATTTTCAGCTCCATTTCCTGAATTGGCACCAAATCTGCAAAAAGATTTCAATTTTAAAAAAATAAAAATCTGCATTAAAGAATTAAACAAATATTTAATATTAAATATTAAAACTTTTAATTACCCTGGCAAAGCGAAGTTTTCGTTGAATTGATTATTCTCATCCTCTGATTTAATTGCATCGTGTTTATTTTTGCTTTTATCACTGTCCGAGTTGAGTGGCACTTCTTCCCATTTATCGGAATATGAATTATCTTGTTTTTCACTATCAATGATGTGCCAAATATTTTCGACACCTGCTGACGTGGGAGTGGTGGTTATTGTGGACCGAGTTGTAGTGCTCGTCGAAGGTAAATACACAGGAGCGGGGTCTTTTGGTACATGTTTGTTATGTCCATCACTATACAAGCTATTATACAACGAAAAGTAATCCGTCATATCAACTTCACTGTTCTTACTTTCTTCGTGTTCGGGTGCTGTATATTTTACTTCATGGTGCACTTTATTTGTTTCTTGAGAGACATACATCGGTGGAACGCTGGTGGTTGTTGTCGTGGTCGTTGATATCTTTGACACTCGTTCCTTTTCTAATAACTTTTGTATAGATTTCCGCATGTGGTCTCCATTATCCGATTCAAATTCCGCGAATATTAAATCCGGCGTTTTGGTTTTCGGTGTTGTAGAAGTTGTAACTGCTGTTGCATTTTGCGGAGGATCCATTCTTCTCATCCAATTATGGTAGTAAAATGGAGCTGACCGTGCTTCGTTGCCCTGACTCCTGGGCGCTGGGGTTACAACATATACTAAAGAGCCTGATCGATTAGCTGCTTCCAAGCCATTTTTAACTAAACACACAAGCACCACTATAAATATTTTTTTCATTTTAAATTATATGTACATTTGGATACTAAAACTTGGACGAGTGGTCAGCTCGAGGCCTGACCAGTGACTAGAAAATAAAGGGGTATGCCGAAGATTTTGAGATGTCACACATTTTCAAGAATCCAATGCAAAACGGCGATAATTTTTAGCGGTACTCGAGTATGTAGCACGACATAGACACGATCTGGATGACCCGCACCCGGCCACAATTTACACAATTAGGGAGCTAGCGACCGACCCCAGTAGAAAGTGTTACATATTTGTATAACATATTTACCGTTTATATATTTTCATGAAATGAAACAATAATGTTTATGAATCTAATTGTGTGGCATGAATTATTTTAACTTTTGGTCTTTGTTGGTAACGGAAAATTATGTGGCCTCAAAACATATTCTAAGGTTAAGGTGTACCTAAGCACGCATCTGTAAATTACATGTAGAATTCTATTTTCCAAAACCTTCGAGATCTGGTAGATTCCATGTTTTTTACTTTAAAATTTAATAAAATGTTTAGTTTTATGATAAAAAATGCCTACAGTTTGAGAGATGTTATGTTGAAGGTCGTTTACGAAATGAAATAAATTCATTTTTCTTGGAGAGTGTTGTTTGTATTGTTTACTATAGTATGAATGACACGTAATACTAACTAGTTCCTAAAATAGACCAGCGAACTCTAAAAAGAGGTCACAATGAAATTGCTAACGTGTTCCCATTTGACTCACTTTTTAGACCAAAACAAATTTTAACCAAAAGCAGTGCTCACGGCTAAACGGCTGAACGGATTTAATTGAAATTTGATATGGTAATAGACGGTAACCTAGAATAGGTTTTAGGCTAAATTTAGTTTAATTTTAACCCCACCTCTAATGGGGGTTGGAAGTTTGTATATAACGTTCCCCAATTTATAAAGTAAAACGTTAAAATTTGGTATGCGGATTATTTGTCATAAAAGAAAAAATACAACATATTGTTTTTTCTATATCCAACCCCAAAGCCCCAAAATCTCCAAAGGGGTGGAAATAGTATATTATTATGCGATTTCTTTAAGTTTTTAAGGTAGAAAGCTTAAATTTGGTATGCGGACTAAGTATTTATCACAAACGATAAATCCTGCATATTAGTTTTTTCCAAAATTGCCGCCAAAACCTGAAAAGAGGGGTGAGATTTATATGAAACTTTTCGACATTTTCAAAGTTAGGCGCTAAACCACGCTGGAAAGACGTACGAGTATGATTTCGTCTACAAATCAAATCTAGCTTGTGTATATTATTATGTATTGAATATTTTAATATACTTATGTATTCATATTTTATTAATGTTGTACTGATAATATCTTATATATTATTTTTTGTGTCTTGCCTTACTTGCCCACTGCCTATCTTTTTCTTCAACTTTTTCTACTCAAAGGTTGCCTGGAAGAGATCGCTCGTAGCGATAAGGCCGCCTTTGCCCTCTATATGTCTGACTTTTCTGTGTTTGTGAACCGTTTATAAAATTTGAGCAATAAAGTGTTCATCTATCTAGCAGTTTTGTTCTCGGAAATCGATTCCGAAAACTTTCAAGTGGGGAATATTATACCGGACATTTCTCAGTTTTCAAGGTAGGAGCTAAAAATTAGCTGTTGTTAGATTTGCCTTCATAGCGTGAGTGTCACTAGGTACATTAAAAGTATAAAAAATACATTCAATGTACCCAACTGGGTGTTTGAAAATATGGTATTGCAGGCGAGAAACAAACAAATCCGAAACACCTTTTTGTGTAAGCTAGTTGTGTAATTTGTAATTATTAAAGCTCCCTTCAGTAAAACCATGAAACGTATATAATGTTTACACTATATGGTAGAGCTTGTTGTTCCCTTTTCAGTAGATTTTGTTAGCAATCGGGATTTTGTTTATTTTTAAATATATTTTTTATTAGTTTACTCATAATGCAGTCTGAATGTCAGTGAGCTATCCAAGACGACGCCAAGATACCTTGAAGTACTATTCAGATTTATTGTGATACCATCTCCCATAATTTTCCACTCACAGGTCGCTGATCTATTTTATAGATAGTAAGCGCACGTCTCTTTTTCACGGATTGTGTTTATGAAGTTTCGTCCTATAGAAGCGACGCAGCTCATCCAGAGCTGCTGAAGGCTTCTTCCAACATCGTTAAAACTGTTCACCTAACTCCAACAGCAGCCCGTTTTTGTAAGGATCGGTTGGTCATTGGTAGAGGAGCAAGGATGCTACCCTGAGGCCGCCTATTCCTTCCAGATCCTGAAGAAAGTGAACCTAAAAGCGAGGGTTATGGAGAAGTCTACCGTTATCAACTCTACTTTCCATAACAGTTGCCATAAAATAACTGTATCGTAGGCTGCAAATAAACCCACGGATAAAACGCCAGTAATCATCTTTAACTCGAAGTCGTCCTCAATATGCTGAGTTAGTATATTGTCTATTTGCAACACGACTTTACCGAGAAAATGAAATTATCAGACTCTCTTATCACGAACTTATTGTAATCATTTGAATTATGAGGGAGTTGTCTCTCTACAGATTAAAGAATGAATTGATATATTACTACATAATATATAGTATATATTATTTAATGTATGATAATATAAAACAGTCGCTTTTTTGTCCCATGTACCTGTGTGCGCTTAAACTACACAACGGATTTTGATGCGGTATTTTTAATAGATGGAGTGATTCAAGAGAAAGATTTGTATGTATAATAACATCCATTAAGTAGTGGAGAAATACTGTTATTTTTTAGGTTTCTAATGTGATGTTGTTGATAGTTTTATATTCCCATTATAAAAGGGTAAAGGATATATATGGGAGTTTGGCAATTACAGAGCTTTTAAAGATCTACCTACTTATATCAAACAAAGACAATTATTTTGTTGTCACTGGAATCCTGGTTGATAAAGGTTACCTGTTTTTTATCTTAAGAAGTAAACAGGACGGTCAGGACGCTCACTTGATGGTAAGTGATACGCCTGAACATATCAGAGCGGCATTGAAGGAGACCAACAACTGTTAGACAGTTATTATTCTCCATTAACGCCGCACTGCGCCCGACACCCGAGACAACCGATGTTAGGTGAAACATAAAACCTCGACGACTCAGTATCGAGTCCACCACCTAGTAATAATAGCTTATTGATTTTCATATTTTATGAAACTTATAAAGCAAGCGCTTAATGTATTGAGAACCTGTTTGAAATATAAAGACTTATAAATTTTAGAAAGAAAACTATAAATTTACTATAATATTAAATTATAAATTTTTATTTACATATAGCTGTCAGATAATCAATTAAAAAATATTTTGTAAACTTAAATAATGGTAATACTATCATTTTTTTACTGTCCTCTTTACGAGCTTCGCTCATGATTTCAGTGTCATTGTATGCTGGGTTATCCACGCCGGAGTCACTACGCCATCTATGAATCCGGCGGTAACTTTGACTGCTGGTTTGAATCAATGCTTTCTTATCAGCATTGTTGTCAGTTTTAATGTCTGGTATAACGACATCTATCGGCACTGGCGGTTTACTTTGCATGTTATACGCCTCCTTGCTTTCGACGTCCGATGTCGGCTTCTTTTTGCAGATGTCGTTGTCGACAGTTACTGCACGTTTTCGGATGTAAACGCGTTAAATAAAAAGTACATGCAACCGGTGATGAAGGTTGCACAGGCAAATATCTGGTATGTGGGCCTGGTTCCGAAATATTTCATAAGGTATCCACCTATCAAACTACCCGCACCGCGACCTGTAACATAAGGTTTAGTCGTTTTACAAACAAAAAAAAAATGACAAGTAAGCTTTTATCACAGATAATATAATACTATCTTTTATACAGTATTGTTATGTTATTTTATGACCAAAAACTGGACAAATGGAAGAATAATCATGATCTCAGTATAAAAACTGAATTCTTGAAATGTTTCAAGAGACACCATACAGGTGCATACTCTTTCTAAAATATGAACCTGGGACCCTGACCCTTTACTCACACAACTTCTAAAATTTACCCATCTACAAATTCACTTATACATATGAACTCAAAACTATCAGATTTTTCAAATCCACATAAACAATTTAATACGCCACGACATGTAAATGTCCACATCTTAACGCTTAAATAAATTCCAGTATTAAGAACCAAAACTGTCAGTGTTCTTACCAACTCCGTAGTACAAGCCGCCAAGCAGTCCTTGTACTGAAGTGTCAGTGGTGGTGGAAGATAGCCGCGCCGCGTACGTCACGGCTGCGGTAAAAGACAGCGATGACGTCACTGATTCCAGGGCCTCGAAGATCAAACACAACCACGGGTTGTATATCAGTGAGTATCCTGTAACACGGAACGCGTTCTTGTTTATTGATTTTATTTTGTAGAAATCTTATAGCCATTTTTATTTCCACATCATAGTAATATTTTAGCTGAGGGAACCATGTATACTTAGGTACAAATGCTGTTGAGATGAGAATGACTATCGAGTTTCTTGCCGGCTCTTCTCGAAGATCCTGCTAATTCCGAACCGGTGGTCAGTGGCGTGCACAGATATTATGAGTAGGGTATGCAAAGTGAGTGACACTAATCGCAATAGAAATAAATAATTTACACTTTTGCCAAATTAAATTTTCTTGATGACAGCAGATCACCTATGGTTTCAAATCAGTAGGGGAAAATGGGCGAATAAGTAAGAAGCATTGAATATGTTGGCGACTTTTTGGGTCGTCTGGACGCACATGATATGCAATGCTTATTTGCATATATAGAGTGCACGCCACTGCCGGTGGTAGAATGATAAAAAATATAATAGTAGCAATTGACGATTCAAAAGTATCTGTAACAGATTTTTGAATAACTTTTTTTTTGTTTGATGGTAATCCTGACTACCATCAAACGCGGCTTACGCTTTTCGTAGCTCAATTATAGTAGGTTAATTGACTGATAAGGGAGAAGCTTATTCAATCTCAAAAGTCACTCTTCTGATTTCAGATGTGTTTTCTATCAAAACATTACAACAAATGCAAGCAATAAATAGGACATAGATGACCAATGTATATCACAATCTTACCCAAAAGTCTTATAGCATAGAAGACAAATCCAATGAAAAGGACGTTGGCGTGCCCTAATTTTCTGATAATCGGGGCCAGACAGTACGAGGAGTGGCAAGCCGGCGATACCACCCACGGTTATGGTGATACCCATTAGTGACCGAGAAGCGCCCAAGTCCTGCAGCAACCAGAAGAGGAAACTCTCAATGTAGCCCCACGCTGTGCCTGCAATAAATATATAAACCATTAATGAACAAGACGGTCAGTGCTCTCATCTGGCGGTAAGTGATACGCCTGACCACGACAGGACCAATATTGATGGAAATTTAAAACAGTAGGTAGTCATTATTTCGTCGGTGAGAGAGGAGAGAGAGAGCGTCGGTGGCTCAGTGGTGTGGACTGTCGCCTTCCTACCGGGAGGGCTGAGGCTCAAATCCCGACACGTACCAATGTATTTTCGAATTTTCGAAAAATATATGTACGTTATCCGACGCTCTTACGGTGAAGGAAAACATCGTGAGGAAACCTTCATGCACGCCTGCGAAGAGATTCGAAGGTTGTGTGTGAAGTCACCCAATCCGCTCTGGGCCCGCGTGGACGACTAAGGCCTAATCACCCTATACGGGTAGGCTCGTGCCCCTCGGTGGGGACGTTCAATGAGCTGATGATGATGAGTCATTATTTTGCCGTAAATACTGCTCTGCGCCCCGCCACCCGAGGCAACAGATGTTAGGTCTCTTATACCCGTTAATTTTACATGCTAAAGTGCTTTTATCCTAAAACACAGAAGTGCAAAACACTCCTATTTTACGAGACGATATCTGGCTCTGCGGTGGCACCTATAAGGTCAGTATCAGGAAAAAAGGACGAATAAGTGCAAAATTTTACTATTGATTGACATTATGGTAAAATTTATGGTAATAATGTCTATAGTTAATAGGTAACTATAGACATAATTAGCGCATTTAAACGGAATCGGTGCCGCTTGTTTTTCGAACTGACTTGTTGAAAATTTATTTTTACAAGCATCATATTAAAATTATGAAAACGCATTCTTAATATTAAAAACCAGGGCCACGAAAATACATCTCACAGTATTGTTCATCAATATTAATTTCCTGTCTAGCCAAAATGTTTGTGATACGCGAAGGCGGTAGTAAATTTTTAGCTCATTTGACCTACTTAGTTTTTAATGAGTTATAAAACATAATAATGTGTACAGTTATTGTAAGTACTACTGATATAAAAATGAACCATTACCTACCCATAATAAAGCACGCAATGAACAACGCAACGATCTCGATGTTTCTAAACACAGAAATGACATCTTCTAGAAGATTCTGCGCGGGCTGCTTGAACTCCAAGTCGATGCTCAGCATGAGAACACCGGACGCTATTTTTAAAACCGCATACAGGTAGAACGCGGGCCTGAAAATGTTGCAAGAAAATAATATTACGAAGTCTTTAAAACATTTGCGAAAGTTACTTATGCCCTTATTAGAGCGTCGGTGGCTCAATGGTGTGGACTGTCGACCTACCGGGAGGGCTGAGGTTCAAATTCCGACACGTACCCAATATGTTTTCGAATTTTCGAAAATATATGTACGTTATCCGACGCTCTTACGGTGAAGGAAAACATCGTGAGGAAACCTTCATGCACGCCTGCGAAGAGATTCGAAGGTTGTGTGTGAAGTCGTCCAATCTGCACTGGACTCTCAGACAGACTCACGCGTGGATGACTAAGGCCTAATCACCCTGTACGGGTAGGCTCGTGCTCCTCGGTGGGGACGTTTAATGAGCTGATGATGTTGATGATGACTTATGCCCTGTCTTCTGGAACCCTTAATAGGTACTGCTACCCTGGTAAGCGTGGAGATTACGGAAAAAGCTTGACTATTGTGAGGTAGGCCCAAAGTCCATGAGTGGACTGTTACAGCCTGGTAAAATTAAATTATCTCTTTATACTTTATGAACTAAGGCCTTGCTCACTTGCTTGAGGCTCTGTCTGAATCTTGAAAGGATACCTACATTTCCGATTATACATGGTGAAATCAAAAACATTGGCATTTTTTTAAATAAGGACCTACTCGTGAGTACATCTCCCAAATATGAAGCAAATCTATTGATACAAAAATCAAATATTTTTAAACCCTAAAAATCATGTAAAACACTTTGCGATTGATCAATAACACATATTACAATGAAAAAAAAAGTGTGAGGCGGGTTCACGGTGCGCCGTGTGCAGAGAGAGCGTAGGCGCGGTAGGCCGGGCGGCGCCCGAGCTCTGTATAAAGTAGCACGAGCTATAATAAATTATATAAAATTATTTATTTGTTCATCATTCCATAATTTGAGTAGGTACCTACAATAATAGGACGAATGGATGCCAATGATTCCAAATTGACGCTGTATTTATTTTTATTTATTTAATCTTTATTGCACAAATAAATTATGTACAAAGGCGAACTTAATGCCAATTCTTCTTAATTTTAAAGGCAAAATTCACAGAGTAATTTTTTTTTATAAAAAAAACGTGTCTGGAATTAAAAAAAAATATTGATAAAAAGCTCTTGGTTTTTGTAACTTTCTACGATTATTCACCTAAAGTCCGTGTAGCCCTTGCCGCGACTGACGTAGTCTATGAGCATGCCGGAGAGCGGCGAGGAGATCATCCCACCGATGCTTCCGTAAACTCGCTGCAGGCCGTAGTCAGCGCGCTGCTCCCGTACAATCGCGATCACGGCGCCTTCGAACATCGCGAACGCTGTGCCACCAATGATCCCGATGAACACTCGAACCTGCATGTTTTATAATCATCACATAACGTCTTACCGCAAAGCACAGGCCTTCCCGCACAGCATAGCCAATAAAAAGTAAATATCCACTGACATTTATACAGCGCCATATATCCCAAAAATAAACGGGTACTAACAAACAACTGATAAACATACTTAAATACGTTTTTTTGAAAATACGTAGTTACATATTATACATAGCAAATACCTAGATCAATACAAACATACATGTTCATGCACACAAATGTTTGTACTGCCCGGGGATCGAACCCGGAACCCTTGGTGTAGTAGCCGACATCTCAACCATTACACCAAATGGGTCATCAAATCCAGCCGCAACTCAACACGCGGCCCGAATGCGGGAGTGGGTGTTAACACGATAAGCCTATAATGTTCTCACACAAAATAGCATTGGGGAGTTTGGGCTGATATCCAGTAGATATTCGGGCCAAAGGCGCAAATATTTTTAAATAAAAACATGTTAGCAATCTGTCTTGACGGTCAAAAAAACAAAAGCAGTTCCGTGATCAAAAAAAGGAACAAATCTTAGTAGGTAACAAACATTATATGTGCTTGTACGCAAAGTCGCAAATATGCTATACCGAAAGCATGACTTTGCACAGTCAAAGGTTAACGTTAATCCGATACCCAATTATTTATGTTTTTGCATTGGTCTCGAAGCTTCTCTCTAAAAACAAGCAATAGAAAAATTTGCGTCGCTTACATAACTACCTTCCTAAAAAGGCAGGTGCAAGTAGTACTTACGTATTATTTAGTAAGAGTGTTAGTTAACATAAAACAAATCTTAATTGTATATACTACACCTAATTTTGTTGAAGTTGAAGTTTGGATTATTAACTTCAGATCAGATCGTTTAAAGTGTGACGCAAGAAGGACCTAGCCTTAGTAAGAAAAAAAAAACTGACCACATCTTTCAGTTAAACAGCGTCGATGGCTCATTGGTGTGGACTGGTACCTTCCGATCTAGAGAGGTTCAAATCCTGTCGCGTACCAATGTATTTTCTATTTATTGAAAGTATAGTATGTATACGTTTATCCGACGCTCTAACGGTGAAGGAAAACATCGTGAGGAAACCCGCGCACGCCTACGAAGAAATGCAAGGGTAGTGTGTGAAGTCGGCCAATCCGCACTGGGCACGCGTGAACGACCAAGGCTTAGACACCCTCACGGGTAGGCTCGTGGCTCTCAGTGGGGACGTATAAGAGCTGATTATGATGATCTTTCAGTTCAAATGGTTACTTTAATATAGGCTGAAGAATGTTTGGTAGAATCGATAAAATGTGTTTATTTACAAGCTGACGGCCTACTGTTGGCCGCTGATGGCCTTGACGATTCACTGGGCAATTGGCGAAAACAGAGGCCTCTCAGCCTTAAAAAATTACACGAGTTTCAGGGCGTCCCAAACCTAGGAGGTATGTTTTGGAACGTACGATACATGTTTCCGTTTAAAGCAGTTTGATTGGTACTTTTCAAAGTGCATTGATATTTATTACAAGTGAACCGTGACAATTACCAATTATAAGTGCAAGTAATTGTCTCAACTTCACCTAATCCCACAAAATATATTATATAAACGTACTTCTCACGATTACGTGAGTAGACGTCATGCATCATATAATCATGAGTAGATGTTCCGCTGAACGCATACATGAGTCTGGTAACTAAGTCTCGAATGTAGGACAAGGCCGCGCGGGCCTTAGAGCTCTGGCGATTGCGAAACACCAGATGCCTAAGCTAACAATAAGCTCTAAGCTCTGTTTGCCTAACATAAAACCTAAAAGAAACTGTTAAATTAGAATTTATGAAAGATTTGAAAACCCATTTCTTAAGCCGTCTATGTCCTAAGTTATGTAGCGACGGAATGTAACAATTCCCCGCATTTTGGTACCCGAACCACTGTGGTGGGTGCAATGGGCATGCTCAGATAAACACAGATCAAACTTGAATCATCAAAACCAAAAGACATGATCTAAGCTGTAGGTGCAACGCAATTATATATCGATGCAGTAAATAATTACTAAACGCTAATTACAAAATATTAGGTAAATCGTTAAGTTAATAAATATGCATCAAGTTAAAGCAGTATTTTGTGCAAACATGTATGTCCAACGGAAATTACCATGTTTAGAACTTACGTCTAATTTAAGGTTAGATTTTTCACTACCTATGCGTTTTATCGTGGTATTCGAACCTACGACCCTGGATAAACAGCGATTTGAACTCAGCGCTTAGACCATTAGATCCCATGGTCTCAATAACAGTTGCTCTACTCTTGTTTCATCATTTTTATTAGCCTTTAACCAGTCTATGTACTAGAGTGGTAAGCTTTACCAACCCAACATAGGAGCCGGGAAAACGCCTTAATATTTTTCGATCCGATGATGGCTGGCCATTACGATAGTAAAATTGGCTTAACTTGGTCGAGCTTATATTATTTAGTTTGATCTTAATCTGAGGATGACACAAGCAGGCAGATAGTTTAAGCAACAAAACAATATGTCCGTCACAAGTAAAACTGTCATTAGCATTGCTAAGTATTTAAATTGTATGTTCTTTGTGTTATGGCCGTCATCAAGGTTAGCTAGATAAATATGTATAAGCAATTTTTACGAAATAACCACATATTAAAGTTATATTAACATTTATTTAACAACGACGTATAAATTTCATGCGAGCAACCGGTAAAAGCCCAGAAACATTGTAACCAAAACAAACAAAACATATATTTGTTAAGATCTTGAATTGACATTCTGACTCGAAAACGTATAAAACAATTTAACGCAAGTTAACTTAATAAATAGGCCTATAACGAGAAACTTTTTTATTGCCTTTATGCAATTTTATTGCCATTATACAATTTTATGATCGAGGTTTTTTTTAAAACACTCGTACATGCAGAAGCTATTGGAAATGGTTCAAGGTAATGATGTAAAAACAAAACTGTCAAGGTTATCCAGTGATCAGAGCTTAATTTGTAGGTAGTAGGTTCGAATCCACGGAGAGACCACGCAGTAATTGAAACAGGGCACGCCAGTTTACCGTTCATTGCCTACATACAAATCACGTCAGAGGCAGTAAAGCTGTTTAGAAACTGACACCTAGGTCGGTCTGATTTATTAGTTAATCGGACTACCTACTCTACCTACCGAAAGGCAGGCAAACTTAGACAAACAATAACTAATTAGATGCACAATCTCACTCAAAAACTGTCCGCGGCAAAACTCTGCCCATCGCGTCGGTTGGGCAGAATTTTCATTCATTGTCACGTCACTCGCTACATGTCTTAAGTGACATAGTACTTAGTATGCTCGTGCTTTTGATTTTATACACTTTTAATGACGCGTTATGGTCAAAATTTAATGAATATTTTTATGTTTAGTTATTTTTATGTCTAAAACTTATGTGTCAAGCGGCTCGGACATTTTATGGTGGATATTTCTTCGTGATTGTGCATATAGATAATTTATGGTTTATCTAAGCCCGCAAACAATAGATTTTCTATTGTTTTACCCTCTAAACAGTAGCCTAAATTATTACACGAAAAACAAATTACAAATGGCAAATTCATATCAAACATTCGAACACCAAGAGAGAGTTTTCTCCGGACATCAAACATAGTATTAATCCACAGCTGTTTTCGCGTAGTGTCTAGTAGAAAACTTATAAAAAAGTGGGAGTATCTAGTGGGTCAGCTGGGTGCAGTAGGTAGCCGAGCGGAATGGGAGCGCAGGCAATGTGCCGGGTCGCGCGTCAAGTTCGCCATTAGCCAGTTAACTACGATCAGCCGACAATCTTCCCATTAGCGGTTCCGTCGGTCAATCTGCATACGTTTACGGTAACGTTACACGTGTTCCCCTTGAAACCGACGGGGCATTACCCAATCGAGACCCTTTGGTCTTATTAGCTGTGTTATATCGTTACGTATTTTATGAACAAAAATAAATACATTTTTGAAAGCGCCCTTTTATTTCTGGCATCTTGGTACACTAAGGATGCTGACCTTAAATAACGAATAGCATTTGTGTTTCAAATTAATCGTTCTGATGTTTTTTATAATCTGAATACACAAACTACCGCCATCAACAAGCATGGTACCTATATTCCTGCAAATGAAACTACCACATGACAAAGACAACAAACTCTATTTAAAAGAACACGAGACTTCAAAGCTAGAACAATGGTATAAACTCGATTTGCATCCAAAAATCAACAACTTTGGCCTATAGCTTGGTCTCACTTCGCTTATTGACAGATTGGACTTTGGAAATCCAAAGACCAACCGGTCGATGATTAAATTTAGATTAATGTTCTTTCTAGACTTACCGCTAAATACGCCCAAAAGGTAAACACAGGGTCGAGCTCCAATTGCTGTTGTTTATTTTGGCACAGAGTCTTGCGAGGCACAGTCCCTGCGCATGCAGCAGAACATCGAGACAGCTGCAACGAATCTACATTCACACGAACTCCCTCCCCTTCGAGTACCTACAACCATATGATAGTTATATTAACATGAAATCATATTTTTTTACAAAATCAAAAAAGTATGATTTCACTAAAACGGTAAACACTTACCCCGTCAAAATAGTCCTTGCATTGGTAATTTTCTTCAACTTCAGTTGAATTTCCAGTGACTAAACCAACAACTTTTATTATATTTTCATCCTCGTGCGTAATCCGGAACTGATACATGTCATTAACCCTCTTATCGACGATCTCATCGAAATCTGATCATTGCCAAAGTTGCAGACTGCATCAGTTGAGTTACGTGCACATTCCAACTGATACAGTTGGGGTGTGGGAAGAAAATTTCCTGATCAGATATTTTCGCTACGGTTGTATTGAAGTACTCATTATTAGTTAGTATTCGAGATGTGCTCTGGTCTTTTTGAGGCCTCATGGAATTCGTGGAGAGTGAAGACACCGTATGCCTGTACACAAGTCGTTGTGAATCCTCCATTGACTGGATATGCAAGTCGTAAGAGTGCGTGTGTAATATTGCATCGGTTAGTTCAGTGGTCATGTCACTTGGCAACTCGCATACTAAACCGCACGACGCCACGCTGCAATATAAAACGTAAGTATTACATTACAGTTATCGAATCTTAGCGGTAGATTAACATCTAAAGTTATCGTATATTTAAAATTTATTTAAAAATATTGCGCTATAAGTAAACGTGATTTTGTTGAAGGCTGAATATCTTCAACAAACTCGGTTACGTGCACAACACGTACTTGACAAACCCAGCAACGATTCAAAATCCCACGTCGACGGTGGAGATTGAATGGAGACTGTAGAAGACCAACAGTCTTCATTCAGTCTCTACTGAAGTGAAATGTACGGCTTAAATAATAATGAGAACATACTACATAAGTTCTGAAAAAGCTATATATCTCATTAAAAGATGTGAACCCAAATTTGATACCACAACAGTAAAGGAGGTCTCTTGTGTACACGGAAAAGCTCAGGTGTCGATAATGAAATATAATAACTACATACATACCTATAATACCGAAGCGCTTGGTTGAAATGTCTTTTTTTATTAAATTAATTATTTTATTTTATTTCTGACCAGTTCCATAAGATAAGTAACAATATTCTTACACGTTAGAGTTCATAAACGATGTACGTAAAGATTAACAGCACACAGACAATCTGTGAAGTTCTTAGAAAGGTACCCCTAATAATTGTAATAGTATTTTTTTTTTGGAAAAATGTTCCGTTTCTTTTATTTTATAATTTCTTCAACCTGACAACATTGTCGCTTATATCCTAAGAGATGAGGTCGGAAATAGAGAGAGATAATGAAATTTATGTATCTACTTACAATGTCATTATTCAAAAGAATATACAAAACAAAGTCCGAGATTAATTTTTATGAGCAGAAAATATCTCATGATTAATCTCTGAGAAATTTATTATAATTAACTTCATTTGTGATTTTAATACCCCGTCCCTTCCTGTAGCAAAACTGGAGATTGACTAATAAAAATATCGGGAAGATCTACTTTCAAAACGTGTTGTTTTGAAAGTAGATCTTCCCGATATTTTTTTTTATTTTTTCGGTGCAAGAACAGAAATAACTCTAATTCCGACTTCTAGAGATAACTCACGTCAAGTTGACATCGTATGGGAAAGGGTGCAGAGGATCACAAGGATGATCGTTCATGTGCCGCAGACGCAGGCCGGCGTCGCAACTGGCCAGGAGTTCCACATCTGGTGGGAAAGTGACCGTGATGCGGCCCACCGGTACTGCTAGCAGCAACAACGCTGACGCCCCACCAAGAGCTGACGACAACGCCAACAGTAACTGCAATTAAATACATGTCTTTTTTCTAACTGATTACTGAACTGCAGTTGGCCTGCGGTGTTTCAACAGGCAAGATACCTACAAGTTTTGACAGCCCGTGACTGTTAACTGTAAAACTCATAACTACGGTTTTGGAGTATAAAATAGTTAAAATGTATATAAAAAGGGCATACATATTGTATAAGTACGCAATTAAATAAACAGTTCATAGACATAACCCAGAGAGCAAATACATACTTTTGAAAATCATACTCTTATTCCAATATGTAACTCTATGAATGAGACGTATTCGGTGTCAACAACCATAACAAATATTGTTCGCAAGGTCTAGGTTAACTTTATAAATGTTGTATGGCATCTACGTATTTGTAGTATTATTAATTACCTACCAAATATTAACATAGCAGATATCTATTTACAATTGTATTCATAAATAACAAACACTGTAAGGTCACCCGTATGCTCAATTGAAAACAGAACGTCAAAGGTTTAAGTAAATTGCTATTGTAGATGCAAAACAGGATGTGGCGTTTATGAAGCATGATCAACAGAACTGGACAAATTGCAGTTTTTAGGTACAATGAGGCATGCCGTATATCGAGCGTTGACGGCAGATTAGAGTACAATTGTCATCACCCCTAATTTTCCCGCGGGTACCAAAAGAGCCGGGTTAGGGATAGAACATTTAGCAAAGAAGTAACTTTTAAAAATGCTTCTATCTCTAACGTCAATAGTGAAGAGAATGGCAAAACGTAAATTCATAAATAATAGAAATACAAGGACACACAACATCGAATACTCTGGCACTAAGATGTACACAGAAAATTAATTATTTAGAACACATGAGCACAACTTTTTCTAATGATAACAAGGCCTAGCACTTAAATCATAGAACCCATTTATTTTTCTTGTGAGTTTTCGATGCTTAATACTTGCAATCAAAAGTATGTAAAAGTTTTATGCATTAGCATAGCAGGTACTTACAATGAACATAAGAAAATGAAATAGAGCATTCATGAACGCAGATGGAACCTCATACCGACATTGCTTTTTTTCTATCCTATTTCGCTTTGCTAATCGGAGATAAAAGATTAACTTGGCACGCTTAGGCTCGATGTATATTCGCTAACGTGTTCTGTTTGAAAATTTCAAGTAAACCAACTGTTACATAGTCGATCAAAAGCCTTTTGTCGAATGAAAATATGCGGTTTTATCTCCAGAAAGTTGTCTTCCGCTAGATATGCAACGTTCCTAATGTTTGCGCACTTAAATATTAATTTTACAGAACACAATATTACATAAAAAATTAATAACCTAATTAATAATACTTTTAACTAAATGTCAAAATAATACCGAAAAACACTTGTATAACTAAACAAAAAAGCTGTTATCAAAATAATTAAAAAAAAAATTAAAAACTCAGTCACTGGCATATCGATCCGCAAGAAATATACGTCACCAAATATTGGTTCTGGAGATGATCGAGACCCCGATCACTAGGATAAATATTTGAAGGACTATACAAGTAATACATAATTATGAGCATCAAGTCTGACCCAGAGGATCACTACAAGCCTTGTTAAGTCACCGGCAAATGTTATTAGGTCTGATTGTCCAAAAAGAAAGATGAGTGTGTGCTTCGGAGGGAACGTTATGGCCGCCGCGGTCCCGACTACTATTTTAGGATAGTGGTCGTTTACACCTACCAATCCACATATGGTCCGCGTGGTGTGCTACGGCCCAATCTGCCCATGGCTATTCTATGTGGGAAGAACTGTTCCCTGCAGGGGACAATGCTGCATGCATGATGAACAATTAGGAAAATTGTGTATGGTAAAAATACTCAACGATTGATAATGAAGTCCGTTATCTAACACGAATCCCGTCTTGTACTTATAAACGAAAAAACACCTTATTTTGTTAGTTATCGTCAAACATCTGAAGCTCCAACAGGACATGAAAGAAATATGTATATAATATATATAAATACTAGCGCCGTGACTGAAGTACTAACTCGAGCGGGAAAAAATAACAAGCGCTCGCGTATGTACAAAATTTATCGTCAGAGACAATACGTACGTTGTGAGTACTTTATGGTTTCTGCAACGCGCACAGCATTTCTAATTTCTATCAGGTCATTGTCAGTTGGCATAAAATTGCTGGAAGTTCCTACTTAGTTGTAATAAAATACTATGTAAACTAGGTACGGGTAGGCTCGTCATCGCCACCAAGGAGGTGGGATTTTAATGAGCAGACGATGACTATGCAAACCCTTACTGGATTTTTGAATCTAACTGTGTGCGCTGCATCGTAAACAAAATCATTCCTGCTTTTTGAAGTAAATGAACTCTTAGTTGTGTTTGTAAAAAAATATAAATAATTATCAATCTAATTTCATTGTAACTTGTTACATTATTAAATATATATATTATCAGTTTATTTATATTTTTTTTAATAAAAATATATTGAATTTGTATGTAAAAGATTAATTCTATGGTCCCATTCATTACCTACCTAGTTATATATTTATCAAAAAAGGAACAAACTTGTATCACCTTAACATCCATCCGTATATTACGACAGTCACACCTTGACTGAACAATGCGCTGTTGTATATAACTAATTCTTGGAGAATCTGCACACAATAACAAACGTTAGTAGCTAATTGCCTGATATAACTAGTTAATGAAAAGTTAATTATACTTCATTATTTACACGCTTAGTTGGCTTTTATTCCGATAAAGGTACTGAACAAGTACTGAAGAAGTCTATTGACACAATAATTCTTACAACAATGTCAGATAATCATTTTACAAAATAGTTTATATTACTGTTTTTTAAGACTTCGTTTTTCGAATTTTTTGGGACACTAGTGAAAATTGAAGATTTTTTAACTCATGAAACGGCAAGTATTCAAACTATAAATTTAGTCTTGGACGCCTAAAGTTAGCACCTAATTTTAAAATGTTAACGCTTTAGATTGTTTTTATAATGTTGCACTGTGAAATTATGTTTAAATACGTATACATACCACGATTTAACACCTCGAAGACAAAACAATGTGCTTATTCGCCACATATTCCCTAACGGGATTTTTAACACATTACCCTCGGTTTCGTATGCCGGGTATTCAACCACTAGTCCAAGCGGTCATCTATCACACAACAGCCTCAAATAACCTACTCAATATAATTATCATTATTTGTTTATGCATTCTCTACATTGATATATATGTTCACTTCATTGATGAATTCAATGTGTTGGTCACTGAGGTATGAAAGAATAGACAGGGAATTAATTAATAAAGTGAACGTTTTCATTCCTGGAAACGGATGATGATAGATCTCATGAGTGATTAAACAAAAACTTAACACTAAGACCACATAAGGTCAACGTTCGCATAGCTTAACGACCCACTTTCTCTGCACAACTTGTCTGAATACAATGTTGTGGGATTAGGATGCAAATAGCTCTGTGGCCAAATCTTTATATGCATTGTATATCTAATAATAAGACACAACTGAAATTGTTAAAATTTATTTTCTTTGTGGCCTAGTCTTCACCAAGGCTTATATTCCAGTGTGCCATGCAGGTTGCAAATTCACTATAAGACTTTTATAATGATTTCTGCTGCGTCAATCACCCCGGAAATAATCTCATTATTGAAGGAGCTTTAACCTTAAGCTCAGTTCAAGAGATTACTTATTACCGTGAATAAAAGGAGTTTTAAAGGAATAAAATAAGTTAAGAACTACTTATCTTATCTTACTTTGCAAAACAATGGGCTTCCAATTGATTGGCTGTTTGACATGACTACATACCTACATAAAATTATATTATACGAGTTGGTCCATATATACATTATGACATGAACCTATTTCATTATTTATTCTCAAACTGGAGAAAACCATGGAGTTTATTCTATAATACTATCTGACTGGTTTTAATATTAATAGTTTCGTGTCAAGCTGCTAACTAGCGTCTAACGGGGTACCCTTGCAATAAACATCCGCTTAACTTGTTCATATTGAAGTATAAATAACTATTATTTATTACCTTGATATTTGCAACACGATAAAAGTGGTAATAAATTATAATTTACTCTTGACATCAGAAAAGGGGCATGGTTCTTGAAAGGACTTTAAGTTATGGAAACAGTTAAGTGTAAGAGCCATCCTTCGGCATGAAAAGGCCGTGATACCTCGGCCTTAAAGAAAACCCACGATTCCTATTCTATGACCAACAGGTTAACTTGCCTTCAAAATTACGGAGGGTTTTTTTTTTTTGAATATTATTTAATAAAAAGTGTATAAACATCTCACTCTCTTTCTCTCTTCAACCTATCGCAGTCTAGTGCGTTAAGAAGTATTTTTTTTCGTTGTTTAGTATCCATATTAGGTACAGGCTAATGCTTTTTTTGGGACTAGATGGCGTTGTGTGATTGTGATATTTATTGATTTTTTTTAAGTTATTTTTTCGATTACCACACACCTTCATAAATAAATGGTCAAGAATTACCAAAGCAACCAGCCATACAGTCCACTACCGGATTATGAAGGGATGAGGACAAACATTTTGATTGATGGAGAATCCTCCATTTGATAATGCCCTTTCTGGAGCGAACAAGCAGATTTCTCGGGCTCATACGGACAAACTACCTGGATTTTTGTGAACCGTAGGCAAGCATTCCCAGTATCCAGTCCGTCTACATAAAGACACACATTATTAGAGTTTGTTAGCTTTTCACCAGAACGTTATTAATTATTGGGCACGATAGATCGCAAGAATCGATATTAAATTTCGTTCTGCCCTGAAATCAAAAAAAAATAAATATTTGTAATGCTGTACCAATTAAGAATCAAAGTTAGAACCCGACGAAACTGTACCATTGTGCTAACGCCAACGCGAATGGTCAATAGAAAGTGTGCATGGTTCCTATATTAAAACACGTTTGAAACTTACTTACTTATATTTATAGATTATAATCTATTGCATAAACGGAGCTCTTTCTAAATGGCTTTTTTACTTAATTAGTTTGAGTTAATCAAACAGCCTCCCAATTGTGTCACCTAAACCACACATCAATCAGAAGCGACCTAAATTAATATAAGTACCTATGGATCTCAAATCACGATATCCAGTAATTTAATAAACTGTAGTTTCGTTTCATCGTAACACGGCAAAAAGCAGAACTATGGAATAAATAGGTAGAATTTAATTTTCCTAATAACCTAGGTAAGATTAATGTTCTCGTTTATACGTTCTAAGAACGATGGCCGCTGGTGCAGACAAGTTCTGGAGTTGAGACTCTGACCACATGGACCGACGACTTGCGAATGACCGCTTGTGAAGGCACGACGAGAAAACGGAGGACAGGGATATCCAGAACAAACGGGGGAGACCTACGTCTAGTAGAAGACTGCAACAGGCTGAAGTGATACTTGCACGTTGTCCCTATACCAGCGATGAAATGCACAATTTGAGCCACCCAAGGAACATTTTATAGTTATATGCATAACACAATAAGCGTCGCCAGTCGCCGTATTACGATGATTGCCATAACAAAGTACGAGACGTAATTTGGAGACGTGCTGCCCGCGCTGGTGATTGTTGTGTTTCCGTCACACAATTCACGAGCTATGACGCACGCGTTTGTCCACCAACTTTACACAAGAGACAAATGAATTAGAATATAGAAGTAAAATATTGATAGATCATCATCATCGGCAGGGCACGGCTCTTACCGCACAGCATAGCTATCTTACTAGGTGGTAGACTCGATACTGAGTCGTCTAGATAGGTACCACCGCAGTGCCAGATATCGTCCCGTGAAATAAGACTGCTATGCTCTTTTGTGTTTCGGGATGAGGGCACTGTAGCTAGTGAAATTACCGGATATGAGAGACCTAACGTCTGTTGTCTCGGGTGACGAACACAGTGTGGCATTGATATCGAATATTAGCGGTCTATAAGTTGTTGGTCACCATCAATGCCGCTCTGTCACGGTCAGGCGTATCACTTACCATCAAGTTAGCGATCAGAACGTCCTGTCACTTTGTCACATAAAAAAATATATAGGTATATTAGGCCGTAGTCCAATACTACTGTGAATGCATGTCCATTAAGACATATTTTCTTAGAGAGAATGAGTGTAAAAAAATAAAATATTTTTACGTTGATATTATTATAGTAGAGTCGCTGCACTGACGAAAACTGTCCCTATGAACAATAGATTTTCTATTGTCTTTCCACGTTAGCGTTCGAGCGAATAAGCTAAGTTGCCATTGTTAGCGTTGAAATTTGTATATGGTTTATACCATATAACAGATGACCTACAATATGAACGTTAATAATTTGGAATACAAAACGCGGAAGTAACGCACGGGCTATGCACATTAAAGCAGGAATTGTATCGGCAGAGGATCGACCGCCATGCGCGCACGGCAACCACAATACAAGGTAAAGGTTATTGTGACGGAATCGATTGCGATTCACGTTACGGACGACGGCGATTAATATCGTTTACCGGATGGACGCTGGGAGTGGACCCTGAAAACGCGCTCGGTTATTGTCCAATTTATTTGTACCCAAAATAACTCCAATGACATTTATGACAGCCTGAGGACACGATTTGGCGGCAAAAATTGATTTTGTATCGTGGTCTTTGTTGGTTTCATGGGAACATCACATTATTAACTATTTGCATGGGAACTTCTGTTTCTAATACTGTCAGGGCTGGATTAAGGCATAGATCAGGGCAGGCATGTAGATTTAATATAGAGTCACTCAATCTACATTAATGGGACATATTGCTTGTGTGAGAAATTCATAGTCAGAGAGGTCGTACTAGTAATAATTCTGAAGCCCATAAATGTTTATGCATTTAGTCTTTAAACTACTAGGCTGGTCAGTTTGATCATAGTTCAGGACATAACTATTCATATGTGTTCTCTCTTATACCTTAACCCACAAACGGATATTGGCCTCTCAGATTAAGCATTAAAATTCCTGAGCTCTGCTTTCGTAATTCAACATAATAATAAATGATAAAAATCCAATTCCATAGCCCAGTATTCCAAACTTTTGCAATAGTCATTACCCCTGGCTGGGGTCATTATGGGTTGTATCATATTGTGCATTCTGTGATGACATCCGCCACGTGAAAATCATAGAAAGATTAAACATAAGAAAAAGGGCCTCTGTCACATCCCTTCAAAAGAACCGGGCAACTATTTGGCCCTTAAATCTTAAAGTTTTCCAATGTAGATACTTGAGTACCTACCTATACCTTTTTTATAACTATTGTTTACATTTTTCATTAAAACTGTGAAGGTATTTGCGTCAATAAAATAAAGATTTGAATAAACACATATTTAGCATGTTATTTAGTGTTTATCGATTACTCACATACAGTGTTGTGTTTCAGTGATGAATATTTTATTTGTTTTATCAGTTACACAAGCAATTAGTAACTTAAACAGTAGTCATGTAGGTACAAATATATTGAAATGGTAACAAATGAAACACTACTTAATCGAAGAAAAAATCAAATACTGATAATATCCACCAAAAACACCGTAACAAAACAGAGGCCATCAAACACATAAAATTAAATCGAATGCTTTGAGATACTGACATTGAAGTCATAATAGTAAAGAATTATTTAAATCATCATCAGGAGCTCATTAACGTCCCCGCCAATGGGCACAAGCCTACCTGAAAAGAGTGTATGGACCCGTAGCCGTCTACGCGAGCTCAGTACGAATTGGTAGACTTCACGCTCAACTTTTAAATAACTTCGTGTGTGTGTGCAGGTTTCCTCACAATGTTTTCCTTTGTCGTGTAGGAGCCACCGACGCTCCATATACGGTACTTTATATTAGCTTAGGCCCCAAGGCAACCTCACCAGCTCACGGTATTCCATCCAAACGACGGAACATCTTGCGATTCGCTAACACGCATTGAACCAAGATCGATGAAAAGTGTCGGCGCCAAAGCGAGTTTTTCCCATGGACACATGTCATTTGAACTTTAATGATTCAATGGTGTAGTAGTGGTTAAGCTATTCTCCATCGACAGATCGGTCCATATCATAAGAGTTCTGTAGCAACCTGGGTCTTGACATTTACGACACTTTATATTCCAACTGTAAATTAGGGATTCCCGTACATCTTCAATATTAATGGTTTAAACAGTAATTACATAGTATGAAGAATTTTCTATGGTGTTACCGATTAAAATCTACCATAAAACAGAACAAATGCGTGCAAAATTTAACTATTGATTAAAAAGCGATACTATTAGCGCATTTTAGAATTAGCAGAATTGGGGCCCTTAACTCTTATGACAGTTGCGGTGGATGTTATGGCCGCGTGCTTACCTAATCACACTGACTTACTCTGAAGTTGCCGATCTTGTCTGCCAGCATCCCGGCGAGCGGCGGCATCACGATGGACACCACCGGCGTCACCGCCGACATGATCGCCGTCTCCTCAACATTAATGCCGAGCTCACGCATGTGGATCGTCAGATACGGGTACAACACGAAGAGAGCTGAAGAGGAAGGCATTTACAATAATGGATCGTTATACCCTACACGGGCCGATTTATTTTTCCAATATGGCATTGTATAACGTCACCCATTATCAAATAGGTGGGCCAACTTGAGCTCTGAAACAGGTGCTTGATATGAAGGCATTCTATGCGATTATTTATGCTCATTATCATATAATTAATGTCAAGAGACTCATAAATAAGGTTAAGAGTACATTATTATGTTAAATGCGTATTGCCATATTTATTTAAATTTTAAATAGGTACTTGACTCGAAAAAGCTAGGCAGAGCCCCGCTGTAATTTAAGAGTGATCTTTGAGGACGTTTATCTAAATAAACCTTAGTGGTCTATTCTTATATCATTGTTCGAATTTTTGATCAAACAATCAGTGGAAAACTTAGATAAACGCTGTTTTGTTCATCTATGGTGGAAAAAACATATATTTTAAAATGGCATCCTATGATCTAGCCTAATTGACCTATGTTGAAATTGTTGTTTGATATAGCGGGTGTTTAAGATCTTAAACAGCGTTAAATGCTTTCAACTACAATAAGTAGGTACCTAATTTATTATTTTGTTTAAATAATAACTCATAACGTTTAATAGATTCGAAGTTCAAGGTTTAAATTCCATGTTTATTTAGCAAGTCAGTCAAATACATAGGTACTTATTGATTACGTCTTCTTTATTCAACTAAATTATTTTATAGGAAACTTGTTTAACGCAAGAAAACATTGTTTCTAATTTGATTCCTTTTATTTACCACTTAGAAAAAAAAACCATTGTAGGAATGGTAATTTAGATTAATAATTAATATTAAATAAAATTAATAGATTTAAGCGATAAAGTACCTTTTGAAATAATAGATCTATTATACCTGACTCGATACATATTATACCTACAAATACGTCTGTCAAACTTAACTCTTAGCTTTTGAACCCATAATTCCGTTAAACATTCTTAGCGCTCAACTTGCCAACCCGATTGCTTAGATTCTATGACAGAAAAATAATAACATGCCAGTAAGGAAAAAGAGATGAGTAGGTACTTACTTGAAGCGTGAACGAAAAATAATAGCTTCAACGGAACCAATTTCTTCAGTTTGAGATCATCGATGATTCGCTTAAAAAATGAACGTATGAAATGCATCTTGGTAGGTATATTTAGACTACGTTTAAAATTGTTTGATATTTATTCTGAGTCCCGAAATTCTTATGTAGGAAACGTTTTGGTGACCCTGTCTCCCTCGTTTATGACCGTTCGTTGATTTTCTTGATGCATGGAAAATATGTATCTGTAACAAAACAAACATTAAATCTTAATATTTATTTTAACCCTAAAGTAAATTTAGGAATTCTTTCAACTTTTTTCATCTACATTCGTAACATTATGTAGATATTGTGTGTATTATAAAACTATTAGCATAAATTGAGCAAGGTATTTTGTCATTCGTTATATTATTGTTACTTAGTCGTTTGCCATACAATCATAATTGTGCGACCCTGTTTTCTTTGTTGTTTTTTTATTTTCTGTTCAGTTAATATTATTGTTATTATTAGATATTTGTTTTCAGTTTATAATTCGGTCTAAACTGAACATTCTGTCATGTTTTTCTATATGGACAATAGCGACCCGCCCCGGCTCCGCACAGCTGGTAAAAATGCAGAAAATAGGCCCTCTCCCGCCGCCGTCCCGCCGTCCCGTCGTCTTGGAAATGTAGGTACATATAAATGCGCGATGGTAATCTACCATTTATCATCAAATTCACAAGCAATTTAACCTTCTCATTTATTATATTTGTTGAAAAAATCGAATTACAGAGTAAATTAACTTTTCGACTAAGTGCCATTACCATAGTGTTATGTATACTAGTTCAGGTGTTGTTATCATCTACATTTGAGTATAATCATAACACGGCACAGTGAAGTAGTGCGCGGAGACTAAGGCATGCTGGTAACAGCCGCCAAACAATAGTCGGCCACAATGAAGCCTCGTCACAAATGTAAGCAATGGACACACCAACCGGCAGGCACGTCGACACATATCAGCCCTATTTGAATTCATTCGACTTTAAAATGTTTTATGAACGTTTCGCCAATACTTACGATTGACTTAGGTATTTATAGGTTGTAGATGGTATTTTTATCGTTTTATTGAAGCCTGTATTTTGTGTACTTATATATATTATATATATACATACTTATATATATTTTTTGTAAATATATAAATATAACACATAGAAAAAACCCAGACCGATACAAACAGATATGTTCATGCACACAAATTTGTTTTGGGTTTCTTGATCAATAGGCTGTCTGCCTATTGATCAAGAAACCCAAAAATATTTTTATCGTAGCAGGCGAAGCCTTAAAAGGAAAAATATATACGAACCCAAAAACTGGTAAACAGAAGAGTTCAAAGAACTGATTAGTCTGATGTTCAAGCGACATCCACGCTTTCTATCTTATTGTATTTAATATTTACACACCTTTGTGAGTTTGCAAACGAATCATTAATGAGTAGGTGGGTTGGTATATGCTACCTAGTTATATTAATACAATACCTTATTAAATAAATAAAAAGATGTCTAAGCTACCACAGACCAAAACAATCACCTAGTGTAGCTAACTAAGTCAGTTGTCTAATTGCATGTGGTTGAAACTATGTACTTATTATATTTTTAAATACACATAATAAATACTTATGTACTTAAAAATAATGAACACCTAGCTGCATTTGTAAACTTCTGTTGTTTTATATTCAATTTGTTATGTTTTTTATAATAAAATGTACAGTTTTTGGGAGATTTTATGAATAATACCTATATTAGAGATTTAATGCGACTCAAAACGTTTGATAACTTTATTGTTACGGTATATAGTTTCCTAGAAAAATATATGTTGTGTGCATTTGAGACGGACTTGGCGCGTAGGTACTGATTGCCATATCATGGACCGATTATTTCAATTCCTATTAACCTCCTAAATTAATATTTAAATAAAAAATAGAAAGGCTAATGTCAATTGCTAGAAGCTATCAATATAAATTATAATAGGAATAAAAATGTATATAAAAAGGAAACGAAAAACCAGGTAGGTAGGTAGTGCAACTGTTTTGTACATTACATAGTTGTTATTATAATAATTTGACAAATAGGTATTACAACATAATATTATTTTGTGAACAGTCTTAAATATTATATTTCTTAATAAGAAACCAATTTTAAAGCGGGCCATTAACAAATAAAATCCTGAAAACACTCACCGTAGTCGCAAATGAATAAAAACCTTATCGAAGAACTTCACTATAAACAATTTTTATTAAAATTTTTTTTTTCATCTGTGACTATTGACACATAAAGTATATAGAACAAGAAATTATTTATTTATTTAATACTGTAAACTCAGAAATTTATATATTCACTGTGGATTATCTTCGCGGTTGTTTTTTAAACGCAGTTTTCGCGTTCTGCGTAGCGGCGTGTGCGGCCGCGAGTATGAAAGTTTAACACAGCACTGACTCACGCGCAACCCTGTGCGTCCTCGTTGAAATAGCAAACACCATTCAAGCGACGATACCAACTTGTACATTAAGCCACACTTTTGTGTAGTGAAAGGTATACGGGGTCGACGGTTTTCTACACAGGAGAAGGAAGGAGCAACGACCGACACTACTAGTTACTAGTTGAAGCCCTTACCTACTAGACCTACCTACCTAGGTAGTACATAGTAAATATTATATTGTCTGTGGTAATACCTACTAGATACTAGGCACTCTATATATAACCTCACCTTCATCCAAGGGTTTTATATTTTATAACTGCACAGAGGCCACCTTAAGCTAATGCTAGTTAGTTGGCATCATGACAATTGAGATAATTTTATATTAATATTCTTGTCCTATGCCTACGTTGTTTACAGATCAGCAGACAAGCGCACTATATAGGATTCCAATATTTAGGAATGTGGACCTAGTTAGATTAGAATATGCTCATATAACTCAAAGACAGCCTCGAATCCAGGTCCAAATACACTAGTTAATTCGATAACTACATACTAAGATACATTAATTAGTGTCAGAAGGGCGTTCACAAAATTGAGAAGTAAATAATTAATCTAGGTGTAAGTATTCAGTGCCAATCCTCTGTGTTCTGCAAGGCGTTGGGTCTCAGAGGTCGTGAGTTCGAATTACGCGGGGAAACCGAATATCGAGTCACTTTGTGCGAATTTTATCAGTTGGGTCAGGACATTGCAGGCTGAATCACCTGATTGTCTGAAAAAAAACATGATTCCATGCTTCGGAGGGTACGTTAAAGTATCAGCCCCGGCTGCTATCTCAGGATTGTAGTCTACAGCCACCAATCCGCATTAGGCCCGCGTTGTGGCTTAACGTCCAATCTCCCCATGTTCGGGAAGGCCTTGTGAATGCAGGGGGACGTTAAAGGATGGTGATGATTAGGTTCTAAATAGTTTCAAGTCACTTACTGTAGGCAGGCAATCCTTTCTCGAATTTCTTTAAGGTATAAATTCAAAAGATGGAAATAAAAATTAAATTAAAATTTAAAAAACCCCCGACACAAAAACTTAGGTAATTTCCCTTTAAAAAGTAAAAAATAATAAAAGAAACTTAATGTTAAAGTACCTAAGAATCTATTAATAATTCTAAAAAAAACGTCGCGTTCATTATTCTGCAAATTGTTTCTGATTTAATTTTCATATTTATTTTTAGCTCTATGTTATATTTATCCCGGTCGCTTTGGGGGACTCTGTGAGGATGTGGGGCACGGTCTCCTCGGTTTCGGGGTCACATATGCATGATGGGCTCTCTTTGCATTTAAACCTATGTAGGTATGCGGAGAACCCTCCATGTCCTGTTAGAATTTGGGTTGTGATTCCCTCCACCTGGATTTTCTTAATAACGCGAAATACTGTGTATGCGTCCGGAAAGAACAGCTTTGTAATAGCGGCCGTTTCTCCTGATTGGTACCGCCGATTCCATTCGTCGAGCGTCCCCTCACGAATGGAGTGCTTGACGAATGAGACCGGCACCTTGTCATAATCAGGTCTCTTCCTGCTTGTTAAAGCCGCTTCCTTCGCCAGTTGGTCTGCGCGTTCATTGCCTTTCAATCCTGCGTGTGCTTTGACCCAGAACAAGGACACAACTTTGCCTTGTGCCAAAGCCTCGGTCAAGTTTCTACGGCATTGAACGGCTAGGGAGTGAAGTGTGCCATGGTTTGACAACGTCTCCAGTGCCGACCTGGAGTCGCTGTAAATCCCGTAGGTATTTTCGCTGCGCTTTAGTACCTCGCAAGTCGCCCTGTATATAGCCAACAGTTCTGCTTGGTAGACAGTGCAGTACGCGGATAAGCTAAGTTTGATGGATCGGGTCTCTACCTCGCTGTTCCACAGGGACAGCGCGGCACCGACCCTGCCATCAATCTTGCTCCCGTCGGTGTATATTCGCACCGCCTGCATTTTGTTATTGTCCACCTGTGTTTGGCTCTCGAGGTTTGTGATTTTCAGGTTCATATGTGCAGCCGGGTGTTGAGCTTCTGTATAGCCCACCACACGCTCCATCTCTCTGTCTCCCAGCACAAGCCGAGATGACCCCCTCCTCGCCTCATACAAGGCTGCTGCCTCTTGTATGCGCAAGTCGAGGGGAAGTATCCCGGCCAGTGCTAGGGCAGAGTTCAAAGAGACCGTGCGGTAGGCTCTACAGAGCTTTTGCGCGAACCCTCGTTGCACAGCATCCAGCTGCTTTCTCACCCCTATTTTACGTGCCGCTGATGCCCAGGCGATAGCCGCGTACAAAATTACCGGTTCGACTGTTGCCACATATATCACGCGTATGACTTCTGGGTGTAGGCCTCAACTCTGTTTGGCTGTTCTTGCGAGTTGTTTGTAGATGTTAAGGGCCTTCCTACATGTGTTTGCTATGTGTGTGTTATATGTGAGCTTGTTGTCTATCGTCAGCCCCAGCAACTTGATTTCCCTACGCATTTCTATGTCAACCCCCCCATGCTCAAGTGTGGTGTGTCATACTTGAGTTTGCGTGTTATAATCATTGCGTGTGTCTTGTGTGGTGCAAATTTCAGTTTGTTTTGGACTCCCCACTCCTGAACACAGGCCAGGGCGGCATTGGCGCGCCTCTGAACCTCGAGCGCCGTGTCTCCATCAAAGACCAGGACGATATCGTCCGCGAAGGCCTGCACATATTCCTTCCTCTGCTCCAATTTCCGAAGAAGTGGATCCAGGAGGACGTTCCAAAGAATCGGGCCTCCCATGGACCCTTGCACACCCCTTGTTGGTGCTTCTTGTGCACTCTTTGCCTGCGTATCGAACCTTTACACTTCTGCGGTCCAAGTAGTTAG